>QRFH01000009.1:1800000-2314192 GCA_025389075.1 Sclerotinia minor
AATTGGTATACGGTGGGTAGATTCTAGAATTCTTACATCCGCGGACTTAACAACTGCCGGACTCTTTAAAGATAGTCTGAGTGATTTTGTATATCCGGTGTAACAAGGTTCTCCTGTACGATATACTACGCGAACAAACGAAACTCAAGTAGCTCGTTACACTGAACCCTTTTGAATTAAGGTTGTTTATGATTTCCTTGTTCTGGATGCAAGAATCAGCAGAGAGGAGTGGAAATTTCCAATCTGTTAATTCACTCTCCATACTCCGTTCAATAAGTTGGGTACCCCACTTTCGGACCACCCCTCTTTTGGACCACCTAAAATCTTACCCCATTTTAAGCACTACCTCCCAACTTCATCTTTAATAAATCAACAACCACATATTCAATTGATATAAGATTTTAATACATCATCAATTAAGCTATGACAAAGTCTTATACTGAAAATGATATTGCTACAGCACTTTTTGCGATTGCAGGAGGCATGTCTATGCGTAAGGCTTGCTCAGAATATGGTATTCCCCGCACTACTTTACACAACTGTATAAATGGCCACCTTTCACATAAAAAAGGTGCACAAAACCTACAGAAGATAGCTCCTGTGCAGGAGAGAGCTCTAGCAGATTGGATTTTAGTACAGGAAGCCCTAGGAACTAGCCCTACCCATCGTCAAATGCGAGAATTAGGAGAGTCCATTCTCAACCTCGAAGGAGGTGATTTATCTCTTGGCAAGCGATGGATATATGGTTTTTTGAAAAGAAACCCAGAGATTAAGACTAAAAGGCAATATAAAATCGATAATTCCCGTATCAATGGTGCAACTACCGAAATTATAAGCAAGTTCTTCGAAAAGTTGGATTTACCAGCAATTAAGCATATTAAGCCCGAAAACAGATGGAATATGGATGAAGCTGGTATAATGGAAGGCCAGGGTCTCAATGGTATGGTTCTTGGGAGTTCAAAGCGACGTTTTATTCAAAAAAAGCAACCCGGTTCAAGAACGTGGACCTCTTTTATTGAGTGTATCTCAGCTACAGGGAAAGCACTTTTACCTTTAGTTATATTCAAAGGTAAAACACTTCAACAGCAGTGGTTTCCCATTAAACTTGATACCTATAAAGGGTGGGAGTTCACTGCTACAGATAATGGGTGGACTACAGATTCTACGGGTTTGGAATGGCTAAAAGAAGTGTTCATACCACAATCAGCACCAACTCGACCGGAAGAAGCAAGACTTCTTGTTTTGGATGGGCATGGAAGCCATGAAACCACTCAATTTATGCTTGAATGCTTCAAGAATAATATACACCTCTTATTTTTACCACCCCATACATCGCATGTACTACAACCTCTTGATTTATCAATATTTTCACCTCTGAAAAAGAATATCGATACCACCTCAATACTCTAGATTCGTTGACGGATTCTACTCCCATTGGCAAAAGAAACTTTCTTGCCTGTTATCAGAAAGCTAGATTAAAAGCTTTAACACTTCGAAATATCACTTCTGGGTGGAAGGCTTCAGGTTTATGGCCTCAAAACCGCGCTAAACCTCTTTTGTCCAGATTATTGCTCGAAAACAGTAATCAAGAGGTTTTATATCAAAATCCTGTTTCAGATGATGATCCTGAGCTTCAGTGGAATATACATTCATCTTTTATTGCATGGAAAACCCCTCAAAAAGGAAGTGATATTCGAAAATATGCCGATATAATGGAGAAAGTTGATGAGACCGATATTCCAACTCGCCAGCTGCTTTTTCGAAAGATCCAAAAAGGATTTGATGCTAAGGACTATGAACTTGTACAGTCTAAGAAACGAATAAAGCAATTGGAGCAAAAATTAGAAGAGATTATACCTAAAAAAAGAAGGATGGTAAAAACTAGTCCAAATTCGAGGTTTGCAGGGATAGAAGCTATATATCAAGCTCAAATTGAAGCTGGTGATCGGAAAATTGATATAGAAGACTCTGATAGTATTTATGAAACTGATGCTATAGGGGATTGCATTGAAGTTGAATAGTGGTTGAGTTATTAAAGTTTAAAATTCATATATATATATTTTTCTAGGTGGTCCAAAAGAGGGGTGGTCCGAAAGTGGGGTACTCAACTTAATACACACAAATCCCTCATTCCCATACATACACATATCCATCCGGCTACTACGCTTATCTACAAACGCGGGAAACGGGTATCTCAAATCAATCATAGTAAGGAGAAATTTCGGACGCGGACATTAAGAAAAGAGCGAGAAATAGTCTACCCCGCCTTTTGATAGCTGCCGGTTGTCGAGAACGCAGGGGCCAATTAGTAATCCGGCTAATCCGTCTGGTCGCGCTTTCAGAGGGCCGGGTTTAGAGAAGTTTGTTTCTATAACAAAAATCGTTTATTTTGAAACATTTTATAAATTCATTGAATAATGATATATACTTTACGAGGGCGGATTTTAATAAATGCCGGTCTATAATAAACGAAAACATCAATCTGTCTCAAATAATACTTTTATAACGTAACTTATGGTGAACCGGGTCATATGGGGAACTGGTCAGGTACCTTACACCAAAATTTTGGTGTAAAGGTACTTATATAACTTTTATATCTCTATGAATATTAGAGATATAGCTTAGATATTTTAAAGTATAATATAATCAATATAAATATTGATTATGATAAAGTATTATATAAATATACAAATATATAATAAAGATATTAAAGTTTCTTTAAATTTTTCATTTTTGCCTAACAAAAATTACTATGGGAATTTTTAAAATCATATTAATTCAAGAACAAAATTCTTTATGATTGTTTTATAACTCTAATACTATATTTTTATTGGATATTGAACTAAATTATTAAAGCTTTAAAGTTTATCTTTAATATTTGTAGAGTTATAAGAAATCGCTATAAGTACCTTTACACCAAAATTTTGGTGTAAAGGTACCTGACCAGTTCCCCATATGACCCAGTTCACTATAAGTTACGTTATATAAATTAATATAACAATATATTATATATTGAAGAAAATTGTATTATATAAACCTTGTAATTTATATAAATGAAGCTTTTTAGATTATTAGTTTTCTATAAAATTTATAACGTAACTTGACTAGAAGTGGGTCATGTCATGATATGGGTCAGGTACCTTTACACCAAATTTTGTATATAAAGGTACTTAGAGCAACTTTTATATCTCTAGAAACACTAGAGATATAGTTTCAATATTTTGCAGTATGATATATTCAATATAAATATTCAATATGACAAAGTATTATATAGAGATGAAATTGTTTAATAAAGATATTAAAGTTTCTTTCAAATTTTCAATTTTGCCTAACAAAAATTACTATGGGAATTTTTAAAATCGTATTAATTCAAGAACAAGATTCTCAACAATTGTTTTATAACTTGAATACTATATTTCTATTAGATATTAAACCAAATTATCAAAGGTTTAAATTTTATCTTTAATATTTGTAGAGTTATAAAAGTCGTCTAAGTACCTTTATATACAAAATTTGGTGTAAAGGTACCTGACCCATATCATGACATGACTCACTTCTAGTCAAGTTACATTATTAAATAATTAATTTATTATTAAACTATAAAAATATAGAAAATAAAAACAAAGTTTTATTATTTTATATAAATATTCAAATTTTTAATAATAAAAATATAAAAATTATACTTGATTATTTTTAGAAATTAAAAATTAATTTTTTGGTTTTAAATTTTTTATATTAATTAAGCTATATAATATTTAAATAATATTAAAAAAACATTACAAAAAATAAACTTATATAATAAAAAGTATTGTATTAATAAATAATATTTATATATATCAAAATTGCACAATTCTTATTTAATATAAATAAAATAAAATATTCAAATTTTTAATAGACTTATACAATATATTAAAATAGCTAATATTATATAAACTCAAGTTTTTTATTATTCTATTTCACGGTGGAAGAATTCATAAAGTGAAGAGAAAATTTCTATTGATCAATCTACCTTTCAATCCACTTGATTCATCCATCTAATCGTGTATGCACAACCTTCTTCTCAGAAGAGTTTAGACTTAACCTGATCACTTGAGTTACATTATAATTTACAACCGGTTTTGCGGTATAAAAATGTCCGGTTTTGAAATGTCCGGTATGACGGGTCGCTCTGTAGCTCTATCTATATTTACATGTCTTCTTGAATATATTATACCATTCTCCATGACCTCTTCAGAACCAAAATCATTAACTACTTATCAGAATGGCCACATTTACCCAAATTCTCTCGACCATCGAGTTGGAATCTCCTCCCCGGCTGCTGCACTTCGCGGTTGCTCTACTATCCGCCTATGTCTCGTTCTGGATTTTTCGTGCCTTTTACCGTTTGACATTTCACCCACTCGCCTCGTTTCCTGGTCCTAAATTCGCTGCCATTTCGTCCTGGTGGATCGGCCACAAAGAATTAGATGCCAGAAATATCGAGACGCATCTGAAAGCCCTGCACAAAAAATATGGTGAAACACACATCTTCCCTTCTACGCGCCCGATGTTTGAACTGATAATTGCTGTATATAGATACTCATATTCTCCGCATCGGACCAAACGAGCTGCACATCGACGATGTTTCTGTCTACGATGAGATATACTCCAAAAAGTACCGTTTCCTGAAGGATCCTGATTTCTATGCCGGCTTCAATTCACCGAATAATGTTTTTACAGAAATCGTGCCAACTGCTCACCGTGAACTACGGAAGATTATAAGCCCTTTTTTCTCGAAACAACGTATTCTCGCAGTTGAACCCATCATCTACTCCAAGGTCAACTTGATGGTCAACAAAATACATGAGTTCCAAGACCAAGGAGCTATTCACATCTACAGCGCTATTCGGTAGGTTCAAATTCCTCGGAGTCTTTCTTTCGCTTATTGAACGCTCCGGTATCCAGATGCTTGACCGTGGACTTCATATCCGAATACTCGTTTGGACAGTCTTTTGGCCTCTTGGACGATGTCAAGGACTTTACGTTTCAGCCCAGCATTCTTCATGCTTTCGATATGGTCTTAGAAGCAGTAGCCACCTTCCGTTATTTTCCAATTACGCGACAATTTTCCAACTTGGTGCCTCCATCATTGACGGCTGTTTTCAGTCAGCAAATTTCAAAATTCAGGGAGCTGAAAATGGTAAGCTGTGCGAATGAACTGATGCTTGGCCGATACTAAGTAGATGATACAGGCCTTGGGAGACGCCATGTCATCGTTCGATAAGGCACGCGCAGATGGCCAGAAATTTGAACATTTGCCTATTTTCGACTCACTTTCAAAAATGTCGAAGGAGTATATAGAGAGCGAGTGCCTTGATATCATGATTGCTGGTTCAGACACGACTGCGACAACGTTGGGATACCTAGTCAACGCTGTTCTCGGGAATCCTGACATCCTGCAAAAATTGAGAGCTGAGCTAGATGCTGGACTTCCAGATAAGGATGCTGACTGGCCTTTATTAGAGCTAGAAAAATTCGAGTATTTGGTAGGTAATCCTTTCAAGATATTGAAATTTGCTCACAAATATCAGAATGCTTGTATCAAGGAGGCACTTCGATGTGCAATGCCGGTTCCAGGACGCCTTCCGCGGGTCGTTCCCATCCCAGAGCCAGGTGCTCCACCGTTTACAGTCGATGGAAAAGTTATCGCACCCGGGGTAAGTTGGATATAAACAACCTCCCTTCCTGCACTAACATTATACAGTCAATTGTCGGAATTTCCTCTAGAACGATGCATCATAGCGAATCTATCTGGGGCCCGGATAGCCAAGTGTTTAAGCCGGAAAGATGGTTGGGACCTGAATCAAAGCAGCTCGAAAAGTTTCTGGTCACATTCAGTAAGGGTGGAAGGCAATGTCTAGGAATGAAGTATGTTGAAATTTTTGCGCTGTGACCCGAACACATCTCGTTGGCTAACAATTTCTTACAGTTTAGCCTATGCTGAGCTGCATATCGCAACGTCGAAATTGTTTAGATGTCTGGATATGTCTCTCGACAGCAGGATGGCGGAGAAAGATGTAAATCAACTTGAATATTTTACAACAGCATTTGAGGGAACCGGTCTACGAGTTTTCGTTAATGGAGAACGCTCATGATTTGTAAATCGACAACTCCAAGAAGCTGAATGAATTTCTTGTTAGCAAGAACCATCTTTGAAGAAGGAATAGAGGTGATTGGTTTTTATAATGTGTTTCGGAATCCATGGATTAGATTGTTATAGGATAGTTGCTGCGAGTAAGGTGCTCTTTAAGAGGAGGAATTTGATAGTATAAAATGCGTTCTTGTAAATTTTGTTACGAGGTTTGCCGTCTAGATCACGTGGAAGTGCTCTAGGCTCTCGAGGTGGTTTATAACTAGGCGTCAAGCAGGGACTTAAAGTAATGACAATGATGATATGCAATTCGTAACTAATAGTAGAGTATACTAAATGATTGATCTTGAGCACGAAGCTCTATACAAAGGAAATCCATCTTAATTATATAGACCTTCATGCCTTCTTGGAACCTTTTGGATCCTTTTGGATCCTAAGCTCCAAAAAGCTCCAAGTCATGTGCTTTCTGCTTGCGCGTACGCCTACGATCATAAGGTAGCCTAAATCACATACTAATTTAATGAAATCTGATCGCTTTTGCACAAGGCCCAAGCTCTTCTAATTAGTCAATTGTTACCATCGTAACAAATTTGTTAAATAATAGTACTCCACCTTCCAGCCACCTGGTGACCTCTAATTCCGACCATCTTCTCATATCAAAAATCGTCATTTTCAACTATTCATAATTTCGTAATTAATGATTAGAATTTGATGAATTTGAATTAGAGATTTATTATATAATTATTAATGTATTCTAAAAATTGCAGAATTTTTACAATTTTATTAATTAAAAATTAAAAATTGAAAATATGATTTTCAATTTATGATTTATATATAAATTCTAACATTTTGAAAATTTTGAACAACTTTTCAATTAAATTACAAGGAGTTTCCCCTCTTCAGGAACTTCCGGTGTGATGTGAAAATAAACCATCATCATTTGATACATTCACTTTCATCGATATCGCTACCAAGTCAGATGCACATCTGTGCTTCGAGTCATCAGCAAAAGGAAATTCAATTGAAGGTCACAAAACTCCATTTGATTTCTGAATCCTGGATTCAGCATCACCGTCGAATTTTATTAGCTTCGGAACGTAACAACACGACAATTCAATACTTCCAAATCGTTGCCTACATCGATGAAAGCTGGAACACAGCTTCTTTCTCAAAAACACCAATCCCAATAACCACACATATGCGCTTCTCGGATTCGTCATATAATTAAAAAAGTATCAGTCTTTTCTCCATCCAAGCTATTCCAGCTCAGCTTTCGCAAGACTTTTTGAAGTTGCTCGCATCATGATTGAGGGAGAAAACAAAACAGTTTAGATCTATGATTCTCGTGTGCACCACAAAATTATCAGTTTTCTTATATTTTTCGCTGCTGTTTTGTCTGATCAAGTGAATTTTACTCTACTTCGCTCAAATGTTGGACCGTTATTGGAAGTTGAGGCTAGATACTCTTAATTAAAGGTGTTTCTTAGATGGATGCTTGTTGGGACTATATTTCGTATTCTGAAAGAACCAAAAGTTTCGCTTGGAGGTAGTTACGCTTCTGTTAGTGCTAGCCGAGAAAGGTCTTGAGAGTTTGTTTAGTACATACAGGAAAGTTTCTCAAGGGGTGGTTGTGATCAATCTGAAGTTGAAAAGATTTAAGAAACACGAGAATGTGATTCAATAATTTTACGCAGAGATCAGTTCGGCCGTTACTTCACCCGGTGCTGTTCCAGACAACAAGCCGAACACTTGGTCTAGGCCTCCATAGTATGCTACCAGGATCAAAATTTTCGTCTGATGGAGTATCATCTTTAGTATCATTCCATGCTCTAGATTTATAGATTTGAGAGCTTCGTAGTACGGCAAAGGGAAATCGGTCTCGTGAGGGAGGATTGACTTGAAGCGTGGATGAGAATGGGTTGGCGTGAGATACGCTGGATTGTCATACACCAGGCATTGAAGGGATTTGTTTCTTTACTAGAGTTTTACTTTTAATATGCACTACTCGTATGCATCGACCATTTTCTTCTCATTGTTGAGTGTCGTTCTTTTTGTTTCATTTCATGTTGAATGGGCTTGACTACAATGTTAAGATGCTGGTACGACTCCATGTTTGGTTTGATGGGATGACTCGCCTGATGACTCTGATGGCATGGTAATGGGAAATGCACCCCACTGGAGTTCAAAATTCGGGATCAGCCTCCTAATTAAATAAATATTACCATTCCTGTGAGATGTCGAATTAGGTTTCTCGCGTATTCATGCTAGTCTCAACTAGGCCCAATTTTACTAAAAACAGCGCTTGCTTGAAGACAGCCTTCCCTTCTTTTATATCCTTACCACTCGAATGGTCAGTGTGAGTCTCCTCTGCCCTGCCTTACAAAAGATTTTATAGGCCTTTAAGAAAATATCGATGCAATTTACTAAAAGCCTTGTAAAGTAGCTGCAAAACGTGGGAGACGTCACCCCAGATGGAAGATGTCCTTCAAACAAAATATCACTATCTCCCACCTTCATTTCCGCATCAGAATAGAGGGCTTTTTAGTTATTTACCTCATGGCGGTTGTTCTGAGTCTCTTTGGGGGAATCGAGTGTATTGCAGTTATCGGGTTCGTTTTTGAGTCTGACTGCTGGTTCATGCTTGGCAGGCCTCGTTCCGACTTGCCTCCGCGTAAATGAAAGTAGACGGGAATAATGCATTCCTAGTTTGCTCTCTGCCAATTATGATGCTAAACAAATGCAGATCATTTCCGCCTCCAGGTCAACCAAAGAACTTCAAAAAGAAACAAAGCTTATTTTTTCTCGGGACCGAGATAAGTTCCATCCAACTCGGCATCTAATATCCCCACGATAACTTTAAAAGCATTCGATCTTCAATCGGATAATTTTTGAGCCCCACAAACTCCACAAAACTATCACTGTGCAGCGTGCGCCCTGCATCTTCTCCAAGCTCAGTAGGGAATCGCCGCTACATTCATCTCCACGCATTACGTGTTGGAGGTGGATTTGAATCCTAATTCGTCTAGAATGGGATTTAAGTTGTTCATTATAGTTCGGATCAAATGCTGATATGCATTCAGGACCACAATGACCCGGTTCAAGAAGAGTATAAGATTGTGGAGTATGACTCTAGTGTTTCATCTTCGACTCATCTCTCTCTTCACCCCATCCATCACTCGCAAATCAGACTACGCCTAGATTACTAAAATGCGTTCTTCGCATGTCGCAGCTGCCATTGCTTCCCTCTCAGCTCTGGCACAATCTCTCAGCTTAACCGATATTTGTACACCAACCTATCTCGCGGCTAACTTCCCAGCTGTCGACTTTTATGATGGAATAACTTTGGATCCAACATCCATCACAGCTGAGACTGTGACAAACGCCTCGGCATCGAGTGCATTTTATCCCGATGCTGTTATCGATTATTGTGCTGTTACGTTCAAGTACTCTCACAATGGTCTGGATGACAGTGTTCTTCTAACATACTGGGTTCCTGCACCAGCAAATTTTCAAAATCGTTATCTTTCCACAGGTGGTGGTGGATATGCCATCAATTCAAAGACAGAATCATTGGCTGGAGGAGTCCAATATGGTGCAGTTGCAGGTCAAACTGATGGTGGTTTTGGAATCTTTCAAAATAATGCCATTGCCCAATTCCTTCTTGCGAATGGAACAGTCAATTGGCAAAATGTTTACATGTTTGGATATAATGCTATTCATGAGATGAGTGTCATAGGAAAGGAATTCACTTCGGCTATCTTTAATATGACAGCCAAAAACGCTACCTTGTATTCTTACTATCAAGGCTGCTCTGAAGGTGGCAGAGAAGGCTTTAGTCAAGTCCAACGTTTTGCGGATCAATTTGATGGAGCGGCAATCGGTGCACCGGCTTTCAGATATGCATTTCAACAAGTGCAGCACCTTTATTCGAGTGTCGTGGAGCAAACTCTGGATTATTATCCACCACCTTGCGAATTGCAGAAGATTGTCAATGAGACAATCATTGCTTGCGATTCGTATGATGGTAAAACAGACGGTGTAGTCTCCCGAACAGATCTTTGCACGATAAACTTCAATATCTCGACTCTTTTGGGCACACCATACTCTTGCCCTCCAGCAGCAGCAACAATTTATACTGCTGCAACACCCGCACAAAATGGGTCGATCTCACCCAAGGGTCTAGCTGTAGCCCAGAAAATACTCGACGGCGTCCACACCACCGACGGCAAACGCGTCTATTTCTCATATACTCCCTCCTCCACCTTCACTGATGCATCCACATCCTACAACTCCACCGCCGGTCAGTTTGATCTTGAGATTACCTCTCTTGGCGGCTCCTTTGTCGAAGTCCTCCTCGATCTCAAAAACGGTTCTAACATCCAATCTCTCGAAGGAGTGACATACGATACCCTCCGCGACTGGATTCAAGACGGATGGAACCGTTATAATGATGTTCTAATGACCAACTGGCCAGACCTTACTCCTTACAAAAACTCCGGCGGAAAAATCATCCATTACCACGGCGAATCCGACTTTAGTATCCCCACTGCCTCATCCGTTCGATACTATGAGTCTGTTCGGGAGATTATGAACCCGGGACTCTCATACAACGATTCTGTCGCCGCAACTAATGAATTCTATCGATTATACCTCGTACCAGGTGGTTCACATTGTGCGGCCAACGCAGCCGAACTTAATGGACCATGGCCACAAACAAATTTGCAGGTTTTGATTGATTGGGTAGAGAATGGTGTGGCTCCTGTTACTTTGAATGCGACTGTTTTGCAGGGAGAAAATAATGGGATGAATCAACAGATTTGTGGGTGGCCCTTGAGACCCTTCTGGACGAATAATGGGACGACTATGGAATGTCGGTATGAGCAGGAAAGTATCGATTCGTGGATTTATGACTTGGATGCTTTTGATATGCCAGTTTATTAGGTTGGATTAATAAGTCGATGGGGAAATGCTGAGGGATAGGCTTAATGATTGACTGGTGGTGGGGATGGGGGATGGGGAATGAGTAACGGACAATATGTTGCATTGTTGCGTACTACTATATCTATTATTGTATAAATCATGGATTTTCAAAGTATTCGATTAAATAATATCCATATCTTCACATTCTGGATTGGTGTGATGAACATTAAATATTAGTTAGGGCACGCGATATCAGAATTCACGTGTCATCACGGTGAATGAACCATCTCAACTCCATTACCTCTTCCCGAATACTTCGTAGACTAGGATTAATCAGATTCATTGCACAATATCATGTTAGACCATAATTTTTGCATACCCCAAAATCTCGTCGCAAGTTCACGAGACACACTTATGCTTTTTTTCGATCTTCTGAAGCTTGCATCTGATCGACGCGTCGCGTCATCCACTATCTTGGTGTTGCCATAGAACTTTTCATGGTGATCATGAATCTTCAATACAGAACTGTAAGTGAAGCTTGATCCCATGGTATTTGTTTATATTATCGGGTGTTTGCGGTGGTAGAGGGGGGAGCCGCTGTACCGGCCAAGACTAAAAATTGGGCGTACATAACGCTTTTTTTTTCTTGACATCTTGTTCCCCCCTCTCCACTATCAATGATGTCTAACAGTGACATTGTGATTTTGAACTCTTCTGCCAATTTCATGAACTGCAAGGGTTGCCAAGTCGGATGGTCTTGCATGCTCATGCTTCGGACGGAGCACGCGTTCAAGAATAGTACCACTTGAAAGGCAGTTTTTGATAGGTTGGGAGCAGAAATTTTCGGAAAATTTCAAGATCTATCGAATACAATGTCGTTTTTGTGTCTGCCTCATCTTTGGTTTCTTCTTTTATAAGACATTTCTCGGAATAATAATTGCACTAAAAATCTTCTGGTCTGTTTAAGAGGCTCCAACATTGATCTAGACTGCTCTTTGTACCGGGTTCCACGCTCATATGCAACCACGTTATATGATATTTTGCAAGGAAGTGTATATCTGTTATCTGTCATCACTAGTTGTGACACGTTGAAAATATCATGTCAATTGATATCGTGATATATCACAAAACCACATCATCGAGACTGCATGCATCGGCAATGATCAGTTGAAACATGGAGTTTGTTTCCTCCATACAATTTCTCCCGGGAGCTATGCATGTTTTAATCTATTCTTGAGTTGTGTCACAAGTAGAAACAGCCATTATGGAATTACCTCGAGAATCCCCTGGTCTGACCTCGTGCTTTCCTCATTCTACAAATATCAAAGGGAATTCTTTCTAACGTAGTTTTTCCAAATCTTTGACGCGTTTGCAGAATTGCTCGATTTGCGATAGTACAATCAATCAGTCACAGCCACGCAATGATGTGGTCAAAACTCCTGATCTTATTTGCCTTTGTGCCAGCACTGGTAAGCTCTTTGGCACCAACAGACGAAATTCGAGATGCAGATGCACCACAGTCCGGCTATCTAGATAACCATAATATGCACCCTGGGACAGTTGGGTCTGCTATATTTGGAATTTTATGGAAAAACAACTATGGGAATAACAAGGAGAAGTGGTACGCAAAACCATTAGTATATACTCCACCGGGCAGATCACAGCTGGTATTCCTTGCATCGGCAATGAATGTAATACGTACTTTGGATGCCGTTAATGGTACTTTGTTGAACTCCCGAGTTATCCAACCACCTTTCCTCCAAAGTGATCTTGGGTAAGTAAGACTGAAGATCTGATCAAAATCAGGCTAATCCAGATAGATGTACCGATATCCCTGATTTTATTGGTATCATTGGCACTCCTATCATAGATGCATCAACGAACATCGTATACTTTTTCTCCAAAGGATATAAAAATGGTGCTGCTAGTGGAGGGGTTGTCAATGGTAGTGAATACTGTAATGCGTAAGTTCTTGTGCTAACAAGTGGGCAGGGCTCTACAAGTTCTACGCTGTAGATATCATCACACTCCAAGATATTCCTGGGTTTCCCGTTCTCATTGATGGCAATTTCGCAGATAATGATAATGCAAGGTAAGTGGGATTTTGCCAGACTGAAGCCAATTATACTTATACTTACAGGTATTTTCTTGGGGGCACGGTTCTTCAGAGACCATCTGTTACCTTGATTAATGGGTTAGTTATTGGCGCATTTGGGGGGCATTGCGACCTCTTTAATTATACTGGAATGTTGGTTGGAGTCAGCACGACCCCTGGAATTGGTGTTACATCCATATTTGCCATGGAGTCCAGCCCTGGAGCTCCACCTGTCGTGGCGAATTTCAATATCCAACAAGGTGGAAAGGCCGGAATATGGCAAGGAGGTATGGGTCTTGCAACTGATGGAAATCGCCTATTTCTTGCCACTGGGTGAGTTGAATATGCTTGGCTGAATGCTTTGCAAACAGTAAGTTAATTTGGCCTAGTAATGGCGAAGGACATGCCAATGGTGATGTACCGGCATCAGGAAGAACTCCACTATCGACCTTAGACGAAGTGGTTGGAAATTTTGCTGTTTCTACCACCGGTAAAATCACTTTGTCGGATTACTTTGAGCCTTACGAATATGTCTCAATGGATGCTGGTGATCGAGATCTAGGATCTGGTGGGGTGGCCCTGTTAGATCCTGCTGTTTTTTTCGGCACTGGAGTTTCACGAATCGCAATTGTTATCGGGAAAAATGGAAAAGCATAGTACAAGAAGAACCAGAAATTTTATGTGATTATGGCTAACAGTGATTTAGTATCTTGAATGCAAATAATCTTGGGGGATTTAAGCAAGGGCCCGGAGGTAACTCTTCAGTCATTTTTGTGTGTATTTTGGTTGACAACCATGCAGGAACTGACAATATACTCCAAACGATCATTGCGCAAGGCTCGATTTTCGCTGGTCCGGGTTCATATCCACTTGAAGGAGGTTATATCTAGTAAGTTGCTACAAGATATTTTCACAGCTAGAACTAATCTAACGCAATACAGCTTTACTCCTGTTGGTGAGTTATACTTTGAATCAAGATAGGAAACATATTTTAATAGCAAATAAAAACGTTTAGGCTTTCCGACAGCCTGTTACAAGCTAGGGCACGATGATCAAGGCGCGCCACTTTTTACTTTGTTCGGGCAGAGCGCAGCAAACTCCGCAGGGTCTGTTGGGATAGGTAAGAACCTGACTATGATATTATCTCTACGACAAGGCTAAAATTCACTAGGGATACCGACCACAACTACTTACAAAGGTCAGGCTGGTACAGGTATTCTTTGGGTTTCAGATCCAAATGCTGGACTAAAAGCATATAATGCTGTACCTGTGAATGGAATCTTGACACCAATATCGCTTCCACCAACTGGCGGTCTTAATAAGTTTCAGCGCCCTGCTTTTGGAGATGGAAGATTATATGTTTCAGACACAAATGGTAATGTCATATGCTTAGGATCTCCGGTTGCTCTACCTCTTCAATGTACTCAACCTGTCGACTTTGGTCAAGTTGCTATTGGCTCAACCGGTACACAGATCATCAATTGCACCGCACAAATTGCCATTACTTCAGTGAATGGATGCACCACGGGCGATAAAGCCTGGCAATGTGTCAATTCAACCTTACCACAAGGGCCGTTAGCCCAAGGCGCAAATTTCTCGTTTCCGGTGACCTGGAATCTTACCCAAGCTTCCATTAATGATGCCCAGAATGCATCTTTCGGGCATGTTCTACCTGGAGTGGCCGGCACGAGTTTGAATCTCTATACCACAAATGCGATACCTAAGTACAGTACTCTTGTTCCTGTATCTCTCTCTGGTACGACTGTTAGCAAGGGACCATTTTTGGATATTGCACCTGCAGAAGTTGATCTGGGTGGCATTGTTGTAGGGTCACAATCGGCACTTACTGGCTTGAGTGGGACTGTAATTATTTCAAATATTGGGGCACAGGTTATGAATATTTATGGGTCAGCATGGACTCCTAATATCACGCCCGATGATGGTGGTAAGCCTACCAATTTCACCATTTTGAACATTGAGCTCTGTTTGACATAGATTTTGCTATCCATAAATGTCTTTCCTTTGCTGCGGCTGGACAACATTCTTGAGTTACGGTTATAAACTTCCAAGGCTAATGAATCGACATCAATAGCTCCAAAATACACGAATATTACAAACGGAAATCTCGGAAATGGTTTCAGCACAACAGCCATACCAAAGGCTGGTGACACAATTGCAAGTGGAGGCTCGGTGACAGTTCCATTGAACTTCATAAGCAATATCACTGGAGCATATTCAACATTTGTTGAATTCTGGACAGATGGAGGTAAAGGGAATGTCTTCGTCACCGGCAGTGCCTCCACAGCACCAATTGCTAATATCTCAATTGCAACAATTGAAGGAGGTTGGGATTTCTCAGAACCAGTAGTAATGAACTTTGGAAATGTTTTGGCTGGAAAAACTGTCACTTCGTACATTCGGATTTGCAATTCGGGCGGATCAGCACTTCTCATCACCAAGAGTAAGCCACCTATTGATACAGAATTATTAGCTCCCAATTCCGCCGTGGACCTTCATGAAGGTCAAGTCATTGAGGTTAACACTTGTGCCACGGGCGCTGTTTCTATCGTTGCCGCTCCTCTCGGGGTGAATAGGCTCGACCATACTGTTTCTGATGTGTGGATTTTAAATACTGAGTAAGTTCTTTCCATTCTATCAATGTGTTACTAATGAAGACAGCGACATCACATTCGGGATCCACGATGTTCAAGTTACAGCCAATATTGTAACCAGGAAACTTGGACCTTTGCTGTCAAATGGATCCGCAGAGTATCTATACCTGGGTTGCTATTATGATGGTGGTGGCCGACAGTTACAAAAACAATATAACAATGCTACCAATGAGAATGGATGGTGCTTGACGAATTGTTTTAACTTGGGTTATAAGTTTGCTGGCACAGAGTATCGTAAATATTATATTCCCCAGGTACAATGCAAGTTAGTAGCTGATTTAAAATAGATACAGAATGCTGGTGTGGAAATAATGCTCCAACAGCAGCAAAATAGTGAGTTCGGCATACAAATTTGCAAGTTGAAGTGATTGACCTTCTAATAGTAGCGACCCGTCCCTGAATAAATGTGCATTCAGCTGCCCTGGAGATATAACCCAGGCATGCGGAGGAGATGGAACATTTGTATCTGTTTACTATGATAGGACCAAGTATGCTCCTGGTCCAGATTCAATCCCTGGACTCTCGAACCCTTCAAGCAGCAGTAGTTCAACCTCTACTTCCACAATTACATCCTCCACTCCATCTCCTTTGCCAGCTAGCACCTCGTCTCAAAATTCCACTACTACCTCTACTATTACTGCAACCTCAACTACAACTTCCACTTCTACTTCGACCACCTCGGTCGTGCCAGCCTCCACCGGCCCTGTAATTATCCAAAACATCGGCTCATATTCTTTTGTGGGATGCTATACCGAGGCCAGCACTGGAAGAGCTCTAAGCGGAAAGAGCTATGCAAACGATAGTATGACTATCGAAATTTGTTATGCATTTTGTTCAGCTTTTGCCTGGTTTGGCCTTGAATATCGAAGGGAGTGTACGGATTCCTCGAGAACCCTACTTTTGAGATGAAGCTGATTCCTTTTTAGGTTATTGTGGGAATGTTGTTAATGCAGGTAGCGTTGTGTCAACAGCAGGAAATACTTGTTCTTTGGTGTGCATGGGAAATCCTTTAGAATATGTAAGTCCCAATTTTGATCGTATAACTGAATGGGGATTACTGACCGCCATGATTTGATAGTGTGGTGGATCCTCTCGTTTGCAAATGTATCACAGTTTTGCGGGCGCTAGTTCAAGCTCCAGCTCATCTTCGGGCTCCGCTTCTTCGGCCCGCAGTTCAAACTGATGCACAAGTACACAACCCACCACTGCTTGGATAACTTCCTCAATTACTTCTCTTATTGAATGAATCCATCGGTTACACCCTTGGTATCCACTATTGCAACGCTATATTTCGCCTCAATTGGATGTTTCACTGGCCCTGCAGGAAGGCCATATGCAGGTCACAATCTTCAAATTTCTTCTCGAACGATTCCATGACCCCTGAACTTTGTCTTTATTCAGCGCTAGCTTAAAAAACCACCTAAACTCCCGTACGCACAAATATATCGGACGAGAATATGGAAATGGATGTTACACGGGAACAGATTTGCTAACTCCTGGACCGAGTAGTCTAGTGCGTGCGCACGTATGTACCATGCCTTGTAAGGGTATTTCAGCAGAAAGTTGCAGGGTTCTGAACATGTACAACTTCTACTCTGGAGTCTGTATGCAGCAACGGCAGTGTTGGCGTCGGCTACGAGTAACAGGATTCGGAATAGTGCAGTGAGCACGGTCAGTGTTTGGTAGATGATTGTGATTTGATCGATTGACGATATGCAGATAATGGAAGGACAACGTCGAATATACGTCTTTGCTTATTTTTTCGCCTTGCTGATATTTTACAGGATATTTGTTCTCATATTAATCTTTCAATTTCTCCCATGACACTATTTCAAGTGCTGATTTTCTTTAATCTGTTCGATCAAAGTAGATGCTGGAGTTCTATATTACAACTCCTAAAATGCCTACTAGCACCGTTAAAAAATTCTCGAGTTCACACATAGGCCAACGCTTCCGAAGTTCCGATTGTTGGCCGATGCCCACTCACCCCACTTGTCCATCATGATACCCGCAATTATCACCAATAGACACGCAATGACAAGGAGTTTGCCCTGTGTAAAATAACGTGGCTTTGTGTTGGAGATTGGAGTGTGAAGAAGTCTGGTGGGAAAAATTCAAAACGTGCATGTGGAGAGGGCGGCCTAGCAGTTTGTTTGCGGAGAGAATTTTTGATGAAGGATGGGATCGACTTTCTTTCGAAAGCATATGAGAGTTTCGTTGACCGCAATTCGCGATGCTTATTTCGTGGCCTGTACGTGTCAATTTTTTTTTTTTCGATTCGAAGTCTTTCATGATCAAGGTTGTCTAAGACCATGTCTATCTGTCGAGTTATAAGTGTTTGGGAATCAGCACCGAGATTTTATTTGGTAGCATTGCATAAATTGACATTGTTCTTCTTCTTTCTGAGTTCTTTTTGGGCTCGAAGTTGGTACAGCCTCGTACAAACTACGTCAGTGATTGATTTTTCGATACCCCCTTGCATTTGTTTGAGATTTGCTTTTTAGACGATTGGTTAGATCTTTGCGGTTGATTGATCTATTGCATTCCAAACTATTGGCGAAAAACAATACATATATATATATATATATTCATTTAACACACTAGAAGCTAGCTAAGAAAGCCACACCACAATGGCTTCGCCTCCACCCCCGGGATCTTTATCGGCCACAGCAGCGCCAGCGCCAACGGCAGCGCCAACGGCAGCGCCAACGGCAGCGCCAACGGCAGCGCCAACGGCAGCGGCAGGGCCAACGCCAGCTCCCGTACCACTCAACCTAGAAGCTGATGATGCCGAAGCCTTACTTGACGATGGCGACTCAGCGCTTGGATCTGAACCGGGAAGTTCCACAACTTCACTCGCCTCAAGTATTACCAGGTACCGCATTGAAAATGGACGCACATATCACGCATATAAAGATGGAAAATACGCATATCCTAATGATGATATGGAGCAAGAGAGATTAGATCTACAACATCATCTGTGTACGATCACACTCAATGGTAAATTATTCACGGCTCCTCTTAACGAGGATAGGATTGAGAGGGTTCTCGATGTCGGGTGTGGAACGGGAATTTGGACTACGGATTTTGCGGATGAGTATCCCCAAGCTACCGTGTTGGGTATTGATTTAAGTCCTATTCAACCCATGTTTGTACCACCAAATGCGATATTTCAGGTGGATGATTTGGAGGAGGAATGGACTTTTGCCGATGGTGATAAGTTTGATTTTATCCATACACGGATGATGACGGGAGGTATTCAGGATTGGGATCGATTTTTCGAACAGGCTTATGAGTGAGTGTTTCTTCTTCTTCCAATCATCAATTGCGTTGCGCTAGGACATCCCTCAAAAACAAGACCCTCCCTCCTTCGCCCCTATTAATCATACACACTTGAGTAGAAATCTTAAACCAGGAGGATACATCGAAGTTACAGATATCCTACTTCCTCCCACCAGTGCAGACGGTACACTGAAGCCCGATTCTCCGCTTCTGGTATGGGCAAATTTGCTTCTGAAGGGAAGTATTATGGCGGGTAGGAATCTAGATAGTGCGAAGACGTATACGGAGAAATTGGCAAAGGTGGGGTTTCAGGGGATTAATGAGACGATTCACAAATGGCCGGGTAATAGGTGGCCCAAGGATGCTAAGGCTAAGGAGCTTGGTAAGTGGTAGATTCTTTTTTCTTTTTTCTTCTTTTGTCTCCACAGATCGAGTTCTGAGATGGTCTATTTTGGATGAGGGGATATCTATCAGTGTTGAATAGGTGTACTAATGCTTAATATTAGGCATGTGGCATCTGGAAAATATGTCCTCTGGGTTGATGGGGATTAGCTTGGCTCTTTTTACGAGGGTGTTAGGGTGGAGTGTGGAGGAGCTAGAGGTTTTTCTGATTGATGTAAGGAAGGATATGAAGGATACCTCTGTTCATGCTTATTGGCCTATGTTAGTATTTTCCGTTTCTTTTTTTGGCTCTTATGGATTTGGTGGAGAGAGGCCAGCGAGGTGCGGTGTGAGGTTGTGTGTACATGGTTGTGCTAATGTTTTGATCGCGATAGATATGTGATTTATGCGCAAAAGCCTCTGCATGCTTAATCGGTTTCGATGGAGGTCGAGAGTTGGAGTAGATGGCCACTGAGGGGGAAGGGATTGTACATAGATGGGGATGATAAGAGGTTGTTTATATTCGAATAGTAATGGCATCAAGGATGTATATATGCATCAAGTGGCAGCTGCTGAAATGGATGAGTAGTCGAAGTGGCAACATCAAATCCATCGGATGTAGTTTGCAAGAAGTAGAGCTAGCTAGAAAGTAGATAATATTAAGTATCATGTGTCTACGACATGACGTTAATCTCCATTTTCCCTTCCTATATATTTACATATGAATCGGTTATATAAAACTCATTTGGGGATGGAAAAAGCTGATTGGTTAATGCCTAGAATAAGTAAGCGTCAACATCTAGTACCTACATTTGGGTATTTATCAATTGAATGGATGTCCTTATTACAGCACTTGCAGTTCAACCTAGGTATCGCGACTCATGATGACTATCGTGTCAGTTCGAGTTCTAAATATAATCTTTAGTGATTACTATTCAAGAATCTTGATGATTAGTGATATCGGTACTTCAGCTCTGCTCGGAACCCCCCCATCACACGATTCCTTCCTATATATAGCCTCTTCAAACCCAACTACCAAATCTCTCTACAATCTTGCACCGGACCTCCTTACCAAAATCATCCAATAAATCAACCCCAACCTCACCACAAAATAGCTCACCCTTCTCAAAATGTCCACCCCAAACCTCACAATCTATCGACACATCGGTCCTCTTCCAAGCGCCTCATCCCGCCAAAACCACGCCCTCCGCTTCTTAGAAAACTACATCAAAAAAGTAAACTCCTCATCCTACTCTGATTCCTATCTCTCCTACTACCATCCCCGCAGCGTTTTCCACGACGCCACCGGTATTGACTATGTGGGGGGAGCCGTGATCTGGAAATGGATACAAGGATTATTTGACGTAGAGATATTCTCGAAACTCGAGATGGAGACAAAGGAGTTGTTTGTTATTGGGGGATTGGGAGATCAGGATGAGGAATTGGAGGCGAAAGATGGACTGCAGAGGGAATGGAAGATTTTTGGTGAATCGATGTCGCATTGGTGGGTGAAGAGTACGGGGGAGAAAATTAGCGTGCCTAGGAGTATGGTGTTTACGTTGGTGAAGGCGGAGGGGGAGGAAACGGGTGAGAGGGGAAATGTGGATGCGAATGGGGCGGTTGTGGAGGAGGTTGGGTTTGAGGGGTTGCAGATTGGAGAGGTGAGGTTGTATTATGATCGGAGTCGGTTGGTGGGGGTTTTTAGGAAAAGTGAGCAGGAGAAGGAGAGGTTTGGTGCTTAATTATTTTTGGTATGAAAGAAATGATGGCTTTATTTATGATTTTTTTATTTTTAAGGGTAACTTTGGGAGTGGAATGTTCGTGATCTCTAGCGAAGTTGTGGGAGCTCCTCTCCGCTCAGTCCCCAAACTCTAGCTTCATATTTTGCTATTCTACTATCTTTACTAGACCAGCGTTTTTGATAAACCCAAGGTGGATAGATATATAGATGAAGACTAGTGTGATGAAGAAAAAGCTCAACTGCAACAATATAAAGGGTCAAAGGACAAGTGTCCTCAACTTCATCCGTCTCACCATCTCATTCTATCAATCGCAGAGGGCTGTACTGAATATGAAATTTTTATAATTCTATCACTGGAGTATTGAAAGCTTGCAGCTTAAAATCATGATCACTATGCCTTCCTGCGCCAGACAGATAATGGTCAAAGTTGACAGCATGTATACTACTTACTGCGCTACTGTACAAACCGGGATGTCTGCAATTTGTCAAGTTATTTTTCGAAGAATATTTTTCAACGACGCTTTTGCCCCCAATCAAGATCATTACTGTTGGATGTTGAAAGTAAATGAAGTTCTACTCCTTTTTTATATTCCTACTAATCAAAATACCATACTCACACAGCCATCATTAACACTATCTCCTCTGAATAATTAAGTACCTACCTCAAGTTAAATCAAGCAAGTACCTTTCTTTCAACCTCTTGATTACAGTTTTTATAAACTCCGTCTTTATTAGAGAGCCTTATTATGTATCTGCGTCAAGGTGTGATAATAGATATTCGTTCATTTTAAACTCGACTATCTAATCTTTCTTTGAATTATATCTACTTTCAATTTTAATTTTCAGAGTGGCCTTATTAGTCGAAAAACTTTCCTTGTAGATATACAACAATTTAATTATTTATTTAAATTTCCTATTACATATTTATACTTTAGTAATCCAATCTTAACTCAATCTCAACTCAGTTCAAATCAATCTCAATCTCAATCTCAATCTCAATCCTAATCCCAAATCTACCTTCAAACCAAAATAAAAATAAAAATAATATATATATATACTTAATATACTCCATCCACCCGTTATAAAATATTTACTCGCTCGCTAATTGATATTTTCCATTCATTATTAAATTCCATCCATTCATCCATTCATCCATCCATCATCTCATCCAAATCATGAATCATAAATCCAATGCACACACTATCCACACTCTATCCACCCATCCATCACCAGCACACAACCCACCAAAAAAAGGAAATGAAGAATAAACTCCCCTTCTCCCCCCACACCTCTTAAACCTCCCCTCACCTCTAAACCTCACCCCAAGCACCCATTCCCCCACCACCAGCACCACCCACCACCACACTCCCCCTAGTAGAACTCCCAATACTTCCCCCAATATCCCAATAATGTCTACTACTCCCACTACCAATTCTCAAACTCTTGAGTGTCCCACCAATAGGAACACCACCACTTCCCAATCCCAATCCACTCCCCGCAATCCCTTTACCCAACCCTCCTAATCCTAACCCTCCACCACTTTCACTAGATCCTCTTCTACCCACTCTCTTCCTCACCCCACCATTATTCGCTTTAAGGTTGACTAAAGGATGATGAGCTCTCACTCTCGCTGCTCGAGCCAACGAATCCGGTGTATTTTCCACCGCAAGATTCTCTCTCGTACTTTTCGATAGTACCGAACCCGAAGTCGAACCTGCGGTAGAAGTCTGTACATTCTCACCCCTACTCGTAAATCTGCTTTTCAAATATCGAAAGACCATTGTAATATCCAAATCTCTTTCCCATTCCTCTTTTGTTATAGGAGCACTATATGATTGTGTTGGTGTGGAATCATCTTTTGATTCCTGTCCTTGACCAATAATGCTTGAATTCGGTATTGAAACTGGTCGAGTGATCGTAGGGTGAAATTCTAAATCGGCATCTGTAGTTAAAGTGGAAGTGAGAGGTTCTATCTCTTCTTGTTCCAAATCAGGAAGCGGAATATCCGTAGCAAAATTCACATTATTACTCGAAGCTGACTCGGGAATAACAGGCAACCCTGCATAAGGAAGAGGTGTCTGTTGAGTTTGAAGGTATGTAGTAAAAGCACCTGGATGATCGGAAAGTTGATTGACCAGCAATCCTAATTCGCGAGCAATTCGTTCAAGAAGTCTGTATTCCCATGAACTCTTATCAGGTTTGCTGACGGTAGGAATAGATCTCGGTCTTCCTGGTATTTTGGATAAATCGTCTTCCATCGGTAGAGATTCGCCAAAGATGATTGAGAGAAGATCATCATCTATACCCATGAGATCCCGTATCACTCTTCGAGTGAGTCGATTCCATAAACTTTCATTTTCGCGTATAATTGCTGGTGTTGGTTCCGTCTCGACATGATTTAATGTAGCCAAATCCTCTTGTTCCTTATCCTCCACGACAACACTCCTCTTTTCACTCGACATGGATTGTTTCCTCCTTCTCGTCTCCCTTTGTATTTCATCCACCAAAGCTTTACTCTGTTCCATCCTCCACAATTCAATCCTCCTCGTTCTCTCCATTTCCGCCGCTCTCTCATTCTCCAAAGCCATATCACCAATTTCCAAACTTTCCCTCCTCCTCTTCACCCTCCTAGGATTATACATTTCAAATGCGTATAAATGTTGTTGAGCATCCTCTCCAATCCCATCCACCCTAAAACTCCCAAATCCATCATGTTTTGGCAACACCGGCCCCTCAGCATCTTCCCTATTCCCATAAACACTTGGTTCCGTCCTAAATTCATGTAGATGACTATCCAATGAATCCAATTCCGCATCCTCATTATCTTCTTCTGTCTGTGCATCTCCATCTTCATCAACATCATGATCGTCGTAAATTCCATAACTTCTGGCCGCAGTTTCTAGACTCCCAAAATCACTAACTCTCGAATGACCCGCCGTTCGTGTCCCTCTAGTCCTTCCGGTACTAGTCGTATATGTACCCTCTGTAAAAGTCGGCGCCACTGGTGTAAATAATACCCATTCTTGACTTTCTTCTACCCGATTATCTCTCTCTTGTATATTTTGTTCTGTCTGCGTCTGCGAGTTTGCATCTTGACTTGTTTGTGTAAAGATTCGGGGAGTTTGATATGTAGGTTGTCTAAAGGCCATCTTTTATGCGTATCACTGATCGTTGTACAGATATATATGTAATATCAATACAATCTCCGTCTTAAATCTGTTCGCGTCTTTGGTAGTATAATCTTGGTAAGTGGGAACGATATCGAAGATAAAATAGGCTATCAATGAGATTGTTTTAAAGGTTTCGTATACAGTAGTATAATGTAGCAAATTCGAGGGGCTCGAGTCTCGTATGACGTTGATCGAGGATGATGTTGTACGACGAAGACGTTAACGAGATGATGTACAAAGTAGCAAAAGCTCTAATGAGATGAGATGAGATGATTTTCCTTCTTGACGTCGTATATTCTCAACCTATAAATATCTCTCGAATGCTCAACTTGGGATCTCAGTTGATTCGACTCTGATTGACATACCAGTTCCACAATGATTGAATAAAATGCATGCAGGTTCCCTGTCCCTCTTTGACGATTAATCCAATCTTGTCCCTGTGAAGCCTTAAAAAAAGCAAGGGAAAAGTAAAAGCAAAGTAAAAATCTTCATTCCTCGAATCATATAACAAATAAGGATCTCTTGTATATGTAAATATGTACCTCTTGTTCAAAGTTCTCGAGATCAGCGGTTAATCTCACTGGCGTGACTGGATTACACGTGGACGGGTGGATAAGACTTTGTTTATGGATAAGGGAGTGGGGGGTTTCCATATCAATGCTTCTGATTCATTGTAATGAAAGAGTGGATGAGGGTGTGACGTGAGGGTAGGTATGAATAGGTAGGTAATTAATAAAGAAAGGAAAATCGAAGAATGGGATTGTACGGAAAAGAGAGAAAAGAAAGGGATAAATCGGGTTCATCGAAAAAAGAGTGAATATAATTTAATTGTTGGATTGGAGGTTGCTTAGGTTAACCTTAGCTGACTGATACTTCATTAGAATATCCATATGTACTAATTAATACTCGATTATCTTCTGCATATCTTATCCGATGTCCCTTACTCGTACCTTCCGTACTCTTTTCCGTATATTATTTTATCGGCCACTCACTCCTTCCTAAATACCTCATTAATAGATACTAGATACACTCATTCATCTCATCCCATCATCCCATCATCCATCAAATAATCACCTCATCCTTCCCATAAACTCACCATCCTATCTCATCATCCACCCCCTCCCTATACCACCACATCTAACTATATCATCTCATCGTTTCATCACCTCATCTCTTATCCTCCCTCTCCCTCCCCCTCTCCCTCTCCCTCTCCCCTCCCTCCCCCATTCAAACCCCTCCCTCCTACTACCTACTAAACATCCTTCTTTAGGTAGGTACCTAGTGTCCATCTCCATCCATAAACCACCAACCCCCTTCGCCCGCTCTCCCCCCATCTATCCCTCCATCCCTCCATCCACCAATCCACCTACCTAATCCATCCACCCCATCACCTCACTTCACCATCCCACTAATCACTAACCCTCAAACCCTCAAACCCTCAAACCCAAAAGCCTCAAAAACTCTCAAACACACTAACTCACTCACTTGGCTGGCAGCACTAAGGCATACTAATTAACGTCCTCAAAAAGATCCCTGGAAACTTGCTGATCTGATAAAAGAGCCAAGAGGGATGCATGCTGTGTCATGATTTTCATATTACATGTTGGTTGCTTTTGTTCAATCACGAATCATGGTTGTATTGAGGCGTTCAATTATACCTTTTCTTTACCTTGGCTTAAAAATCCATACATATTATTATTACTCAGTGTGGTGAGCTGACATGATCTACTGTTTCTTTCATCCTACTCGGGCCTTCAATGTTAGATTTGTCGCAGATCAAACTCCAAGACTTAAAACACCAATGATCACGTCATCAACACGTCAGATATTCAAATTAACATAATGAGTTTGAAAGTCGTAGAATCAATTCCTTTAGGTACAATGATTAGGATTTGTGTCTGCCACTTCTTGTGACACCATGCTAATCCAGCCATTGCAAATGTACGCCTTTGATCATACCCCGAATTTCCCCTTTGATATCAACAACTCAATTTATGCCTCGGTCTCGAAAGCAGCTGGGAAACGTCTAATGTTATCGGCCAACTTTCCGTGGTTGGATAAGAATTGAACGTAGGCACCATCGACCAAAACCTTTCCGCTTTGCTTCTTCTCCATGTACTCCTCACGACGGAGAGGAGTGAAACCCCAGTTCTTGGAAACAATGATCTTCTGGCGACCTGGGAACTTGTATTGAGATCTGCGGAGGGCCTCGAGAGCGTTGGGGCGGACTAAAATATATTAGATATTGTGAATAAATCAAGTTTTGAAGGTAAACTTACAAGAGTCACGAGTTCTGATGGACAAGATAATTTGACCAATGTTGACACGGGCAACAGTTCCGTTTGGCTTACCCCAAGCACCACGCATACCAGTTTGCAATCTATCGGCACCAGCACAAGACAACATCTTGTTGATACGGACGACGTGGTATGGGTGAGCACGTACACGGAGATGGAAGGCTTCCTTTCCTGCGGACTTAACCATGTACCTGTTGAAAGAGTTATTAGTTTCGAACTCGAGAGCCCCCCTTCATCATTCCAATATCCATTTTCTTTTTCTGTGATCCCATCTCCACTTTGAACAAATCCCTCCCTCCGACGCCATTACTTCGGGTTGAACTCACTTGTTGGCGCAAATACGGGCGGCTTCCAAAGCCTCGGAACTCAATTGTTCATACTCGTTGGATACCAAGTGAATGCAGAGAGGAAACTCGTCGACATTTGCCTTCTTACGACCGAGATCGAAGATACGAATCTTTGGGTCGGGAACACCACGGTTGAAACGAGACTTAGGATAAGGCTAGTGGAAAAAATTGATTAGTTTCTAATTCCTTCTTATTGTGATTCTGCGATCGTAGATTTGCGCCGTTCAAGTACGTTCGAAATTCTTGATAGAAAGTGGCGAGCGATCAAATTGTCGGTTTGTCGGTTATCCCTCAAATCCATCTCGCACATTTCGTTTCGACATAACTTCTGCTAGTTTTGCTGGTTTAAAATGAAATGTACGTACCTTGTTCTTGCAGTAACGGTAACATCTCGCTGGGCGACGGGCCATCTTGAATGATTTCTAGAAGGACTTTTTGGTGTTGTTGTCGATGGTTTGTTCAAGGGATTATGGGGGCTTCAAAAGAGACTTTGAAAGTTGGATTGATTGATCAGCAAACTCGCACTAGTCTCGTAATGGATAATTAAGCGAAAAGGAATTTAGGGCAAACTTGGAATTTCCCAAATAGGACGTCAGGAGTTCCGGAGATCTGAATAGTGGCAATTTCGTATTTGAAATCAAGTAGAAATTAAATGAAGAAAGGTACTACTGTATGTCTCAGAGTGAAATCACTTGGGCTTTATATATCATTTGATGTCACCATTAATTGTCAGCATTAAAGTTCTCAGTATACGGTATCCGGCTCCTGACAAAGTCCGAGGTCGAAATGAAATCCTTCAAAAGATCAATAAGCCGGTGAGTCACTTTGAAACTAGGTCGGGTTACAAGCACATCAAGATATAACCATATAAGTCCATCACTCAACACGTAGAAGAAAAAACGAAATCCTAGAATCAAGGTATGTCATTTCGTAATGCTATGAAGCTGCGCAGAATATGTGCAGTGATACATATCAAAAGGTCAATCAATCACGATTGATCTTGAACCATCATCTAGAATTTCTCCACCTCGACAATCAATACTGAATGATTGATAATCCTAATCTATGCAGCTTGGCTAGAGAGGATATCGGAATCACCAGCATCCAAAACAGCCATGGTAGAACATCTGAAGAGCTTACCGCAAGCAGTACCGAGCTCAATCTGTAAAAGGATAAAATAGTAAGCAACTGAATACCCTCCAAAGTCTAGAGAGACTTTATCGCTGGGTAATGTCCTCCCAGACCTAAAAGGTTCTGATCGATAGACGGATATTTGACAAAGGAAATGTTCATGTACGTACGTTGTTACCGGAGAAGTGGTGAACTTGAGTCTTGGACAACATGGAGTAGTACTCGAGCTCAGACTTGCGGAGAGGAGGGGTGTTTCCGGCGATGATGACGAGCTTGGCCTTGCCAGATCGGAGTTGCTTGAGAGTAGACTTGTATCCGAGGGTGACTGTGAATTAAGAATTAGTATTTTGTTGAATTTCACGACGAAGAAAATTCATTTTTCGCATACCCTTTCCGGACTTCATAACAAGAGCCAAACGACTGTTGATAGAGTCGGCGGTCTTCTTAGCCTTCTTAGTTGCTGGTGCCATCTCTGCGGTTTTGAAATTGAATAATGCGCTCCGGCTGTATTGGGATGTAAGTTTGGTGTTGTCGTTGGGGTTGGAAGGGAAGCTTTTTGAAAAGATCGAAAAGATCTGGATATTTTCAAAGTGCGGGACGCTAAGGATCGATTGCGCTAAGACGTAAATTGCCTAGACTATGAGATGTAAAACGTGACTGTCTACCCTTTGATAAAAAGCATACACGTGATAAAACTTAGATCTGCTTGTGCATGACACAGGAGGGATTTCTTGTCGTCCAGACTTTTCCAGGATCATGAAGGTATCAAAATATAAAACGGACATGCATGTTTCGTAGATGTAGTGCTCAGATGTGTACTGTGGTATACCGAAGATTAAAGGAATGATGATCCCAGATTCCCACCCAGACTTCCCATGTTATCAAATTCATGTCATGTCAACAGGTCGCAGCTTGCAGCTTGCAGGTCCTTCAACGTTGATGAAAGTGCCGAATGTTAGATGCTAAATCCCACATTACCATCAAATATCGGTCATGATTCATGAAATCCCCGGAGTCCACTAGAAAAGAGGTCACGTTCATGTTCACGTTCATATTCATATCCATATAAAACCGGAAACGAATAAAAGAAAGTTGTTCCGTTTTAAATACTAGGTACCCGAGTACCTTGTTTCTCAAGGCAAGTGATAATAGGTAATAAATACTTAATTACTACGGAAGGCCTGGGAAGAAGACCTGGGTAGTCTCCTCTATGAAAACGGTGAAGACGGAGATTTGAAAAGATCAATTCATGCATTCGTCAAAACGCATGGTCCACTGTGGGGATTCTGGATGGATAATTCTTTGCGAACATTGATCATAGGGAATTTAGATAACAGCCAGTCATTTCCAGTCTTTTAATATCGGGGTCGTATGAAGGTACCGGTAAAGGGTAATGAATCAGGATGAATGAATATCGAACCCGGCCTCTGTATATTAAAGAAAAAGGAGTATTGGTATAGGAGTTAGTAGAGGAAATAGGGTTTATTTACCTTTTGGAGCATACTGAGAACCATAAAGCAGTATAAAATACAAATAAAATGACAATACATATCATATATAATGATATATAGGTAATCAAGATCAATATCAATAACAAGGGGGTTGGACACGTATGTGTCAAAGGGAAACAACTCCCTCCTTTTTTGAAATGCTCATCCGTGGATTCATCTTTATCCCTTCATCCCTTCACCCTTCATCTCTCACTCCATCCCTCACTCCATCCCTCACTCCATCCCTCACTTACCACATCCCTCACTACATCCGTCACTACTTCATAGTCTTCCGCTTTGTATCTCCTGATCAAAAAAATACATGCAAGCCCATTTTTGTACTTTGATTCTTTTAACCAACGATACCCAGGATTCTTGTTTTTGAAGCGCATCAACCGTTCAGATTGATTAAGGCTGGTTACTTGGAACTTGGTTACTTTGCTGCAAACGGTACATGTTGATCAAAAGATACCTATCCTAGGTAGGTACCCTACATAACCAAAATCTTATCGCAACGCATCGCATCGCATCGCATCTTACCTTGTCCTTACCCTTCACCTCACTCACCACGACTAGTCACCACTCACCTCTCACCTCTCACCTCTCTCACCCTGACTGCGTAAATCACCAGACATCCATCCATCACACATCACACCCACTTACCGCAAATCTTACTTACCAACCAACCAACCGACCAATCTTAGCTACGAATCTTATTCCTCCCCTACCTCTCTCATTCACGCGACTTACGAAAATTACGATAAAACGCTTCTATATTTACATTTTAAGCTGAAGCGGCGTATTGTATGTAAACAACAACTGGAAAAACAAAAGCCACTGCCCCAACAACCAAAATTCACTGCCTACTTAATTATTACTGGATAACTTGAGGCAACTTACTTATTGGTACCTACTGTACCTACCACCAAATCATTTTATTACTTTTAGCATTCATGCAACAATAATAAACATAATCTAAAAACATTAAGATTATTGATTTTATTACTACATTGCTTCATTTTCTACATTCAATTCTCTATTACTTCCACGATTCCACGTTTCACGTCTGTTTTTCATTACGAGATCACGGTTTCGTTTTGCTTTAGTTTTATACCCTTCTTCAGGATACGATCCAAGTAATCATCACAATGTCAGCAGTCACAAAAAAACCCTCAGTGAGTCTAGGAGCTGGTCGCAGAACATCATCAGATACTTCAACTATCAGCACTCCCTCAAGAACTGCAACACGTTCACCAACAAAAGACTCTTCACCTACCACAAACGGATCACACGCACGAAGTCGTTCGATACGCAGCAGTGGCACCCCATTATCCGCACGATCTGCCATGCAACGACCAGGCACTGGTACTTCCAATCTCAGTTCAACTAGCGTGTCATCTGTAGCAGATGATGAGGCTAGGGCTGAGAGTGTTGCCCTCTTGGATGATTTGAAAGAGAGACTCCGTAAGACAGAGACGATATCGGAGCAATTTCAGAAACAAGCTCAAGTTCTTCAATCAAGGTTGGATGAAGCTTTGCAAGATCAGGGGAAGTTGGAGGATCGTTTACATGAGAACGAAGAGAAATTGGAGACTTTACAAAATGAAAAAAGGGATGCTCTTCGACAAAAGAGGGAGATGGAATCCATTTATGAAGCCGAGAGAAGTTCCATGACCAAAGAAAGGGAGGAGATGGCCAACCGAGAGGAAGAGATGCAGACCATCATTCAGCGATTAAAGGATTCTTTATCGCAAAGATCTTCGTCGGATGAAGAATCACGATTATCTAGGCGTTGTAAGTTGTCACATTATCTTATTAACAGTTCATTGTGCTAACCTTTGAAGCAAATAACACTTCACCGAATGTCGAAAATGGACAATTCGCTCCTCCATCCGGGTTGAACCGCAGCGATTCCCGCAACAATTCTAAGTTGCTTCTACAAAAAGATAGACTTATTGAATCCTTGCGACTAGAATTGGCCGAAGCTCAGATCAAGTTGGTGGAATCCGAAAATATGGGAGGTGGACGAATGCAAGAGGTTGAAAAATTACTTTTGGAAGCACGAATGACGAATGCAAGACTGATGGAAGATAATGAGAGTTTCCAATTACTTTTGCAAGAAAAGACGTTGAACGGCGATTTCTCAAAAGAACATTTCGAATACATGGGCGCATCCTCAAACGCTGATGCGCTGAATGCTCTCGAGGGACGATCACCAGGAGCCTCTCTCGCAGACGAGCTTTCTGAACTTAACGACAACGAAGGCGAGAATGATCAATACCGCCGCCTTGAAGGAGAGTTGAAATCTGCCAAGGACCAGAATAAAGCTTTAACATTATATATCAACAAGATCATCGAGCGACTCCTTCAACATCAAGATTTCGAAACAATTTTGGACTCGGACTTCAAATCTGGAGATACTAAAGGACCTGCAAATAAGGATAAGGATCTTCCACCTCCACCAAGAGAACAAGCTAGTGGTGCATCAATTCTCCAACGTGCAAAGACTGTAGCTATGGGAACTCGCAAACCAAGACCTCAATCAGTTATGCCAATGAGCCACTCAACACTCAATCAGGATCCCGAAACAGCACCCAGCATTCCTTTTGGAGTCGGCCGTTCATCAAGTGTTCGACAAGGAGTTCGTCCCAAATCGGAACAATATACCGGTAGTGGAGCATCGATCGTCAATCAAATGTACAGAGGTGGTCAAACCTCGCCAACCCTTCATGGACCCCAAACACCCCGACACTCGCAAACCTTTTTTGCGGCTGGTCCAATGAACGGTAAACCCGCTTCTCGCCATACATCTCTAAGTAATGTCCCCACTGCGGGTAATTTCTCGGGACTCAGGAGCGAAACTAGTAGTATAAGCGGAGATAGCGGTGAGGTCAGCACACCGCCGAGTACTTACAGTCCTCCACGAAAAGAAGCGAGAAAATTCGCCGGAAACAAGCCAAAACCGTTACAATTGGTTCAGGATAAAGAAGAAGAGGAAAAGAAGGCTAAGAGGGGAAGTTGGATGGGTTGGGCTTTTGGTGGCGCAGCTGCTCAGAAGAAAGAGGAGAGTGCAGGGGCTGGGGCACCGAGCGAAGATCCAATTATTGAATAATTGCGCAATGCGCTAGGATTTATACACGAAGTGGTTGGAAAATTTGTGAATGGGAAAAGGATATGGGGTAATATCTGATAATGATTACAGGGGAGATATGATTGAAAATTTGTGTGGAATAATGCGGTTGATATGTTGGGTATATTGTAGTGTGGGAAGATTTTGGTGGCGGGTGGATATATTTGTTCTTTTCTCTTTCTCTCTTCTTCTCTCACAATAAATACCACATGAGAATATTAGTTTATCCTTTGATTGGTCGGTAGATTGGATCACTAGAGGGTAGATTTACACTCCTCTCGATTCTTTTACTATTTATCTACGTTTAGTCTCTTTGCCTTGAGCTGGGTGCTTTTTGCTAGAGAGAAATTTGTTGATGCGTATTGATGCTTCCTTGCATGCTCACTTTTGTATGTATGGATGTATAGATGTTTGGATGTTTGTATATAAGAATGAATGAATTGGATGAATTGAATGGATTGAATGGATTGCATTGGAGTGGAGTAGATTGGAATGGAATAGAATACAATGAAAAGATATTTTTTAAAAAAAAATTGATTTTATTTATAAATACAAATTTTAATCTTTATTTATAAATTCTAAAAAAAATATAAACAAAATATCTTTAGTAATTACAACTTTAAATTTTAAATTCCATTCAATTTATTATATATATTTGATTTAAATATTTAAAAAAAAATTCTAGTTTATTTTTAACTATTTTTATTGAAAGGTTATTCAAGGTGTTTGAAGTTTTGGGATTTTTATATATAGTTTATATAAATTGAAAAATTGTAATACTGATTATTTATATTTTAATTGATGGAATTGGAGAAATTCTAGAGTTTTTCTAATTGAGTGGGAATGATATTATACTATGGATTTATAATTTGAATTTTAATTGATTTTATTTATTGGTTGTTGAAATGTTGATAGATGAAAATTGTTATTTTTGATGTAAAAGATGATTTATAAATAGGGGTGTGTATAAGTAGGGTATTGGACTTAGTTGTTTACAAACCAATTGTAACGATACTGTGCTGGAGGCAGCGGCTGCCTGAGGTTTCGTCTGGTTGGTAGTTGTGGGTTAAGGCTTTATCACTGGTATTCACTTGGAAGTGAAGTCGTTACTAGATCAAGTAGAATGTAGGTAAACTAATTGATAACTAAGTTGAGCACGAAGCTCTTAAACTATGAAACTATTCTAACTATATACTGATTCCTTTCCTGGAGCCCTGGGGAGCCTGCGCTCCTGGAGGCTCCATCACGTGATCCCACATGGGCCTCAGGACACTAATCCTGGGACGATTCTTATCTTAGGATAATATTAGACGTGGTTCGTGACACCAATTTATATAAAACCCGCAAAGTTGCAAACATGTTATAGTCGGCGGCAAACAAAATGGATCGAGGCAGACGACGTGGGTTTTTATTAAATTCAGTCGTTGCTATGGTAAGATCAATTACTATAGTTTATATACTTTTCTATACGAATATTCCTCTCTTTCCCCATCTTGTGTCTTTAATCCTTTGTCATTATTGTCATTCAATATATATACATCTCATCTCTTGTATAAAGGGAATCTATTATCGTCAATAATATTGTAACTAACGATTATACTCAAGATGACATTAAATTACTTCGAATTTATCATTATATTCAACTTTGCATTCCTTTTTATATTCTGTTAGAATAACGTAACGTATGGGGAGCTCGTGCATATGGGGAGCTCGTGCATTTTGCCCCACCACCCTACCAAAAACTACTTATAATCGACTACAATACAGCTTCCAGTAGAATCTGAATCAGTAGAATCACTTAGTACCTCTTCCTCTTCCTCATCCTCTTCTACCTCTTCAATAGGCCTTTTACGTGGCCGTCCCCGTAGCTTTTTTGCGACCGGTCTCTTTTCAGCCTCCCGAGCGATTTTCAATACTTCAGTAGTACTGAAGACAAATTGGCCCTGCAATCTAACCCTCTTGCCCTTTTTATGAGTCTTTCGTTGATTGAGTATCGCTCTCTGTTCTTCAAGTTCCTTTCGAATCACTATAAGTTCGGCATTCTGCTTTTCGAGTAGCTGGGTTACCCGTCTCGCATATCGACGGGTTGGACTTGCAGCAGGCTCGTTACTTGCTAGAGCTGAATTAAATACTGAGTTTGCTTCCCGGAGTTCTGTTCCATCAGGAGGAGAGCTTTTCAACACTGAGAGGTCTAGCTGAGGGGTTTTTCTTGGTCGCTGGGGGGTAATAGGTTGAGGCTGAAAGGGTACAGGTAGCTGATTAAGCACTCTACCACTACAAAACGGGACTAAACCAGCGCCTCTCCATCCGCTACGTATATTCTCGATAGATAAGGCCTTTTTACGGATAGTTTGGTATAGTATCACCCATTCTGCCCGCTGGAATCGCGTGATGCCAGTGCGGACAAGCCGATCGATCTCAAGCGCGTGGTATTTCTTCATTGGGCCAAACACCCCTACATCTAGCGGTTGGAGCAAGTGGGAGCAGTGGGAAGGTAGAATAAGGAGGTCGATGTTGTTGTCGATACAGAAACTGATCATATTGCCAGTTATATGGCTGGAATGGCCATCTGCAATGAGTAGTCGTGGTTTGTCTCCAGACTTTTGTCGAGATTCAGGCTCAAATACAGTCCGCAACCACTCAAATCCATGACTGTCTGAAGTCCAACCGCTGTTACTTGTTGAGAATCTCCAATACGCTGGCACTTCTTGTGGTATCCAGCTTGAATTGGTGTTTTTGGCTTTGAATATAACCATGGGTGGGAGAGCCCCACCAGCAGCATCGACACACTCAATTGCAGTTATCCATTCTTGCCGTCCAGGTGTAGCCTTCCAGCTAGATTTCTGAGTAGAATCGACTATTATACGCGTAGATTGGGTGGTTCCTACCGCGAATCCCGTCTCGTCCATGTTATAGACGTTCTGGAGTTCGTACTTCTGTTCAGCAAAACGCGACCGGAACGCACTAAACCACTGGGAGATCTTATCGTATGTAGCCCCTTGTTGTCTTGCCGACTCTAATTGTCTAGAGTACGTTCCCTTTAGTATAGGGTATCGATTTAAGAACCGGTAGAGCCATTCGTGGCCAATTGGAGGTAGTTGAGTACGCTGAGGATGTAAGGAGGGGCTAAGCTTGACGCGTCCCTGGCGAATTTGTTCAGCTGTTTCTATGACCAACGCAGGAGTTGCTGGATATCCAGTACTGGTAAGACGTGTAATCCATCGTTCTAGGGTCTTTTCTTCCGCGTTTGATAGTATTTGGGCCTCCTCATGGGCTGTTGCGTTAGTTTTCCGTCCAGCCATTCGGTCACGTAGTGTTTGAACTGGAACTTGAAAATGGAGTGCTGTAGCCCGAATCGACTTAAACTCTTTCCTTTTCCAGCTAGTTATTGCCTTCTGCATATCCTCTTCGGTATACACTTTAGCAGTTGCTTTTTTATAGCCCATTGTGGGTGGTTGTAGGGATTAGTAGGTAGGGTGGTAGGGCAAAATGCACGAGCTCCCCATATGCACGAGCTCCCCATACGTTACGTTAGATAAAAGAGATCATATTTACATAATAATCTTCCTACCGCTTCCTCATGTAATTGAATCAATGATTCTTATGGATATACTATATTAATTTAGGAATTCATCGGTCTTATATGGATATACTATATTGATTTGAGGGAGCGAGCGGTCTTATATATAGTTAGTTTGGATTCACTTCCTTGATGGTTTGATAGATTTTGCATGTGATCATGAGGTTATAGTAGTGAAATAGGTTCCACTTTACTGAAGGGGAATGATGCGAAAGGGTTTGCGTGGTTTACATATATATATATATATATATATATACCATTGGGAGATATAATCTCAGTTCAGGTAAATTGAAAATCAGATTTCGAAAAGCTTACATGTTCAAGTCATTGGGATGTCTTTATTGCAGCTTGTATCGGGAGTCGTCTTTTAAATATATACACCCACTTTCATAACGTGTTTTCCAAAAAAATATGACTTTTTGTACTCAATCAACAAAAACATCTATTTTTCAAAATTAAAATCTTTTGAAAACAATATCGAATTAATTGAGATTGATTTATATTATAAATCAATCTATTTGCAATCGTTTGATATAAATTTTATTCAAATTGAATATAATTTGATTGAATTTTACTTTTCTTGATTTTAAAGATGTTTTATTGAAAAGCACAAAAGTCATTGGAAATACGTTATGAAAATGGGTGTAGTTCTCCAGTCCACCTCTCGATTTTTCTTTTCCATAATTAATTAGCAATCAAAAAAATATACAGAGATCTTTATGTGAGAGTATATTTCCGCTTCCCTATAGGTTTTGTTGTCATTCTCATTATTGGTATATTATAGTATATTATTCCCGATTCTATCCTTTTTTCCCCCTTATTATCATCATTTTTCTCAATCATCATTTTTCTCCTCATTAACGTTGTCAATTACATTCTTCTCAACATTTCTTGTATGAAACTCAGCATTTTCTAAATTATCGAGGAGATTTAAATTTGGAAAAGAAGACTGGGGTGTGTGCAAAAAACCTGAAAAGGAGAACTTTACGAGCGGATGCCGTATTAGCTCATCTATTGAAGTCAACGAGATTTCACGTCTTTGAAGTATTAAGAATATTTGCCGACTTGATAAATTTATAGAGAATATCATGTATAACCTCAGTTGTGCTATCCATGGCTTTATAAGCCAACCTCTTAGTTTGCGTCCTTTCCTTACTGATCAGGAGAATATTAATCTACAAATGCTGTCCGCTCATTTTATTTCCTATCTTTGCTGCTGGGAGATGTTCATTTATCATGGGTTTCAGTTATGTCTTCTTCTATCCATCTTATTATCGTTGTCGCCTATCTCATCTCATCCCTCTCCCTCCCTTCACGATCACTTCAAGCATTCTATTCCCAAAAAGGCTCCAAAATACTTCAAAGTTCAAAGTATCCCATGACCTCGTCCCATATATACTTCCTATGATTTCATAACCACAATACTTAAGAGTTTGAGAAGGCTCTGGTAGAGGTTCTTTGAACTTTAGTAGATGATTTCGTCGGAATGGAGGTGGTTGCGGAGCTCGAGTATTGAATTTTTACAAAGAATACTAGTGTTTATCTATCTATATAAATGGCTGTATTTTCTAAGGTTATCGTACTTTACAAGAAACAGAAAAGACTAACAAATTTATCTCCCCTTACTGGTGACTTAGTTCTGCTTTCTTAATAAGTTTAAAATGAGCATGATGTTCATACGCTGATATATACGGAATCTTTCTCGTCTGAGGCTTGTTTTGTTCTATCGTTTATTTTGTTATTGATATTGATATATTGTCGCCTTTAACGGTTGGATAGTTCAGATGGTATTACTTGAAATATTGAAAAAACTCTAGTGTTTATAATGCATTCCCAAATAATCACCATCGTCCCTTTAAATTCCCCTATTTTCACTACCTGCCACCCGCTTAAATCGTCATTATACTGCAAATATTTATATTTTTGTAAGTTAATCAATAACATATAATTCCGCTTTAATGAAAATAGTTCAAATATCCTGCACGACCTACTCCATACATAGTATACATCTCCCTTTGTATCTGAGTTTGATTCTTTTATTAGCTTGAAGTAGATTTCAAGATTGCGGAAGATTCTTTTTACACTGGCTTGATGATTTAGATAGTCGATTTTGTCGAAAATATTGATTGTGAGCTGGAAACTATAGCTAATGGTAAATGATACAGTGGGATAATCTAGTGGTGAATGATACCCTAACTTGGACTCGGTCAGGGGTAACTGGATTTTCGGCCTAAATCAGACCTATACAAGTAGTATTCTCGTTGTCACTAGGTACTTCGATATATTCTCTGCTATATAGACATTTTGCAAAGCGTATATGGTGTCTCTAAACTAGATTATTCACAGATATTGAAGGCATAGTTGCAGAGCCTTGCATCCAGCACATTTCTTGTCGAAATTCTCACCTAAAACATTGCATAACAGCCCGTTCCAATCCAGGTATTCGTTTCAGGCATATATCATCATACCATATAATCTCTGTACCACAATTTCTCCGCACTCCTAAACTCTCATTGTCAATCACAAGATTCTAGTTTATTGTCGAATATCCAAATATTCATCACAAAGCATGGTAGTTTTTCTATTGCCCTTGGAAATTGTGATGCAGCATAAATCTAAGAGTATACACCATTGGTATAGCTCTCAGGCACACCGAAAGTGTATTTTTGCGAAATCTTTCCATGTTGTCTATATGATCGATGATTTGAAAGCCCGTTGTGGACTCTTATATATTCCCATAAACAGGATCTCAATTCTTCATATCATACTAGGAAGGAGTAAAAGGGATGGGACATTCTAGATATAATATATTATCCACTTTCATTAACTCCCACAGTAATATGGCAGTCAACCCCGCTTCTGACGAATGCTTATTGTACTTCTGTTATCCCTCGGACGTGGATACATGTAATGAATCGAATAATCCCTTTCAGGCTCGAAAGCTGCTATAACAAGTAGCTCAATAATTTCATACTGGAGCTTGATCAAGAAGAAATTCCATTTACGGATGATATTTTATTTGGAGAATTTACTCTGCAAGCAGTGACGCCGGTCAGAGAACCATGAGGTGCAGACTCCTTGCACTGCTGCTTTCATAAATTTATCTTTGAATTTGATTTAATGGACAGCCTGACTTTGCTTTCATCTCTCTTCTTCTCTGAGCATCGTTGTCTCTAACTCAAATCTTAGCCTCATTTTCACCACTTGGTCTCTCTCATCATCAGACAAGGAGAATATCAACACGCATATTGGATAATGCTCCAGTGTAAACAACCATCGTCGGTCCTTCCTCGGTCTATGTTCAATGGTTGGCTCCCACCTTACAGGTAGCCTTTGTCAACCCAGAATCCAATGTCCTCGAAGATCTGGGTAGGTCTTCCTCACAGCAGTCAGACGTTATTTGCTTTTACCTCAGCATGTGGGATAGAACCTTCGATAACTCACACACACTTCTAGATCCCATGCATAGATCATCACCAAAACACATTGTAAAATAGAAAAACTACTCCAAACAGAGAACTCTCTCTCACTCCTTCTCCATGCATCCATCCATCTGGTTAATTATCACGTCAAAAAATCATCGATCCAGCCAGCCATCTCCTCTTCTAAGTTCCGGTACCCAAGCAAAAAAGGTATTTCATGCGCCCGCCGGAAATCGAATCCGGGGCCCATCGATGTTGTAACGTCTCTTACGATCAAGAGCTGCTAATGGCAACGATGGATTTTACCACTAAACCACAGGCGCTAGTTGTTCTTTTGGGTTGTTGATGGAGAGTTCCAGGCATTCTGTAACAATATATTTTCAGATGTAAAAGATCCATAGCACTAGACACCAGTGTTACGATAGTAACAATTGACTAATTAGGAGAGCTTAGGCCTTGTGCAAAAGCGATCAGATTTCATCGAATTAATATGTGATCTGGGTCACCTTAAGATCGTATGTGCACGCACTGTCAGAAAACACGTGACTTGGAGCTTTTGGAGCTTGAGGATCCAAAAGGATCCAAGGGAGCCTTTGGAGCTTAGGATCCAAAAGGATCCAAGGGAGCCTTTGGAGCTTAGGATCCAGAAGGATCCAAGGGAGCATGAATATCTATATAACCAAGATGGATTCCCTTTGTATAGAGCTTCGTGCTCAAGATCAATCATTTAGTATACCATACTATTAGTTACGAATTGCATCACACTATTGTCATTACTTTAAGTCCCTGCTTGACGCCTAGTTATAAACCTACCTCGAGAGCCTAGAGCACTTCCACGTGATCTAGACGGCAAACCTCGTAACAACCAGTGGACCACTTGTATTAGCCGAGAAGATTTTTTTTAAATTAAAACTCACCTCACCCACTTTAATAAATAACTTGGAAATATTTGATAATAAAAGTACCCTTTAAATTTGAGATTCTAATTACTTTAAGAAAGATAAATATTTCAAAATGTAAAATATAATTTTATTAAAAAAAAATTCTTATCTCTTTTAGATTTTTTTTAAAAATATAATTATATAATTTTAAAAAAGTTAATAAATTTAAAAAAGAAGTTTTCAAGTTTATAAATGAAAAACAGATTTTAAAAATAAAATTAAAAAAACAAACATTCTAATTATAACTAGTTCAATATGTATAACAAAAAAATGTTCTTACAAACGGGAAAAAATTGCGTTCGCCGGGAATCGAACCCGGGGCCCATCGAGGTTGTTCAAGATCTGATCCGATGAAGAGAAGATGATGGCAACGATGGATTTTACCACTAAACCACAAACGCTTGCAGAGTCCTAGTTATTGTTGAGAATGGGACTGCAAAAGGATATTATGTTCAAACAATTTTGCATGCAAAATTGTTCAAATGAAAATTATGTAAAAAGGAGGGGCACGACGCAAGATACTCGGCAGAGAAGAAAAAAAAAACCTCTCCACACACAAGCGAGATTAGACATTCATTCAACAGCAGCAGCAACATTGTAACTCTAGTTACAAATCAACCAATCTCTCCCTCTCATCCATCCTGTGTCTCTCTTACCCGTCCCTCTTTACATACCACATATCGCTTCCTCATCAAAAAGAATCAAAAAACCAAAAATATGAAGTTCTATTGATGGGAATTGAGCCCAACGGGGGGGTCGAACCCCCAACCTTGTGATTAAGAGTCACACGCTCTACCGATTGAGCTAGCCGGGCAGGCTTTACTTGATGGGTTATTTGAAGTTCGAATTCTTGTAAAGAGATATATTCAAGGGATTGAAATTTGAGGGGAATTCTCCGGGGAGAGTTTGTGAAAAAAAAAAAGTTTTTTTGTCAAAGAAAATTTAAGCGAGGGGGTAGTGGGGTGGGGTGTTGGTGGGGTGGAATTTTTTTCCTTCTTTTCGGGGTGGGGTGTGGATTCTGGAAGGTGTATGGTGTTTTATGTTGAAAGGTTCTTTTTATGAATGCTGAAATTTTTTGGGATAGGATATTATTAAAAGAGATGAACTTACAGGTGAGTTTACCACCGGAGAGGATACTGTGGAAAGATGTTGCGTGTTAACGTTTGTTGCGCTCGATATCCATGATGCATAGTTGGTTTTATTTCGTACCACTTGCAATTTTATTTCCAGTCGGTATACTCATACATATTTGCATTTATTACAGTCATGTATTATGTTTTTGAATTTGTCCACCAAATTCTCATCTTCAAGCCTTATTCAAAATTCCATTTCCTCATTCCTCTACTTCGATTTACGCACCTTCGCTCTTCTCTCTTCTTTTCAAGCAATCCTCGAATACGCGATTTAGAAATGCGCAAGTTCGGGGACGAAGACTGCGGTTACATGCTCTTATATAAATTCATATTCACCGGCCACGCTATTGATATTACGCGGCACTCTTCATTCCAGGTAAATTTCCTGCATATCTATCACTCGATCGAGAAGATTCAGAACCTTTCCTACTGTCGGTAAACATATCTCCCTATTCGGAGCCTTTTCATTTGATATTTGTCTGCTGGGGACTTTATTTCTGGACCGTGTAAGAGTTTTTTTTTCTAGTGGGAAGGAGTTGTATTTCTATTACATATCTGATTACTCGGTATCTTTCCATTTGATTCTGAATTTTATTCGAAATCATTTCTCCGTGAAAATCACCAGTTTTTCTGCATATTTGAATGGTTCGGAATTATATCGCAAGTTGAAATCAAAGGTTGTTGTATTATATCTCATTCCTTCAGAATCAGATAGGGAGAGCGAGAAACTCGAGAAGTAATACTAGTTTTGAAATCACATTTAAGATTCATGCTCCGGAGTTCCGATTCTGAAGATGTATTCTCTGACAGAGTGAGTAAAAGTGGAAGTTTGTTAGGAATATTCCTACTTGTTTCCGAAAAGTAGACGGATTCCAAATCAAATGTTCACGACCATCATCGATTCTTTTCTCGAATCTATGCTCGCGGGAGTTCCAATATTGCTGTTGTGTCTGGTGTGCGTTGTAAATAGGTGAACTTGATGGTATGGCAAATTTCTTTAAGTTATGTTTATCGTCAAAGCCCCTTAGTGCAATATCCGGCAGAATCTTCAACAGACAAAATTGGACTTCATACTTGATGGGTTTTCCTTACGGAGTGAAACTTCTTGAAGATCTCATGATCCCGTATAATTCTAGTGTCGCAAATAACTTCGTTGTATGGAATCACCCTAGCAAGCCAAATATCTTTCGTCGTGAGGGTTATTCAAGTAACAGGAAATCCTGACCATTATATTATAGCCCATGCAACCAACATTTGTAAGGGGACTTTGGCTACTGGTTTTCGACCCGAGGATTATTTCAATAGTACTTGCATCATGTACGATTGCCAGAAGCTCGGAATCGCAAGTGCAGTAACCTTTAAGGATTGATCTATCTGAAAGTCCACTAGTGAACTCCGCCTTCATTACCTCATCTCGTCATTAATATTTCGGACTGGAGCCGTGAATGTATGCCCAAATCAATCTCCAGTCTCCTGTTAATATAAATTCTCCAAATTTCTCCAAAACAGTTTTGAACGAGATCCACATGTATGAAGCCCCTTGATGTCCACGTCCTCGCATGAAAACTGTCTCGATAACTTCACTTGAACAAAATTCTGCCACATACGACCATAGACTGAAGAGAATTGGGCATCCCGTCCGCTCTGCCATACACAAGCTTCAGATCGGTGGATTAGTAGTTGGGTGGGTGACCACCAGCGAATCCCCACTGTTGTATGTTTTTGATTTTTTGATTTTTTTTCCCTCCACACTACGCTTGATACCCTTTTTTCAACCTCATTCTCTCGATATTCATGCATTGTGTGGAAAGCTATTCTATTTCTGTTTTAATCTTCCATTTCAGTTGTTTATAACTACATCCGCATCATATCCAGTAGACCGACTTTTTAGCTTTTTTTTACCATATCCTGTTGACCCCTCACTGCTGCCTAGCTGCTGAGACAAGTCATTCTGACCATAGCAGAAGATATAGCATATATATCACCACATTCACACACCCTTAAATCATAACAACTACCTGATATCCTTCATCAAAACCATCTTACACATAAAAAAAAAGTCCCCACAATGTCATGGATAACCAAAAATCGGATCACACGCTACTTAAAACCGGGCCATAACTACCAAATCAATAATCACATATGGCAAATTTCTAGAAATCCAATCAATGAAGCTGAATACGAAGATTTCTCAAGAGCAGTATAAAGACGCAAACTTGTAGATGATGAGGGAGAAGAGGTTAAATCTCCTGCTGTTGTTAATATGTGGATGCAGTAAGTGGAAGCTTTTATGTATACATGGACAGATAGGTAGATGTCTTTATTTCTAATTTTCTTTCGCTTGTGTTGAGGAGTAAGTTTGACGAGTAAGTTGTTAATATCTGTTTAAGGACTCCGAAAATAAATACTTATGAGGGTTGGTTTTGTGCTAGCAAGTTGTATAATTTGTATTTGGTGGTGAATTTGGAAACAGCTGGGTTTCTGGATTCCAGACTTTTGAGTTGATGGGATTGGAGTTGCTGTGGGAGGCTGAGTTGCTGCTGGAAATTGCATGAGTAGGAGAGTTTTTTATGGGCAATGGTGTTTGAGTTGGAGTTGTCAGCTGAAATTGAATGAGTAGGGGAGTTTGAGTTGCGAGCGGAAGTTGAGAGGTTAACTGAATTTACATGACTAGCGGAGTTCGGATAACTTGCAATATCTGAATGACCATCCATATCCGATTTAACAGCCGAATCCGAATGTCCCGTGAGATGGTAATCATTAGCAGTATCCGAATTTTCAGCCGAAACAGATTGTTCGGGAGAGTCCAACCAACTAGCAACAGCCGAATCCCCGGCACTACGAAACCTGGACCTCCGAAATAACCTGCTTAAACCTCCTCAACGAAACCTCCTCCAAGCTCCAGCGCCCCTCGACCAATATCCCCATCCCTATCTCTATTCTTATTCTTATCCTTATTTTTATCCCCATCCCCATCCCCATCCCCCCAACCTCCACCATCATTTCTAAAGAACCCTCCAGCCTCGCACCCTACAGCTACAAACCCTTCCCATCCGCAATGCAATAGGACTAACCCACTCCAAACAACCCCGCAATTTCCCTCAATTTCCCGCTCAAAGGAGAGGTGAATCTCATCCATCTCGTTATAGAAAAATTACCCTGTGAATAAATATATTTATCCAGTGACACTTTGCGGGTTTGGGATAGATTTGAAAAGGCTAGGACAAGGGTGGTTTCTGGGATGTGTTTGAGTAAGTCTTTTTTATTTATTTATTGCAAGATTTTGTCTTTTTGGGAAGGGAAAGGTAACCTTAGGGGAGGGGTGTGATGTACTGATATGCTAATTAATAACCTTACCTGTTTATTTCCAATTTAGCATTCCTCCAAAAACGAAAAATAAAAAATAGAAAATCGAGATAAAGTAATGCGGAATTTATTGTAAGATTATGATTGGGAGGGTAAGGCTAGTAGATGGTATTAGTTACTTCATAGCCTGGCAACAACCCGGCGATATCGCTCCGAAGAAGCATATATAGCCTCCTCTTCCGATTTTACTTCAGTATTCTTATGATATGATTGATATGATATGATTCAGAAGAGGGGGGATCAGCGTGAGGTCGAGGGGAGTGGTGGAGGTGAGATGCCGAGTGAGTACTTACTATATGATGGGTGGATGGATGGATGGATGGATGGATGGATGGATGGATGGATGAATGGATGGATGGATGGATGGATGGATGGATGAATGGATGAATGGTGAATTGGAGGATGATGTATACATAAAGGATAAATAGTTTATATCTGGTTTTTACCGTGGTGCTACTTGTATGTGAGGTTTATAATTTTATAATTTATTTAGAAACTGAGAAATAGGGAAAGTGAGAAGGGAAAGTGAGAAGGGAAAGTGAGAAGGGAGAGGGATATGAATAAATATTGTTGTGTTTGGGTCTCTTGTGGATTTGTAGATCTATGGATGCTGTATTTTCTTTTTATTTGATGCGAGTTTATGATTTGGATAGGGGGAAGAAGGGGGGATATGATGTGAGTTAAGGTGAGAGTTATAGATCTATTATCTACACTCTCCGTTATATATCTTTAGCATCTAGCATCTAGCACCTAGTACCTATAATCTAAAGTATATCTACCACACATCAACCCATATCTACCATCTACTACAACCCAATCATGCTCCATCTGTCCCTATTCAACTCGCAGTTTGAATCTCCCGCATAACCTCAGATCCACCCGCATCATCCACAACCTCCCCCACCTCCCCCTTCTTCCTCCTCCCTCCCTTTTTAAACCTAGATTCTGTCGGCCTCATAGCAAACCAAGCCGGTAAAGCACATTTCCCTACCAAACCCTTAAAATCACTTCTACATTCACTCAAAAACTCCTCATCAGAATACATATTCAACAATCTCGACTGTGCACCCCCGGATTTAGCATCTACCAGCAACTGCAGAATTTCCAGAAGGGAATCCGAAGTCTTGGGAAGAACTTGTACGGTTTGACCAGTGCGTGCTGATACGAGGAATCCCGAGGCTGGTCCTCCTTGAAGTAACATGTATAATGCGACTTGTAGTAGATGTTCTGGTGAAAGGGAATCTGAATGTTTGACTTCCCATACGGTGGCGATGCCTTTTTTTGGACGACATATATCCATAGCTCCGCTTACGAGGACAACTTTTTTCTTTTGCGGCCTTGTAGGTCCTCCGCCATAAGTAATTCCAACAAATTTGCGAACATTGATACGTTCGAAAAAAATACCTCGCGCAGGTACCTTGGCGGCGCCTGATAATGTATTGAGTACATAATTAATATATGTACAATATTTCTCTGTCATCCACGTATATCCCGTCAGAGGAATACTCAATATTTTGGTAATATCCTTATCCTTTGCTGCCATTTCGAGATTTGACAAATACAATATGTCCCCGGGTGTGATAACCCCGATATCATACCCGTCTTTTATAGCCTGAATTTTCTCATAATAAGCTTCAGGAAGCTGTCTTAATGGATTTCTTCGCTTCGTTGGTCTTTTGGGTGGTGACAGAAGTCGTAGGGGTCGTGCGAATATGGATAACCTTCTTTTAAGATACCATTCAAAAACGGCAGGGACAGCCGTTCCCGTAATACCTGCTACAGTCTCGACAAGACCATACTTGTCGACAATTTCAGACGGTGGTGGGGAGCTCCCAAAAGCAGGTTCGGCAATCATTTGAAAATTGAGACGACGAAGACAGTCCGTTATAAGAGTCTCTGAAAGGTTTCGGCAAAGCGCGGTGACGTTGAACAGAGGTACTGGCCGTTCAGAGGCAGGATCTTCGGGTTTGTGCTCGCGAGTCATGACTAAATCGCACGTTTCTCCCACGGTATCCAGGTCTACGAAAGGCAGTGGATCGTTTGTATGCGCATGAACGAGAACAAGATGTTCAAGAGCCCTCGTGGCTGCGACGTATTGTGGATTTGTGACAGCAATGGGGTCTTCTGAGACTTTATTATAGAAATCATGGTATCCTTGATCGAAACCAAGTACAATCGAAGCCTTACGTTCGATACCCTTCGCCTGATGATAGGTGCAGATCAATACCTTACCATGAGCGACCTCAGGTGCGATTTCGGAAATGTCAGAGTCTGATCTAAACACTGGAATTTCACGGAGCGCGAGGTCATTAGCAAGATAAATTGCAGGTGAGTCTCCACGAACTGACGGGGAAAGAATTATTATATCGTTTGGTGATATATCAGGAAGTGCCAGAAGTCTTTCTACCTCATGCACCAAGTCCTCATATGGATCGCATATGACATATCGTGGTTGAGGATATGGCTGACCTAATGCATCATTGGATTTAACAGCCCGCATAGGTTTCCCGTGTGGATCCTTAAGAAGAAGTTGTTGGTTGATAAAATCGACGTTAGATTTAGTCATGCGATTCGTAGCTGTCTGATCAGCCAAGATCCAATCTTCGCGATTGATGTAACCGAATACCTCAGGATGATCAGCCATAGACAAGAAGCGTGAGTCAGCATTGTTAAATCCGTAAACTTCTTGACGTCGGTCGCCCAAAACGACGACTCTCAGCTTTTTTCTGGCATTGGGCTGGCGGTCAGGCCCGATAAATCCTTTGTCGCGAATGACCTTGTCCACGAAACGTTTCAATATTGGAGTCATGTCTTGTTGCTCATCCAAAATCAAGACGGAAAATTCAGGAAGTTTCATGCCACTGATAACATTCATATCATCTTCAACAACTCGCTTGAGACCTTGATCGGTAGCACATTCTGACGTGTAGTATCTCGCGCCAAGCGTGTGGTAGTTCTGCACAGTCACATTGGCAAGACCCAAGTCTTCGACTCGCTGTTGAGTCTCCAACATCAAACGCCGGTTGTACACCAATACTAAAAATTTGGTACGAGGTGCAGATTGGGCAAGATGCAAGATGGTGGTCGTTTTTCCTGACCCAGCACAAGCATCAACAATCACATTCTTTTTGGTATATAACAGCGTATCAATAGCCACCTGCTGTTCGGGAGATGGTGGCAACAAAGCCCTGGGTGGACCGATACCCCTAACCGCATCGATCGTCTCATCCGGAAGACTTTCCTTTGCTACAGCCGCAACACGTGCCAGCCCTCTGGAGAAAATAGCTATAGCGCTACGTGGATAAGTCTGCTGATCAGAAAGTGACCATGACGACGCGCTTGGAGAATAAAAATATAGCAAGCGATGGCTAAGACGGGAAGAAATTGAAGATGCCCTTAACGTCGTATGTGGCCATAGACAGCAACGTCGAATCATAGTAGGATTGTAAGTGGTAAAAACCACCTGACTGGGCACGTGCAGAAGGGCCCAATCTGCAAGTTTGAGTGTGATTTAAGGGCGCGAATGAGAGGTTGATGTCCTCTCAGCACTCGGATTCAGTGGCAAATATCAGTGCAGGCAACATACTGCTCTTGATCAAGAAGAGTAGGAAGGGCAAATTTGATATAAAATATAAGAACTCTCCAGCAGTATATTTGCATACATACATTCAATTAGGACGAAGTTCAAGAACGAAATGTTAGAATATAAACTATGATGTGGAGAGCTAGGTATGAACGTTGTCGACCAAGGTGGGCCGGGCTAGAGAGCTGACTAAGCAGATCCTGGGGAAGCAAGGGCTACTGTGGATCAAGCTGCTGCTGCTTCATTATTCCATGGGGTAAACATAGTACCGTGATCGTATGGCATTTTCAGTTATTTTTTATTGTAGATCTTATATATACTGCAGTTAAAACTTGACATTTCATTGTTAACTACCCGCCTCCTTACCTTAGCATCCCGATTGCAAATTCAAGATAATCAAGTCTTAACCTTCTAGTACACAGAATTTCCTACTTCAGCCAGGCTTCACTCCAACGAATCTACCATTTACCGTCAAGAATCCCGCCTACTTAATTTGACGGCTACTCCATCAGAAACCATCGGATATTGACCATACTAGCGTAGCATAAGCCATCATGCCGGAGTGAAATAGTCCACGTCCAAGGTACCCACCCAGGTATGCTGTGTTGACTCTTGAGTATCTTGTGATTTTTAAGCGGTTTGCTATCGATTTTCTGCCATCTCATATATTGAAAGTAGACGTGGACGCTCCGATAGTTTCACGCACTGTTGAGAGAAGATGCAGGAAGTTTTGGATATGTTCGTATGTGATGGTTGTCTCTTACGTTTTACATATATGTGCATGGTGAAACAACCCACACCTCGGACAATATCGAAAACGGTTCGGAAGCAATTGTCCCAGGGGCGTTGCCATTGATCTCCCTACCAGGCCAGAAATGCGGCCTGTCATCGAACAATCTCAATAATTGAAGAATGCTATCCAAAGATGTTTCATGAGTAGGCCTATCTCCAATGTAAAAGCGATTAGGTGTGCTATGTTGTGAATATTGTCTGGTGCACCTATGTAGATGCTTGAAGCCAAATCGCCGACGCCGACCCATTCATTTCCACTTTCTCCAGCGCAGTAGGCGCTCTGTTCTGTTCAAGTAGGTTCACAGGCCTTACGAAGTCCTGGAAGGATCCAACTTAGTATATCTGACTGGGGACTGAGGGTTTCTCACTACCCGGCCACAAATTTAATCTTGGTCGTGGGGTAGGACGTTGCGGATTCTTCGCCGAACAAACTGATTTTTGACATAATAAAATGGGGACAAATACGGATAATTGAGAAATGAAAAAGTACTGGGAGACTAGGGCGTATAAGATTATTTTTGATCCTAATTGCAGCATCCTGAGACTTCTAGGAGTCCATCTACCATCTAATAGAAACGGGTAGAAATCGGAACAAAGTAAGCTTGCCAGTGACTAGTACGATGACGATATACGGGATAGCTGACTGAGACAAATGGTACTTACCTGAGTACACCTTCTTCAGATGTTAGAAACGACATACTTCCAGTAGGGGTTGAAACGTTTTCTTACCCTACAATCAAGGAGGCATGCATGTATCTGAGTATAAATTTCAGGATGCAAGAGAACCAGGATAATTCATCCTACGACCCACCCATTCCTCTCCATGCCCACTCTTGCAGAATGTTAGGAAGATGTGAATGCTCGAAAGAAATACCCATACATCCTTTTTTCCGATGTTTCTAGTTTGTTCCGAGAATGGTGGTTGTGTGAAGTATGGTCTCCTTGTTACGAACTTACGACGAACTTCATGATACAACAACCATAATTCTCAATCCTGCAGTCGTCCCGCATTATACTTTTGTTTGTGTAATAACGAGGAGTGTGTTTCTTCAAAGGGATATCATGCTGATGTCTGACTCTGTTTGCAAATTGCTTCGTGCGGCAATAGGATTTTGTTCATCACATCACTGATCGCATTATCTAGAAGGGATGGTTCTTGGCTGAAGTGACAGTCCCATCACCAGTTCTGTTTTTTCGTACAGGTTTTTCTGCGGGTCGTGAATGTATAGAAACGGCCGTCTAGTGTGCCGTTGATGTAAATGCGCCTTTGCGCTCACCTAACTTACAACCAAAAGTTAGCTTAGCCTGGCAATAAGTGACAACCTGTAGAACTTTGGCATACCAACTGCCGCAAACTCTGCACTGCTTGATTGGTGTAATGAACCACCTTCAGCAACCCCTTTGATCCATCACTTGAGCTTTCTGAGTATCGGATTTCATGCTGTACTCATAATGACAAAATTAATTTGGGTCAGCAAGTTACATTTTGATATTAAGAATTGATTGGTCATGTCAGCAGGCTGCATGTCGCTCCCGCTAGTGTACAACCAATCAACCAATCATAGCTCTCTTCTTATCACCAACAGCCAGAGCTTTAGATTTTCCATCTTGTGTAGCCTCGTCAGCTTCCGCCTTACATTCATCAACTGCACAAAGTAATTCGAATATAAACATGATCTACTCACTTCTCCATCCCTCAATGTCATCTCTCTCATTTCGATTTCCCTATACTCTACATCTACATCCACCATAATATCCCATCACCACCAATCAAAATTACAAAAACTACAACAATGCACCTCATCCTAACCGGCGCAACCGGGCTTGTGGGCTCTGGTATCCTCCAAACAATGCTCACCAACCCCTCCATAACCAAACTATCCATCCTATCACGAAACCCAGTTCCCCTCGCCGAAACACATCCCAATCATGAAAAAGCCCATATCATCCTCCATTCCGATTTTAAAAAGTATCCCGAGAATGTGTTGGAACAATTGAAGGGTGCAGATGGTTGTGTATGGGCTTTCGGAACGAGTAGTTCGGGTGTTGATAAGGAGTGAGTTATTCTTATTTCTTTGGGGGAGAGAGGGGATGAAAGAAAATATTCTAATGGTTAATTCACAGAAAATATACCGAAATAACACAAACATATACCCTCTGCGCCGCTCGAGCTTTCTCACCACTCAATTCCCCAAAACCATTTAAATTCCTCTTCGTATCTGGGGAAGGCGCAACTACATCCCCCGGCATGCTAACACCCATGTTTGGTGTGGTGAAAGGACAAACAGAGGCTGATCTCTTGGCTCTTCCTACGAAAGAAAAAGATTGCGAGAACCTCAAAGTGTATAATGTAAGGCCGGGCGCTGTGGATGCTTCTGCACATGAAGAAATTAAAGAGTTTATACCGCAGAGGAAGGGAATGTTGAAATTCATGGAATCGGGTTTATTTCCCGTGGTGAGAATGTGCAGTAGGAATATGTATACGCCGACGAGGGAGTTTGGGAAGGTGGTTACGGAGTTGATGTTGGGTGATGGAGAGAAGTTGGAAGGAAGTGGTGTTGTGGAGGGAAGTGGTGGGAGGACTTTGAGTAATATTGGATTGAGAAGGTTGGGTGGATGGTAAAGAGACATTTGAGGATTGATATACATTTTCTATGTTGGGTAACAGAGCAATTTTAATATGATATGGAATAGTAATTTATTTATTTATTTATTTATTCTTATTTCGCCTCATTTTGAGACCCATACCTAGGTATCTACCTACTATCTAATTCTTTTTAATAACTAATCTGTGTAGTTCCTACAATACCCCTTTCCATTTCCTTCCATAAAAGCTCCTCCCATAGCCACAAGTATCATATACATCCTACCATTCCATCCAAAATCCACCCATCCAGCCATCCGACTATCTACCCATTCCACAACACAAAAGGAACAGACAGTATAGCATGGTATACATGCTCCTCCCCGATCCGCCTCCCCTTCCCATAAACCTCCAAACCAAACCCCCCTTTTAATATTAAAATAAAACTGGTATCATAGAATAGAGTATATAAAAAACAGAGCAAACACATAGCTAGCTAGCCAATACAAACAACAAGAGGGGAAAAAAAAACCGAAACAGCTAGTCATAGCAAGTGATATGAAATCGTAAAAGTCGTCAAGAGTTTTCAACACTGAAATGGAAAAACGCCAAAACAAAATAAAAAACAATTAGACGCTCAAAGAGAGAAATAACGCCAACAGAAACCAAAACAGCAGTAGCAGAAGAAAACAGCTAAATTTAAGCTAGTTTTCTAAACTTTAACACCCTGTTTCCCCGCAGGCATAGTAAAAACCATAGGACGCAGTAAAAACGGGGACACAGGAGGCGCAGACGAAAACCTCGGATCGGTTTTAGAATCCTGAAGAGATTTTTCCTCCGGAGGAGAATGCGCATCAGAAGAAGCAGAAGAGGATTTCGCCATCTTCTCCTCCAAAAAAGACTGCACATCATCCGAAGAAGGCGAGTCTCCCATCCTGTTAATCTCATCTTCTACATCGGCCAATAGTGCAAAAACATCTGAATCGGCATAGATACGTATAGATTCTACGGCTTTGTGACGATATGCTTTTTTCTGTTGGATTTCTGCTTCGGAGGGTCGTCGTTGTTCGACTTCGGATTCGGATTCGTCTTCTATGTCGTTTTCGGCGTGTGTTTCTAGAACTGGGGTAATGCCCTTGATGGGACTGCGAGGTGGACTTCGTGGTGGTGTGATGGTGTTTACACTTAGGGAACCTCGGGTTATGGTATTAGTAGGTTCATTAATGGGCATGAATACTGCGGCGGCGACATGTTCGAGTAACTTTTGTCGCACGCGTGTACGTCTATTTTCGGCTTGGTCGAGTTTAGATACCCAGTCATCGATAGAGGAGTCCAGTTCTGCAAGCGCTTCTTCTTGTTTGAGGATGGAATCGTGGGAGAATTTGGCAGTGCGCGGTGAGCGGAGATATGTACAGATGCGATCGTGGAGGTTGCGACGACCGGCTCGGAGAGAGCGGTGGGTTTTGCGGAGGTAAAGACAGCGTTCGTCTAGGGCGCGGAGTTCCTTTATGTATGTTAGTGGTTGGATTTCAATGGGATGGAAGAAAAACATACTCTTGAGAGACCATCCACGTCTTTTGAGTTGAGAACTTCAAATCTACATGCTTGTCCGATAGCCTGACATCTAAGCGTCTCCATTTCTGTTTGAGTTAATTTAGAGCTCGCTTGCGCAGCTTTCACTCCCTGGGGTAAATGTTCAAAAGCCAATTGTTCCTCCGAAGTGGGGGCTCGCTTGGAAGATGTACGCTTGATAGGTGATCCATCAGAACGTTTCCTTGGTCTCCCTCGATCCATTACCGCAGAGCTGGATTCGGATTCTCGGCGTCGATGAGGTGCACCGTTGGAGAAAGAATCGGATCGTTGCTGTTGCGTGTGAATAGTTTCGGATTGATTGCGGGAATGGCCTGGGGAGCGTCGCCGCGGGGTCGGGAGAGGAAGAGTGGTTATGCTAGAATTTACACCTTGTTGTTGCATGATGCCTGAGCCATTTTTCCCTGGTTTGGGTGAGGATCGTCCGGAGAAAAAGTTCATCATCCATGGCTTTGGGGATGATCGACCAGTGTTTATCCAAGGCTTTGGAGATGAACGTCCTTCCGGTGGCGAACTTGGTGTGGTTGCTGTAGTAGAAAGACTCATCGAGGACGAAGGGGTGAAAGGAGAACATTTATGATGTGGGGATTGCTCCATCATTCTAGATGACTTTGGTGGAACTTGCGGTGGTGTTGGTGATCTAAGTGTACTTGGTGAAGATTTAGTACGCACTCTTTGTGGCATTGGCGCATTTCTAGATGGGATGACAAGAGGGGCCAAAGATTTTGGCGAAAGAGGTTGATGGGGTGAACGTGGTGGGCGGCTTTTAGAATTTGATCGTTGTGTCTTAAAATTGTTGACTTTACTAAATTGGGTATCGATCTCTGCTCCCTCATCTAAAGTTGGTCCCTCAATACATGAAGCTAAGGATTCACCATATGTATGTTGCCTCCTTTTGCCACCTGGTGCACTAAAGGATCTTTCGTGTAAAGCAGGTCGTCCTGGAATAGTAGCTACTTAATGTTAGTCCTATGCAAGCTCTCAAATTATTGGAGCACTTACGAGAATCCATCGCAGCTTCATGTACAGTCGTCATGGGTCCCAATTCAGTGATGCTTGCTTTCCTTCGTTTACTTGGATCTTTTGGCTTTTGAGTATTATGCTTCTCTCCCGATACTGATGTCGAAGCTGATTCTGGACTTGGACTATGTCGATTTGAGCTAATCGATAACTTCTCTTTAAATGGAAATATACTATATTTTCGTGGTGCTTCGCTAGGTTGATGCATTCGCCAAATGTGTTTTTCTTTCTCTTCCGTAACTGGAGATTCTGAACGCTGAATACAATGTGAGCAAGAAACAGCTTGATCATGAAGAGAATGACATACAAGATCCTGAGCTGAAGGGGGTACACTCAATTCACGAGCTATTAAGTTATTTAAGCCAATACTGCTCGCAGCATTTGCTATGCTGTCGGCGATATGAGCCATATTATATACCGATCTGTTTCGAAGCTCCCGGCTCGAATTTGCGTTTCAATGAAGTAGTAAGATAGATTGGCATTCAATCGTTTGGGAAGGAATGTAACATATATATTAGGATATTGAAGTTAAGAATATATAAATGGACTCGATCCACTTGGGTGAGGTGTAGAGGCGGAAAAGACAGGATTAAGATATACCCAAAGAGTGCCAGACACTTGGACCGACCCAGCGAGGATTCAAGTGGAGATACGTAATATTCTCAACATATGCATCCCCAGTCTATAAAGAAATGTGCAGCAGGGTCTATTAGCGACCTTTTTTCTTTTCCCCTACTTGAGAGTGAACACCGATGGTTTTAGCGTCTGAGACAGGTACAGTAAAAATGACAAGAAAGGGATAGTAAGCACTTGACCATGTGTCAAGGTATGTAGGATGCTAGAGAGTAGTGTATGTGTAAACCTCGGAATTACCAATTTGCCTCATTCACTTGCTGATACGATGGCGTACCAATGCACTTTGCAGAGGACAGAATTTTTGGATTTCTAGGTGAATGAGGTGCAAGTGTTTGAAGGTGTTAGTGAGAAAACAAGGGTGGTTAATGAAATGAAACCGCTTGGAGCTTCTGACAGGATAGAAGAAATTCGCTTACCACCTTACCATCTAGGGAATCGATCAAGGGTCCGTGCTGCCCCGTGCGCATTCATGGCAGCCATGTAACTGCATGCAAAACTAGGAATACATAAAGAAAAGTCGTTGACTGCATGAGACTGGGCAAGGATCGTGGGATTTACATACAAGGGCCTTTTGTTGGTGCGTAAGAAGAATTAATAGGTTCTTACTAGTCAGGTAGGTAGAGGAGGAGAGGGGATTATGGACATAGACTGACTAGCTTCCTGATGGTGATCATTAGAGTCGTGATGTATGGAATGTGTATCTGCTCACTCGAGGAGGTGGCTGATTCAGGATCAGGAATTCGAGGTTCATGATGTTACTATGATGATGACTTTATGTCGGTTTGAAGCTAATGGAAGGTTGTACCAGTATCGTTATCCATTGTCTTGGTGAAATCCCATAGAATCTTCATCCTACTATAGCTTCCGTTGACCAAGACAGCTAGTCTTGACGATCAGCATCGGGAAAAATGAAAAGAAAGCTTCGTATCAGCCGGTGGATGATGTTTTTTCTGCGGACGTCGATTTTGGGTTGAGAAGGGGGCAAACCCAAACAGTCTTGATTCGCGATTAGTGGATCATTCTTACGTTTTAGGGGTCATTGTGGAGATTTCCGCATTAGATTAAAGCCTGGAAGTTTGTTTTGACGCCCTAACAACAGATATCAACCCCTAAAGGAATACTGTATGTAGAGGCTCCATAACAGATGCAGAAAACGAACTGACGAGAACTCTAAATCAAAACACTGCATCTGAAGGGTAATTCTATTCTGGAGTAGATGTCAAAGATTCCCTGTTATCGCGGCTATTATTTTATCATAGTATATACTGAATTTCGTTGCTTTGCCCCTCTTGCAGAGAAACATTCACAATATCGCGGCTACGAACAAATATCTAGCCCGATTTTAAATTTTATATATTTGAGTATATGAGACTATTTTTGTTTCTAGAAGAAGATACTTTCGACATCTAATCATAGCACTAATTGACCGAGGGAGCTAATTATATCCTTATGACTCGCATATCGTACTTTTATTGGTCACAAGTAAGAGCTATAGTGCTATTCCGGTGCTTTTACAGACTACAAAGATATAGCGAGATTTGGATTAACGTTTCTAATATCTATGAACTACTATGATTTCAATGAAAGCTGCCAGCCAAATTACCGCAAAGCTTACATTATTAGATGTTCAATCACATCGATGAGTGTTAGATATCGGCACAGAGTTCAGCTCTTTTCCGATGATGTCCTTTCCCAAACTATGTAGTCTGTGCGGTCTCAAGCTCTAGACTAATGTGGAGAAGAACTCTCAAACCCCCTTGATACGAAAAATCTACATAGCACAAAAGTAAATGTTTTCGGCACAAATCCGGTTCATCAGCCAGTCACAGTGGACATGGAATTGTTGAATCTCTTCACATATCATTTCCATATCTATCCGGAACTCCTTGATATTCTTACAAATGGATGGCCATGTCCTTGTTGTTCATCCGGACATTCTACCTTGTTAGGATAATCCTCCTTGAAAACTATTTTCGCAAACATCTCTTTGGATAGGTAGAGATGTTCGATGTCCTGTCTTTCCATCCTTCTGCCATGGGGAGCAATGAAGCAGCTAGGATTGCGAAGCTTGCAATTGTGGAGAATTTGGATGATCACAATGCTAAACATATACTCTATTTTCCTTTCCAGGAGCCCACGCGGAAATGTGATTAAACGTCATTCTAAAATCACTCTAATCCGTCAATCATTATTTAGTTTAGAACCTTGATAAGGATGGTGAAAATGGATGACCTCAAGTCAATGCTTGGCACTGAATAGACCATGATACGTCAAACAAAAGGTTGCATCTTTTCAGAATCATCGTTCATGTATTCCCCACAAGTTCGTACATGTAACGGCTGCCAATTAGGGGGTCTAACTCCCTGAGCTTGTCAATAGTGCCTACATTATGGACAGGAGACATTCTGTTTCAATTCCTGGGTATATAATACAGCATATAGAATATAGCGATTAAGATTATTGTGATTGGTACTAGTAATTATGTTATAACTAGGTGTAAACAAGTTTTTGTCCAACAACTTGATTGATCCGGAGGTGCTTGTTTCATCCAATATTTTCCTATCTTATTATTTCACATATTCGTGTGACTCCGTGAAACTTAGAAGCTACAATACACAGTGAGAAGAATGGCGAAGTTGTGTGACCACCGTGGACTTGTAGTAGGAGCAGCAATGCACTTTCATGCATTTTCCATTACATGCACATAAAAACTTACGCAAATATCCTATAATCTAGAAACTATCTTTCCATCTTTCCCTTACTTAAATTCTCACATTTTCATCTCATCGTTCGTCTTATGCTGCGTGCAGCATAACACTACAGTTCTAATGCATAAAACGGGTACAGTGCAAGAAACGAAACGAGAACGGTCTTGCGAGTCAGAGGCACGCAGAAAGTCTATCACCTCATTTCAAATAGAGTGAAGATATTCAAGCCACTGGAGCAGGTGATAACACACAGGCATTCATGCCTCATTTCCTTCATTTCATATATGCTTCGCATTGATATTTAGCGAATAACTTCAATTCTCATGATTCAATACCACCTTTAGTAAAACAAGGAACGAAGGAACGGAATTTACCACTAGGTTTGGTTTCAATTCATCCTCATGACTGATAACGAAGAAATCCTAATCCTCAACAAGTTTCCATTCGTCTTTCTTTCCCCGGAATCACTTTCTTAATCTAGGTAGTTTACATTGTCCCTCTTCAATACAACCTCACTATCATGATCGGCTCTAGCTCAATGGTTCTTCCGACGAGAATTGAATTTCTATATTTGGCTCCTCACAATGCTAACCGTCAGCACATGGCATCTGTAACAAAAACAACGGCCCGTCCGCCATACCATGAAATGTCGAAGGTGCATGCCATCAGATCCTCCTTTCGTATCTATTCTTTGCAAATTTGTCTCGCGGTAAATACTTGAGTAATATCATCACGGAATGGAAGCTCTAGTCTATTTCTTCCTTCGACCAATTGTAACCTACATATTCCAAAGTAAAACCGCATAATGTTAATTGGTAATTCCTCATTAATTCTCCGTAGCTTAAAGGTGTAGTGTCTACGCTAGCTTTTCCTTTGGGACAAGAAACCATCAATTTCTAGGCATCTTGATGTCAACAAATGTCATGCACAAAAAGTTTCCCAAAGTTGTGCAACACCATGGATCTAAAGTTCAGACTGTCCACGTTTTAGGGGATATGTGAAGAATTAAGTATATAGATTCATCTACATCGTACGATTTTATCACAATCTTGTCCTTTTGCAGATAGGAAGACTTTCCCCGCCCCCTCCGTGCGCAGAATTCTTCCTCGGGAAGACCTGCAGTCTAGATAGATGCCATCAAGCGACATATAACCATTTCGGTCGATTTCCGGGGCGTGAACCTTACCTCCGGTGTTGAGCCCTGGGAATATGGCCCACCGGCCCTATAGCACTGGTGGTGTACTAGCTAGCACCCGAATAAAATATGGTAAAAAAATCCAGGATGAATACAATGCAAGAACGAAACCAACCAGCCTGTAACGAGCCTAATCCCGTACTCCGACAGCCGTGGTCAACATGGGATATCCATTGGTGCCAAGACCGTGGTTCGAAACGGACTGGCACAGTATAATAAATTAGATACTTCTGAATTTTCGATACCACGCCAGTGGTGACCCGGTGCATATCTGAAGCATGGCGATAGTGGAGAACTAAGCAGGAACAAAAACTCAAATATGGGCCCTTTGGAGCTTCTTTTTATCATTAGATTGTTTTAAAACGTGGGTTTTCAGGTGCAGGGAAGAAGAGAATATGGCTAACGGCAGTACGGAATGAAGGAAGTGAAGAATAAAGGTTGTCAAGCATAAAATTGGGAAATTTGTGAATATATCACGATTGATTAACCTACGTCTGTGCGAGATGTAAAGAGTGCATGGGTGAGGGCCTTTGCCGTGTATGCCAAGAATGGCACTTCATCTGTGCTTATATACCGATCTACTTTACTTTCTATTTGCTTTCAAGCGTTGACAATTTTACGGATGACAATCCCTAATTATACATGTCGTTGAAGATTGTTGATTTATTTTTGAAAATTCCTCCTGGAACCTCGGGGTGGAGTGGCCGCCTCAAGGAGTTTCCCTTTCAAACCAGTACCCCCGTAGTTCCTTATATCGCTCCAGCTATTCATCCATATACTCCTGGTACAGTATTACATCATCGCATCAAACTATTTCGCCTTAGTGTATATCGCAATGGGGTTCTCACCAGGATTTTCCTACGGAAATCCCAAGTTTCAGTCAAGTTCGTCCTTATTGTGCCTGTACCTTGACTTGAAATGAAAAGCATCGCCCCAGTATTCACACTACACATTGACATTCACCCATTGTCTAACTTCAGGCTACGGATGTTTTCACTTTAAGCTTGTTTTATCATCACCAGCAATTCCAAATGAATCCCATTGCAGTTCGTGTCTCCGAGCAGTGTCCCAATTCGGATTGAGTAGGAACAAAGCTGGGGGTGGAGAATTTCGACGAGATGATTCACGGGCCGGCAGCCACCCCTACTACTTCTACCGTACCTGGTCATCCTATCCCATGGCTACCAGGAGGAATTTCAATGCACGAACAAGTTCAGCAGGCCACAATGATGTGACCAGTTGCTGCATGCCGTTTGCGGTCTGCAGGTCAGAACATCTAGACCGCGTTGTTCCCTGTAAAACTCTTCTGTATGTGATAGATAGTTGTACATACAATCGATGCTGAGGTGCAGTCCACAGCTGTTTTCGGATGAGATCTTCCGTGAATCGTTTCCATATTCGAGGTATTCGAGTTGAGTGTGTACAGGCGACACTAGACCTTCGTACCTAATCATCAAATCACCTACCATATACAAACACCCAAATCCCCCTCCCACTAGAGCAATTGGGCACCTTGAAACAGTGCCATTGAGATTAAACTTCAATTTAATTTGAATCCGCGATAGAAAGATCCTTCTGGCTGGTTTCCAAATCCTTATAGATCTGTTCTCAGATCTATGCATTTCTCGGTTGGTCAAACGTTGTTTGTACCGGTTTGGATGAATGATTTGTGTTCCCAGAGTCAGGGGAGAAGAAAACAGACGGAATAATCGGAGTTTACTAACCAGATCCGGAGAATGCAGAATATCAGATACGTATCATGTGATTGTCGTGAGATGTTAGGTCGTTCTTGCCATTGAGGCCTTAGGCCAATTATCATTCTACCCCTCCTTCTAAGTTCTCACCCCACCCTTCACGACCAAAATAAGATTACAACATCAGCTTGGAAATCTTTGACCTTCACTGATCATCATCTGTAAGCTCAAATTTGGTCTGGCTGCTGGATTAGTTTGCTCCATCTAATTGAGTTCCCCGTTACATGAATTCCTTGCACTCTGTCGGACGCAGTATCATCACATTTGCACCTCGAATAGTATCAGCTCGTCAGATAATCGTCACAGTTCGCACGATGGCCACGGTGTCTACCATCAATATGCCTCGTGATCCAAATACCTTGTCAAATTACAACAACTGGAGAACCAAGCATACGATCGCCGATTTAGCTATTGATTTCAAGAAACAGCGTGTTCATGGCACAGTTACACTACAGCTTGAATCTATTACGGACAAGGAATCTGAGGAGATCATCCTTGATACTAGCTTCGTTGATGTGCAAAGGATTGCTGTTGGCGGAAGTAAAACCGAGGAATGGGTTCTCAAAGAACGCACTGAACCATACGGCAGCCCTCTTTCTGTGAAGATCCCAGGTGGAGCAGCAAAGGGTACCATTATTGCACTCGATATCACGATTTCCACTACCGACAAATGCACAGCTCTTCAGTGGCTTACTCCCGCTCAGACCTCGAACAAAAAGTTCCCATACATGTTCTCTCAATGCCAAGCTATTCATAACCGCTCTATCTTCCCGTGTCAGGATACTCCTGACGTGAAGAGCACGTATGATTTCCGAATTCGTTCTCCTCTTCCCGTCCTCGCGAGTGGCTTGCCTCGTGGTGCAGCCTCGTTTGTCCATGGTGAAAATGGAGAATCTGGTACTCTTCTCTACTCCTTTTACCAGGAGATTCCTATGCCATCTTATCTCTTTGCTCTCTCATCAGGTGACATAGCTACTGCATCTATCGGATCACGTTCTCTCGTTTCTACTGGTCCAGAGGAGCTCTTGGGGGCCAAATGGGAACTCGAGAGAGATACCGAAAAGTTCATTGAGACTATCGAGAAAATTGTCTATCCTTATGAATGGACTCAATACAATGTTCTCGTCTTACCACCAAGTTTCCCTTACGGTGGTATGGAAAATCCAGTGTTCACTTTTGCTACACCCACTATCATTAGTGGAGATAGAGAGAATGTTGATGTGATTGCTCATGAATTGGCTCATAGCTGGAGTGGTAACTTGGTATCTAATGCTAGTTGGGAACATTTGTAGGTCTTGAGAATTTCGAATACCCTCTCAATCAATGCAAAGCTTTGCAAGTATAGGTGTGTTCGTAGATCTAATTGACTAACCTCTTTGTAGCTGGTTAAATGAAGGATGGACAGTTTATCTAGAGAGACGAATTATCGCCGCTGTTCATGGAGAAGCATATAGAGACTTTTCCTCGATTATTGGATGGAAAGCTCTTGGTAAGCCGTAGGCTTTTGTACGCAGATTTCCGAAGCTAATACATGTACACAGAGGATTCCGTAAAGCTATTCGGCGAAGATCATGAATTCACCAAGTTAGTTGTTGACCTCAAGGGTAAAGATCCAGATGATGCTTTCAGCAGTGTCCCTTATGAGAAGGTGGGTGCAATTGATGACCAAACTTCAAAATAGATGTCTAACGTAGCCAGGGTTTTCACTTCCTCTACTATCTCGAGAAACTTGTTGGTAAATCAACCTGGGATAAATTCATCCCACATTATTTCACAACATGGAAGAGAAAGTCTCTTGACTCTTATGAATTCAAGGCTACACTTCTTGACTTCTTCGCCTCTGATCAAGCTGCTTCTAAAGCTCTTGAGTCAGTTGACTGGGACTCATGGTTCTACAAGCCAGGTCTTCCACCAAAGCCAGAATTTGACACAAGCTTGGTTGACAAATGTTATGTTCTAGCCAAGAAATGGGAGTCAAAGGTAATTCATTAGCTCTATTAAGTTTCTCACACAGGAAGCTAACTTATCCCAGGACTTCGTACCCTCCCCATCGGATATCGAAGGTTGGTCCGCGAACCAAGTGGTCGTTTTCCTCCAACAAGTCCAACTCTTCACAACTCCACTTACCCCATCCCAAAGTCAAGCAATGGGTAAAGCCTATTCCCTTGTCAACACTCAAAATGTCGAACTTAGCTCCCGCTACTTCGGCGTCGGTTTGACTGCAAAAGATGAATCCGTATATCACCCTACTGCTGAGTTGTTAGGCAAGGTTGGTAGAATGAAGTTTGTGAGAACACTCTACAGACAATTGCTAGCGGTGGATAGAAAATTGGCCGAGGAAACGTTTGAGAAGAACAAAGATTTCTACCATCCGATTTGTAGAGAGCAAGTGGAGAAGGATTTGAAGGAGTAAAGCGGGGAAAAGGTTGATATGTGAGGAATGTGCAAAAGCGTGTCTAAAAGCGGATATCCTTTGCTGCGATTTTGTTCATGATTACGCAAATTTGCAATGCTTGCATGCATAGCTTGGGCTTGCTGGTTTTACTATTAGTATGTGAATATAAAGCTTCTTTACTACACTTGTACGATTTCTATGATCCTCGTTGATGTGAAATTTGTATCATTTTGTAAACTGAGAAAAAAAAGTTAATTTTTATTTAAATCAGTGAAATTTAAAAAGATGAAAAAATTGTTAATTTTGATACAGTTCATTTAGCAGCTATTTAATTGGTAAATTTGACTAGAACTTATATTTTTCAACTTTTTCAAAGTTTAAAGTTTTACACAACTGATTAAAAGTTTAAAAATATAAAAATAAGTGCATTAATTATTTGTTGATTTCATTTATTGATGATAATTAATAAAGATATAATTTTTTATATATTTTGATTGCTTCTTAGGATTGTATCTTTTAAGTATCAGGATTATTGGTTGATATTTTGGATGATATTTTGAATGATATTCTGGATGGTATAATAAATACTAAAATAAAAATCGAATAAAGAAATATATTTTGAATTAATCTTACTTTTATTCACTTTCATATAAATGGATTGGGATTCGAGCTGCGAGATTCGGAGGTGAGAAATGGAAGTGGAGATGTAGATGTAGAGGGATGGTTATTTAAATACTCTAATTAGTTTGGAATTTTTGGATCTGGAAGATAGAAATACTTCCAATTGAAAAATATGGGGTCTTTTGTCTAGGAAGTGGAAGAAAATATGCACTGTGGTGGTTGCGGTTGTGATTGTGATTATGAGATTGTTTTTTGAAGAGGGGAGATTGAGTGTGGGGGTGAGATGGGTGAGGTAGTTTGTTATAATTAATCAATTAAAATCTAGAAGATGGAAAATATATGAAGGATTTGAGCCTTGAAGTTATGATAGTAAGAAATGAGAAAGAAGTGTTATTTCTGTGTTTGATGATCCGGGATTAAAAGCTCGATGGGTTACATTTCGGGTCGCGGAGCAGAGTGCTTGTTGATTATGTTATTGTTTCCTTATATAAGCTTTTTGTGTACTTTGTATGGTTATCTATTGCTTTTAGTAGACTTGTGTGTTTAAGTGTGTGTTTATATATTAGTAGATTCCTTGTCGGAAGCTATTCTCGAATGTGAATAGGAGGCAAGGCGGAGTTGAAATTCAAGAAAGATGGTGAATACTAACATTTTTTAGCACAGATTTATGTTGGGAGGTAGATCAAAAGAAAAGAGAGTGCAGAAATCCAGCAAAAATTGATAGTCAAAATTAGTGAATTATCTAATTAGTTGTCATTTTCTGCTTCGTGGGATTTAATTATTTAATAATAAAGGATCATGGATGAAATTTCTTGAATATCTATGCCCATTGAAATCTACTTGCCATAAAAACTTCACCAGTATCAAGTTTGGATATATTAAGTTGTATCTGTGTATGCTTGATTCAACTAATTTCATTTCTTAAATAGAAAATAATAACTGATTGTTTGCTGTTATTGAGGAAATGGACAATGACGAGAGCTGCAGTTGACGGTAATGGTAATTGGAGATGCGAAATTAGCGGTGGAAGTCTAAATATGTATCTGCAAGGGATATAACATCAACTTAGAATCTTTCTAGTTTTGCCTGCTTACAATAGACAGTACTATGACGTGTAAGCATTGCGCTGAGGCCTTTGGGAACGAGCAGGAGCCTCAGCTCTTGTATTCCTTATATGTACCAGCCTCCAATTTTCCAAACTAACTTTCTAGGACCAAATATTCAGATCAGTGAATGTAAAGCCAGTGTCAGAGACCCAGGTATATGAATCTATTATACTCAAATCTCATAGTAATTCAGTCTCGTTACTTTTAAAATCTCCCGAAATTTTAAGCTATCGACGATAAAGTTGGAGTAAGAAACCTAAACGAGTTACAACTCTGGTGATTTCGATTTCTGTGGTACCTCTATTGTCTTATTCGTATGTTCGTGAGGACATCTTCCTCCATCTAATTAATTGATGTTTGGAATGTACATAAGTGTCACTTATCGACTATCAACTGTGGTTAGAACTTCATGTGAAGCAACAACAGCAAGTGGATAAGAGAAATGACGGCAAAAATGTATTAGCTACTAGTGATAATCACGATTGATGCGCTCTTGACTGGAGGGTTGCGAAAAAGGTCACAAAACACGGAGTTGGCTTACAAGAACAAAATTTTAGAGATACACAACCTGTAGGCACAGGGTGAGCGGGAACTTACTGTTATGTACTTATCTCCGGATTGTACGAAGTCAAAACCAAAAAGTAATTCCATATCCTTTTATAGACTGGAAGTAACACATATTACATACAGCTTGCCTGCTACTTATGTAAGTAATTTACATCATGTAAGAAGTTGACACGAAGATGAAAACATGTAGTAAAGATAAAATATTCCATGTGACTTTCGGAGTTATATTTTTAGATTCATGAATCCTGAACTCTTTGCTATTTAGGGACTGATTAATTATTGGTGATATCGAAAGGTAATTAAAACTCTCCATCACCGTGGAATCCGATTGAGTCTGACAAAGATATGCCGGTCAATTATTGAGCTTCATTTTCTTTCTTGTTCTTCTATATTGGCTAATGATAAGACTATTACAAACTTAAAGCCGTTGTATGTAGCTTGAGTTCATTTTAATAGTTAATGTCAACAAAACACAAACCGGAAAATGACAATAATCGAAGCGAAAAGACAATACGATCTGCTCAGTACAAATGACTCAATAATCTTCATCTACAGTATTAGATGAAGTGCAGCATACAAAATCATTCCTAGACTTCCTTTTTAATTCTATGTATGACTATCACATATGAGAAGAAGCTTCTGATTCATCGAGAAGTAGTTTTCCAGGTAAAAATCCGACGGGTTGTTGTGTTGCCAATCATCCCCGCACTTCCCCCTTTATCCGGCTCCGCATGCGGTTGGCGAAGGTAGCTCGAACATAATGACGGGCTCATTCCTCGTTAAGTAATCACATTGCATAGGTCGTGGAACCACGAAAATTGTGTCACTAAAAAGGTTTGATTTTTATATTGCATGCTGAAATGATAAGTAAAGCTTCGATAGCACGTTGAGTTCCCCAAACATTCGTTACCAAATTCCCTTTGAGGAAAAATTGAAAACTCTTAGCACAACTCAATCAAAATGACACAATCAAGCACGGCTTGTTGCAAAGGTACTCCCGTTTCTCTGCATGGACCGGAATATAAGCTCAGCGGCGAATTTATCGACATTGACGGGACGAAATACTGTATATATGTCCCTCCCTCTCACTCCGGGGACTCACTAACCATTACCATACAGACGTGAGCGGGCCTGAGAATGCTACATCTGCTATTCTTCTGGTTTATGATGTCTTTGGTTTCTGGACTCAAACACTTCTTGGTGCTGATATTCTCGCTGCCACCAAGACTCCATTATCCCCTCATGGCATAAAAGTATTCGTGCCCGATTTCTTTGGGCCCGGCAATGAAGCTGACATTGCTTATTGGCCCGCGGATACAGATGAAAAGTGGGGTTATATCTTTAAAGTATTCAGGGAGCAGGCAGAAAAAGAGAAGAATCTGAAAAGGCTGGAAGAGTTCATGAATATTTTGACAAAGAGAGATGAGGTAGAGAATGTGAAGAGCTGGGCTATTGCCGGATATTGCTGGGGCGCAAAGGTTCGTGATTGATGCTTCGGAAATTATTCGCATGAATAGAGTGAATCAGGTAAATATCAGGATGAAGTGCTGATTAGTTGCAAACAGATAGTGACATTAGCTTCGCGAGAAGGGACTATCTTCAAGGCAGGAGCTCAAACGCATCCATCGTTAGTAGACCCCGAGGATGCAAAATTGGTAACAATTCCACAAATTGTCTTACTTAGTAAGGATGAAGATAAAGAGGTTTGTCATGGTCCCAACATGGGATAGAATTCTGCTGATGAAATGCTTGTAGCAATGCAAAGCATATGAAAACAACATGAAGGTCGACAAATACTTTGAAGCTTTTGATGATCAGGTGCATGGTTGGATGTCTTCGATGTAAGTTACTAAACTCTTTGACTTTCTGAAGGAAATTGCTGATCAGGATCGATATTTAGGGGAGACTTGGAGAATCCAAGGACTCGCGAAGAGTTCTATCGTGGATATAAGTTGTGGAGTGACTTCTTTGCCAATAATCTATAAATTGTTCGGCGAGACTTGGACAGCAAGTCAAAAGCTTTTACCATATTGAGACTTCGAAAGCTTCTGCAAAAGAACCCAAGTTTCAACTATTGATGGCATGGTGAGCATGGTGGCAAAAGCGATAAGCCTGACGAAACGGGCTCTGGTAGTGCCGAGTCCGACTTGGATGATGTCCTCTATAGAATCACCTTCGTTGATTTCACGGGAACAAAGTCCAGTGAAACTTTTCGAAGTGGTTACGGGGATTGTACGATTCCGTTGGAACCAAGATTGGCTTTTTGTCAGCATTCACGAGTGGAAAGGTACTCATGCTCGTTTCCCGCGGTGAACCTCTATACTTCACCAGCAGTGGTGGCAGAGATGCAGAGATGCGGCACCCTCGGAACCTAACAGCACGAGAGTTGTTTCTCGCTGCCTACGGAAGGTGGGAACTCGTATCACCATCATAGTAGACAAAATGATGATATCGCGAGCACATCAGCAATTACTTGAGTGTTTGTCATTTTCCAGTTGTTCGGTAGGTCTTCTAGCGTCGTCCCGTTACCTTGTATCAACCTAGTCTCAATTCAGATCTCCTGATACTATTCATCCGATCTAATATCATTTTGCCCAGCTCCAATTAACTCCTTGACTTTAATCGTGTTATTTTTGTACGTCAAATTTCACAGACGTGCAACTTTATAGAGCTAAATGAAAGTACATTATGGCGATAGATAGCTTCTATCGAGCTTTCACTGCGTAATCCTCTAGTCTGAGGTTTCGGAGGACACCTGAGAGTACAACGAGACCCGTTGCATCACTTGGGAATATTTTCGTTATTTATTTGTTGCTTTTCCATCCCTTCTCGTAGAACTTTTAATTCAGGCTATGCTATAATCTTTTCCGACTAGTGTCAACCGTATTGATTCTGCTATATCAGTTTCTTGGCGCCTGCATGCACATTTATTGGCCATTTTAGCCGTATTAAATGGATTTGTCATCTAATATACACCGTACAAGAGCCATATGGACATCCTAAATTCTCCCGTTGGAGACATGACACCTCCATTAAAGGGAGGTTCGGCAAAATTACGTTAATATACGACGGACACTACATGGAATCCAACGGCCCTTGCTATAAGTCTGACCTTGAAACCTATTTCCCACTACCGATGTATATAGAAAGTAGATCATCAACAACAAACGTCAAGAGGCAAAAGGAATGATCACGTCAAATTTTGACTAAACAAAAAGAATAATCAAGAAAGTGATAACTCCAACCACAATGGTAAAAGTATTGGGCGTCCCCGAGGTGGATAAATCACCGATATGCTGTCTTTTTTGGACACCAAATTCTCTTTTCCAGCCTCAAAAAAGTCATCAATCGAGCAACTGGCCTGGAACTATCAATGACGTGGTACAGCAACAACAATGGGCGTTCTCATCTCCAGTAAACATACCAATTCGATTACACTTGATAATCCCAAGGAGCAAAACTAGCCGGAACTTTCGGAGAGGGCATTATGTACACCTCTCATTACGTAGTTAGACCTCTTTGCGAGAGCCACGAATACAAATTCACAAGTACTAGAATAGCATTGGCGGAGCTCCCCTTATAAATATTACAAGGAAAGAGGAGGAGACACTACGCTGGCTAAAAGTCAACTGCAGAAATATACAGGTAAGAAGAGATTCTATTATTCATATAAACACCACCAGCCACTTACTAAGAGCCTCGAACACCCCCGAGTCAAATATAAAGTGATAATTACCATGCACGGAAAGTACTACAAATTGCTTAGTAGGATGATGTCAGAGATATTAGGAATTATTATCGTGAGAGTCATCACTAGGTAGAGTAGGGGCTCATTTCTGCATCACTTAGGAAAACCTGATTTCTTTGCATAGACTCAATGTCGCTGCGACAGAAGCAATTCAGCCTCAGTCCATATATTAGCTGATGATTCTGTTGTCTGAAAACAGTGCTGAAATTTTGGAACGCTGGGGAAAGTTGTCTCAGTTTGTAATATGACGTGGTTTCATACACAACATTCATGGTAAGTACTAGTGAGATGCTCCTTTGTTCTAGACCCAAACTTACTCATGCTTGAGAGTAGATCTTAAAATTCTTAATTCAGAGTCTTTTTGTAAGTTCTTATGCCTTTCTCCTAGCTTGTCATACCTAAAATTTAGTTCTGTCATCATGTCTTTTTGGTCCCTCTCTACCTTCCATACCAGTCTTTTCAATCTTGGTACTTAAGCAAACACAGAGTTTTTTCTATCAATTTACTCTTCAGCTTTTCAGTACCTTGTCTAAAAAGCATAACATTCAATTTTCCTTCAAAACGAACAACAAGCATTACATTCTATCAATAAAACACCGTAACCACTAATTAACCAGCCTTTCAGACCAACAAATTCCAAGCTGAAAATCCTCCTGCAAACCCCTCAAAAGCATCCTGATCACGTTTCAAAGTATATCACGAGCCCAACATCTAATTGGTCACCAAAGCATTCATCTCCATTTAGCCTTGCGGGAAGCCATACACAGCGGGTCGCCCAAGAGGTCACTACAACACAAAAACCAACATGTTCTATTCCCAACCACTAATTTCTCACAAAATAATTTCCATTGGCTACGCAAATTCCACGTCCCGTGCCGAATTCATGCACAATAAGACTTGTCGATGTTGTACAGCTGGGCACACAGGTTGTACAAAGGCGGGGATTGATAAATTGATAAGCGTTAATATCTTCATTACTTTCCTTTCATGTTAATGTTTATGATTTATGTTTTTTCTTCGTCCATTGAGCATTTATATCCTCTATATAAACTCCAAGTTTGAATTTATATCGCAAATTATTACTAGGTAATTAATTGAATGCCTCCTACTCGCAGTCGCCATGCTACTCGGATTTCCCGACGTAGTCCGTCTCATGAACCACCTCATGTCGGGAATGGTATTCGACCTAGTTTGAAAAAGAAAGATTTATGTGTTGGATGTATTGTATGGCTCCCGGAAAAATTAGAAAGTGATAAGTCACTTGTGTGTAGTCGTGGGAAAAGTTGTTGTGATGGTAAGAAATTGGATGATGATGGGTATAACCATCCAGTTGTGATTTTATGTTATGAGGGTAGTATATGTTATATTGCGATGGTAACGACTCCTTTAATTTCCATCAACAAAAAATGTGTATAATTGATGGGTTGAAGTCAAGTAGAAGCTAATAGACACCAATATGATCAGATAACCTCTAAGACGCGCAAGAAATATCATGTCGCAACTCGCATTCCTATATCCCAAAAACCTCAAGATATGGATAATCTCGATCCTGAAGTTAAACTATATCTCGAAATAGGAGAAATGAATAAACAATCTTTTATCATCATCGAACATCTCTTCCCAATTCCACTCTCCATGCTCCGATCCATTAGCTTCAAGCCTGACTCTAGAGCTTTCGATACGAGGCTTTGTAAGCAAAGTTCTTTAGATTTGGCAAATATGTTTAATTTGAACGAGACTAGAGTGAAATGGGTAGACACAGCAATTGTGAAAGCGAAAGAGGTAAATAGTACGGATAGAAGCCAGCGAAAGCAAAGAGGAAAAAGAGTAACTTTTGGCGATCCATGGGAGGAAATCAGGGGAAACACGACTGAAGCGAACCTCACAACTCCAAGCCAAAGAACCCATTCTAAACCTACACTATCCTCAACTTCTACCCCCACTCTCCCAGCAACCAGGAATCCCCAAACACAAATAACTCCCCCTGTACCATCCACTCGAGAATGGTTTACCTACGACTACGCCACAGATCGCTATAATCAGCGTGAGCTCACAGCAGAAAGACAATCACTCCTTCAGCATCCATCTCCTTTTCCAAACAATCCACTTCCAGCCCAACAGACATGGCATCAACAATACCACACAGTTACCCCGGCCCGTCCCGCTCGCTCAAACTATCACGCCACACTTCCATCGGTTGAACAGTACTATCCTTCGCATTGGGATTCACGAATACGGAATAGTAATACTAGGACGCGTGATTTGGAGCGCGGCAGAGCATCGAGTGTGGGAGATGGGGCCGAGGGAGGTTGTAATGGAGGCATTTTTGTACGGATTGTGGTTGTGTTTTTGGGGGTTGTAGGGTTTATTGGGTGGTTGTATGGGAAGTGGATATAAGTGGAATTGAAGATGCGTGGGAATTTATGTGAAGAAAGAATTATCTGAGGTCAGTACATGACGAATTGAGACCTGGGGAAGTGGCATTACAATATGTGCATCATTAGCGAAGTATTTGAATGGGTATAAGGCGTTTGAGCTTGGGGATATTGGTTAGGAACCTAGTTGGCGAGAGACTGAAGAGATGGAAAGTATTGAGGTCTCATGGCCATTGATAAGCATTTTAACGACGTGCCAAAGGGGACAGTCATAATGAGGATCCGCGCTTGAGTTTTATTTTTTTGCGTTTTAAATACCATGGGGGTAAATAGTGTATTTTCCCATTTCCCATACCAGTTTACATTCAAAAGCAGCATTATCTATGCTGCACTCTGACTATCTCCCGCATCGTTACCAATGCAAACCCATTACCATAGCAAGAAGCCTATTCAACATCCTCTCTACTCTATCACAATCTGTAAATCCTTTTCATACAACAAAACCAATCCCATCTCATAATGTCCACGTCCAAGCCAGCCCTGGTAAGGAGGCTCATCCGCTTCAACTTACGCCAGCAGAATCACTTAATGATAAATATCCATAAACTTACATGTGTAATTATCATCCAACTTTGTCAGATGATACATTATTAAGGGAAACTGTATGTATGCTCCACGCCAGTCGACCACATAGCTTCTAGCAAAGATCCTTTCAATAGATATAAACTGAACTGGGGGATGAAGTCAAAAATTCGGGATGCGGAGTTGTGGATTATCATGGATTGAAAGGTTGGACTTTAAAGTATAATTTGAAGGAGACTGGTACAATATATATATCTAAATATATTTATATTCCAATGTAATAACTTCCAATAGCTGCTGTACAAACTATGAAACGATGGATCTCACTCCAATCATTGTCATGACTCCTCCCTCACCACAGGAATTCCTTCCACCCTATCCCAAAACTCAAATTCTATATTCCACAATCAAGCATAAAAAAAACCATCAACCAGACCGCTAATCTTACACTAGGAGGACTTTGAATACCTCACAGATCTGGAACAGTAGAAGGAATAGGTATACGTATTCTATTCCTGCAGTGCTCAGGTTAACGCTGGTCTCAAAACACGAGAAAGCATAATATGATCAATCTCTATGTCAAGAATATACTATTCGAATTCCGAATTTCAGACCTAGAATCCGCCGTCATGTTGTAGTATAATTACAACCTCCCACAATATAAGTCTAATTAACAACCACACAAATCCCCAGAAAACAATAAACACCAAACAACAAATGAACCACATAATTACCAAAAACTTTAAGCCTCCTCCACCCCTCCACCTCCCCCCTACCCTCCTTTCGTCATCAACACCACAAGAGACTAAATCTCCCGCACCTTCTTTCTCCAACACAGTAAGCATCTCAGCATCTTATAATAATCACTATCCCAACACACTTACAGATCATTCAAACAACAAGCTGGGCTAAAAACTTCCAACTTAATAACACATCATGATATTCATCTCTAGTTCAGTATTCATCAGCCCTAATCTAACACCTGCAAGATTTTGAGAGAATGCAATAGGGACTTGGGCGACCTCGAAATTTTGGACTGTTGGTGATATCAAAGCAATGTTTTGCCTCTTCTATATCCCTCTCTAGGCCTTGGCTCGCTGAGGATATCTCTTAAGAAACACGACATTCACACCAAGACAGGACATGAAACGGAGGTGGAAGATTGCCAACCATACAACACTTACGAAGACAAGCAAGAGTCACCAGAGGAACAAGAATTCACGGAATCACAATGAGGGCACAGAAATAAATACTTTTGAAGTGCATTCTAGACGACTATGTTCTATGTATGATACCAGAACGGAAAGAGCTAAACCATTGCGCAAACCCAGACCCAGTCATCTTATCGTAACCCGAAGAGGTAAAAGGAAATGGTGCTTCGCATCACTAGCCATAAATCATCGTGAACCTTATAAAAGCAAAGATGGAGAAAGATAAATTTTGTTCATTCCATTATTGCATTTATTTCTTGGCACCAGCCTTGACGGCGGCCTTGGTGACCTTACCGGCCTTTTCTTGCTTCTCGACGGACTTGATGACACCGACAGCGACGGTTTGTCTCATATCACGGACAGCGAAACGTCCGAGAGGTGGGTATTCAGTGAAGGCCTCAACACACATAGGCTTGGATGGAACCATCTTGACGATAGCGGCATCACCAGACTTGATGAATTTTGGAGAGTCTTCAATGGATTTACCGGTACGACGATCAATCTTTTGGAGGAGCTCAGCGAACTTGCAAGCAATGTGAGCAGTGTGGCAATCCAAAACTGGAGCGTAACCAGCACCGACTTGACCAGGGTGGTTAAGGACAATGACTTGAGCGTTGAAAGACTCAGCACCTTTAGGTGGGTCTTGCTTGGAGTCACCAGCAACGTTACCACGACGAATTTCCTTTACGGAAACGTTCTTGACGTTGAATCCAACGTTGTCACCTGGGACACCCTCAACGAGTTGTTCGTGGTGCATCTCGACGGACTTGACTTCAGTGGTGACACCAGCTGGGGCGAAGGTGACGACCATACCGGCCTTGATGATACCGGTCTCGACACGACCGACTGGCACCGTGCCAATACCACCAATCTTGTAGACATCTTGGAGGGGAAGACGGAGGGGCTTGTCAGTTGGGCGGGAAGGTGGGTCGATGGCATCGATAGCCTCGAGAAGGGTCTTTCCGGTGGACTTGGCTCCTCCCTTGGCCTCCTTCTCCCAACCCTTGTACCATGGGCAGTTGGTGGAGTTGTCGATCATGTTGTCACCGTTGAAACCGGAGATAGGAACGAAGGGGACGGTCTTTGGGTTGTATCCGACCTTCTTGATGAAGTTGGAGGTCTCCTTGATAATTTCTTGGTAACGGTCCTCGGACCACTTGGTGGTGTCCATCTTGTTGATGGCAACGATGAGTTGCTTAACACCAAGGGTGTAGGCAAGAAGAGCGTGCTCACGAGTTTGGCCATCCTTGGAGATACCAGCCTCGAACTCACCAGTACCAGCGGCAATGATGAGAACGGCACAATCAGCTTGGGAAGTACCAGTGATCATGTTCTTGATGAAATCACGATGACCAGGGGCATCTGGAAAGAGTGTTAGAGGATTTCATATGAGCATGGGAATGTGATGGCAACCTACCAATGACGGTGACATAGTACTTTGGTGTCTCGAACTTCCAGAGAGCAATGTCGATGGTGATACCACGTTCACGCTCAGCCTTGAGCTTGTCCAAAACCCATGCGTACTTGAAAGAACCCTTACCGAGTTCGGCGGCTTCCTGTATTGCTTGTCAGTAACCATTGCATAAAACAGTCGGTATTAATCGTAGTGAGTTATGTGACGATCAATTAACTTGATTTGCAGCACGATGTATCTCGCGAACAACTTCATCGTTAGACAAAAAAAATGTTTGGTCGCAAAAAAATTTGCTGGTGGGACAAGAAAATTTTTTATCCCACCGAGGGGTACAGCGCGGTGTGGTTGTGTATTGAGCACTCATCTGCTCAAGGACAAGGAATGTGTCGAAAGAAAAAATGTTGGACTGGATGGGAAAATCTCACCTTCTCGAACTTCTCGATGGTACGCTTGTCAATTCCTCCGCACTTGTAGATCAAGTGACCTGCATATATTGTGAGTTGTTGTTCGTGAAATTATTTGAAGAGGGTATTTGCAAATCTGCGGGCGGGGTTGCTTACCGGTGGTGGTGGACTTTCCGGAGTCGACGTGTCCAATGACAACGACGTTGATATGTGTCTTTTCCTTTCTGCAAGGAGAAACAAATCAGTAAGAGTCGATTAATATATGAATCAAAGAATGATAGACTAAAGTCATGAGGGAAATCTCTGATGGATTCAAAACTTACCCCATTTTGAAGGTTGTGTTTGGTTATTTGTGGAAGTTGTTTCTTCTTAAATTGAATCTATTGAGGGAAGAAGATATTAGTTGATCGATCTTCAAGAAGTTTATAGAGGAGAAGAGGTTATCGATGAAAAAAAAGATCAAAACTTACTGCACAGATATGATTACTTGAATCCAGGTATGTGCGACGAAGAAGGAAGAAGGAGAGTTGCGAGAGGAGGGCGGGGTTTATAAAAAAAAGTTGAGTTGTGCGGAAGGCTAAGCGATCGAATTTTAACGCTAAGTAGTGGGGTATAATCATGTGACCTTCATAAAATTTTCCCATTTTCTACGGTTTCTGTCGGTATGACTGGTTCGGTGAAGATTTAAAGTGGATTTGTTTCATTTACTAAATCTACCCCTCTCATTTTCTATTTACTTTTAGGACGATAAAAGTTCAAGTCAAGTGAAACTTTGAAAGCTTTGATAAGTGAAAAAGTTGAAGTCAGGTCAACCCGTCAACAAGAAGAAAGATTTTCCAAGAGGCAAAATGTGGCGATTGGGCTCCCAGGATGGCTCAGGCTCAGGCTACAGACCACATCTAATCATCTAACCCATCTAGTCGCAATGGGTTTTATCTTGATTATACGAGAAGCCAATCAATTACATCAAATTTTTGAACCTCATGCATCTGGGTGGATTGGTGGTGGATTGACCAGCGGCAATGATCTTTCAAAGTGGTTAGTTAATTCCTATCTTTTTGGAAATCCTTGACTCAAATTTTCATTCACTTCATATCTTTGGTGGAGGGGCAATCAATTTTTAGTGAGGGGCAACCTCCATCATGCTCCATGGACCATGGCTTCAAATTTTGATGAAGTGTTCTTATTACAAGTGGATTCCAATTGCATCACCTGCATCAATTTATTTGCAAATTTTCATGGTACGCGAAAGGAATGAGGAATATCAGTGGATAAATGGGAATTGAAACAGAAGATTATGATGTGAGTTCCGAAAAACCATTTCACCCACCCCACTTATCACCAATCGTGTTCATGTCTTTGCACAAGGACTCGAGGAGCCTGGCTTGACTGGAAATGTCTTATTCTTGGTGTGCCTATGAATGTTTCATTCGAGTTTGATCGAACTTCGAAATGGGTGTGAATCAATTGCATACCAGATAATAAAGCCTGTCGACTCTTTCGAGGCATGAAATGCTGCTGTATTGTCTTGCAGCAGGTCAAGGGAAGATGAAACAATCAAGAAAGGCTGGCTGGTAGCGGGGTAGACGTGATATCCGTACCCTTTAATCTCTTCAATCGTTATCGCGGCATATCTATGTACCAGCAGAAGGGATAAGAAAATATGTGGCTGTAGAGGCACCCAGTCCTTGGAGGGTAAGCGCAATGACATTGCACAACTTACGTATGACTGGAACCAACCAATTCTACCACTTTAACATAAACTTGCTTGGCAGGCTGGGTTAAGTGAAGGGTTCCTCAGCGTTTCCTGCTTAGTATATATTCCAACAGCCTATGGATACTCAACCTTGATGGGCTGAACGGATGCCAATTCGATAATTCCTTTACATGCAACGGGTGAACTCGAAATTACTCATTCCATCCCCGCGAATCCATAGTTCGACATAATGACTTTTAGATACGTTAATGCGAGAGAATTCAAGGACACAAAGATGTAAATTTTATCATCAGACAGAAGTTGCCAAAGAAGCGAGGAGTTTCGTGAGGAGAGGAAAATCAAAATCAAAGCAAAAGTCGAAATTACTAGTGGGTGAAATTTCGTCAGCCTCCGTTAGCAGCGACGGTGTTGAAGTTAGAGTTGAGGATGACGATGAGGATGAGGTTTTCATTCCCTTTGAAATGGACACTACGAAGGTAATCGAAGTTGGGGTACTCAAACATTGAATCCTACAAGGAAGGATAATCGATTCAGCAAAAATATTCGCGCAAACCTCAGAATGGGCTAATTTGAGTCGACCTGACGGGGAGGCGCTTATCCAACGAGTTCAAACGCTTGTTCAGGAGGCCGACAAACAGCTTTCTACCATAGTGGAATGCCAGCGGCAGATTGTGAGCCATTGGAAAAGATTGAAACCCCTGTCGTCTGCACGCGAGCAAGGAGACCAGATCTTCTGTTAGACTTGGAGAAGGTTTCGCTCGAAATTTACAAGAACAAAGAAGATGGCGCTGAAGAGCTCCGAAACCTCCAGCTCAAGGCACCGTACAATCCTACCAACACTGGAAGGTTACTAGTACTTCGTTCCTGGTTATGAGGCTCATGTCGTCCGGTAGTGTCAGATTATATGTCGAATTTTTTCTGGCAAAGGCAAAATTTCTCAAGCTGCTCGTCCTCTCCCGGCAATGGTTAAGGAGCTGGAGTCGTACACATTCCAGTATGAAGGTGGGTGAGATCATAAATGTCATCCTGGGTCCCGCCAAAAAGGCAATGCAGAGGTATCTTTGGGTATAACCCGTCAATTGATGGCCTTTTATCTCTTGAACCTGGAGCTAAAGAGTGATGCCAAAGCGAGGAAAGCCCAGGCACTGGGTGGTGGGTCTAAGATTACTATCGCTAAATACAGAGTTTAGAGTAGGTTGAGAGACCGTGAGAAGGGAAGCGATGAATGGGCACAGCTCAATGATGCTCAAAAGGCAGATGCTCTCCATATTTTCCATTGGTGAACAAATACTTCGCCTAACGATTTCGTCCTAGACTATGGTGTTGATACAAAGAGTTACTTATACTAATACAATGGTTAGGAAAAACTTTGTGCTCCATATCAACAAGTCAAAGCATATGGCAGAAATTTGGCGATATCGGCAAAATTAATTGGCATTGGAATCCTTTTCCTTCTTAATGTTCAGGATGCAGTAGATCTCGCAAACTTGCGGTAACCAGATGGGCAGCTGCTTTTCCAGAGGCTTTGGTTGAAATAATGCCTCGCAATTCTGATGCCAGAAACTTGTTGCTCTCAACATCATTGTCTCAAATTTCCTCCCAAAATAAAGTGGAGATGAAGTCACAGATGTCCTCGAATGGGCCGCAGCTTAGCGATAAGCCATCATACTCCAAAATAATCATTCAGGCCAGGACAACAATAAATCTTTTTTGGGAATCCGCGGAAACTGGGTAGCTCAATGTCCAAGCTAATCGAGGAGATCATCTCAACTTATCCAGAAAGCAATCATACTTATTTGTGGACCAAAGGTATCAGAGAGACAATATTGTTGAGAGCCGATGTAGAATGACTCCAGTGGGCAGAGGTTAAATGAGGTAACAGGGTTCGGCCTTTGGGTTGTGATTATATCTGGAGCTTTGTTAGATTCTTCTTTCCGATTTAGTAAAAATATGAGATATTGATGGTTCTCGGAAAAATCACCAAAAGCACGGAAGTGTAGTCTACTTCATCTCATCAAGCGGCCCTGCTAGAATCCTCTGGTGCGTCGAATTAGGTGGGATAACAATAGTCATTAGGTCAGCGCAGTCGCTAGACGAATATACTCTCTAAAGAATCAGTATTGGCACATGGCGATATATGGCTCGTTAAACGATGATGTGAATATATCCAAGCCCGACCTCCAAGCAGCATAGATTCTCATCCTGCTATCAATTTTAGACTGGGTATTATGCGCCGACTTACCAGACTCCTCGTGGTTCATCTCCCCCTTCATCAAACTCTCCATCAACTTCGACATTTAATACAAAGGTTGTTACCGTTAAGTTTCGGCAAGCACTAGATGCAGAGATCCTTGTCTTATGTTAGAAAGAGGGTCACAAAGGTAAAATTTTTCACATGATATTTTACCAACTTCTCCCCGTCCCTAAAGGTGGAATGTCGGTTTTAGTTAATGAAGTATACGAAGTATACGTCTTCCCAAATGTACTAATTGCCCTTCATGTACGAAATTCACGGAATGTTTATGGTCTTACATGTACCCGCCCGCAATGAAAGGCAGCTTTATAAAAAATAGAAAGAGAAATAGAAGTGTAATTTACTATAGATCACCGTTAGTTAACCGCCAGTACTGCACAAATCCACGTATATTTCTTCGTCCCGGATTTCTCGTCCTATGATACAAGTGCTTCATGATGCTTCATGCTGTATTTCCTTGTGCTAGAAGTCAACATCTGGCAGAAGATTAGGTGAAAATTTTGGAGAAGTTGGGAAAGATTTCGGTTATGAATCATGTACAGCTTCTTACATGTTTGGAGGATGGTTCGTTCTTTAATCACGTCTGTCTTGATATCTTGCCAAGTAAGATCACAGCCCTCGTGCATGAGTTGTGTAGTAGTTGAAGTTAACTGGGCAGTTGCATAGTCCTTTTGGATAAGGTATTTAGATAATTCATTTTTTTTTTCTTTATATATTGAAACTTCGGTATTAAAAATCAGAGCAGACGGACTGTGATATTTTCGGGATTGGTGATTAAGCAGCACAGTAGCATTTGGTAAAGTGATTTCTGCTGAAAATGAAGATTTATAGACTCAAGTTACCCAGCTTATCGCTGCTGCATGCTGCGTAAGAAGTGGACTTACATTCATACGTTATGCAACTGCTGCAATTACCACTGCATGTGATATATGAGTCTAGGAGAGGAAAATACACATGTCTCACAAATACATGTTTCATGATCATTCATGGTGATAAATTTTATACTCAAGAGGGATGTTCTGAGACTACTTGTGGTTTGAAATTAGTTAATTATGTGTTGGGTGTGTTAACTTCAGATTATGCTATTATCTCTTTCACAATACAAGCTTTTTCCTATGGTATGTACGTCTCTCGTGATGGGGGTTATTGGGGTAATGCTTCTTTTTGTGTAGGTGGAGGTAGGGTATGTATCCTAGATGGAGAATTAGTAGCTATTCAAACGTAATCGTTCTTGTCTATTGGCTGTAGAAAGAGCCAATCTATATCAATCCTTGCAATAAACATACCATCTTCCTTCCTTTTTCAAGCTCCATCTCATATTTCGAAGTCTAAGTAGTAACGAAATGAAACAAGCTTATTGGTAACCTCCATCTAAAAGAAACACTAATCTTGCGAATAGCTGCAGCCCTACTTTTATTGTTAGATATGCTTCCTTGCTCAACGGACTAGGTAACAGAATACTTACCTGGAACTTGACCAAAACTCATGAATCTGCAAATTGCATGTAAACAGATCTACCTTGATACCAGTTGCTCCATATAACCACCATAGTCCATACAAACACCACAAGGATCATGATACGGAGGATCAAGAAGATGGCCAATTCATCATCTGGTGTTTGGATTTTGCGAGACATTTTAATTAGATTGTGTTGGTTGTAATGAAGAGAAGGTTGATGAATGAAAGGAAATTGATGGGCTGGCTCTATAGATTGGTTTCTTGACTTATATAGGAGGAAGAAAAAGTATGAGAGGCAAAGGATGTTAAGGAGAGAAGCACGCAAAATTTATTAGGGGTTCAATAGAAGAGTAGGGAACTGAAATCTTGAAGGTACGGGAGATTGGGAGGACAGCAGAAGGAAGGCAGGAAACTATATCACCTGATTCTACTTCCTCTCTTGAAACTTGAAAATTGGTTACCGGAATGGGGTCATAGGAGCAAATGCTATCTACCTTGATAGATATCCTCACATATCTTCAACAACAGTCAACGAGTTTAAATTGCAAAACTCTCTGTGAGATACTATCGATCAGGCATTTATGTCATCAGTTCATGATTAAAACATCACATGGCTAATATGACCAGATAGCTTGGACTCTGGAGGTGGTTGGGGTTAAAGGTGCTGAGGTTCATATGATATGGTTGGAGTAATTCACTATGGGAGGACTTTTTCTTTAACTTGGTACTACCAAGTTGGTAGTCAAGGCCGAAAGCAAAAGAGTTTGATATCAGTTCTTACATCACCACTTTCGAAATTCACTACGAGGAATATTAAAGAGGCTGAAGATGAGATAGAATGGTGACACTGTTGCTTACCTAGCTAGGTTTGTAATAATTAAGCAAATAAATTAAAGAAAAAAGATTTTCAAAATTTTTGAGCCCTAATTAATTATCCTATCTGCTTGCTGTTTTTCAATTGTAAGGTGGTAAAGGTCAATATTAGACAAGAAACATTGATCCGAAGATTAGTTTTATGTATGATTAAACAATGATAACTAATGATCTAATTAATGCATTCAGCACTCCAGTGGGAAATGTGATGATATGAAGCCCAGAACATCGGGGGATATTAATACAAAGCTTAAATTCACATACTGATAGTGTTGGTACGAGAAGGATACGGAAGACGTAGCACCCACGGATTGCGTAGGTCCTGTATGTCTAATTGTATTCTGTCTAAAGAGCTAGCTACATATTGAAAGTAGTAAGTCTTATATAGACTTACTGAAAGAGCTAGTCTCTTTCGCATTCGCTTAGGGCTTTATTACAGTAGCTATATTACAGTGGTAATTGAATTGAAGTCATTCACTTCGTTCACACAGATAGATATAGATGTGCTCATTCTCAATGAAGATGTGTAAACGAGAACTATCCAAATCGTCGGCCCATGAATCTCATCACGATTGTGATCAGGATCCATTGTGAAAAGTGTAACTGAGGCTTGAAGATTGAAGATAGACTATCCTCCTATACGTCGTAGATTTCAAGCAGATGTCAGATATGATGAAAGAAACTGAGGATAGTTACACAGTGCCATATATAGAGGTACAACAATAAACTTAATGTAAATATTAAACAGATCGAACTATTCATGCCGATGCCATCTATTTGGATTGCGTATCCTTCTCTGCCCCGCCTTGGATTCATTAGGATAGTAGTGGGAAGGAATAACTCAATACGATGTTAGTCATTCAGAGCTATTATATTGTATAATTCAATTGATTGATGTTTCCGATGATCTTTTACTTTTCATATATGGACAAGTAGGCCTACCAGCATTTCAAGAATCTTCAAGTCTTAAGAGAGGCTATACATAATTGGCTCGTTAAAACAAGAGTCTTGAGGGTGTATACCCCTATTTTGAGTTAATCAAAGTTAACTTGAGGCATTGTGAGACTTTTCCTGTTGTTTGAGAGATTTGGAAGTTTTCTCTTCTCATAAGCATGTCAACTCAAGAATCAGCAAAGGACTACAAGATATGCCTGAGATCACTGGTGGATGAACATTCACTCAAAACAAGCTTCTCCGCCCGGGTTATTGTTTCTCCGTAACCCGACACATATGATTAACCTTACATAATCTCTCCACACTCGCTAAAACGTCATTGTTGATCCATTCTGGCTCTAATGTTTTGGCCAGAACAGCTGCATAATTAATTCGTTCCTCGAGAAATTCAAGGTGTGGCTGTACTTTTCCTCGAGGACTCGATATTTGGACTACTCATTGCTGAGTTCTCTTTCGCTCTCTCTTACACTTAGGCATTACACTCTTTCCAAAAGAATCCCTCAAATCCGGGAGGGAAGGTACTGTCGATCATTCGAGCTTAGCCTGAAAGTTGGCATTTAAGCCCCGGGACCAACTCGTTGGCACAAAAATCAACTTTCTGAAGAACTTCGCAAAATATTGAACCGACGATAAGGCTGTTATTTCAAAAATGACGGACCCTGTAGAGTCAACGTAAGTAGAGCTTTTCAGATCAATACAGTCGTAGGAAACGTTACCTCGGGGCATATGATATTTTGATGTCGTTGTGGGCAGTGACAACCTGCTAACTTTCGTCATACTAAGTCATAAACGCAGTAAATCGTCTGCTCTATCACTCCTTCGCAGTAGGAGGGAGGGAAAAGACGATGATAATGCAGAATACCAACCTCCGATGTCTCCTGCGACTACGGCACACTCACCCACAATTCCGACTACATCATCTCAACTCCCTCTAAGCCATTCTTCGAAGAAATCGACGAGTGCAGCTGGACTCATGAGATCAGCTTCCAGCGCCCACCCGCGGACAACAGCCACTCTGTCCCCTGATAAGACGATGTCAATCGAGCAGACTGTACGGAAATTTAAGATTTTTGAGGCATTAAAGAATGGAGACACAGCAGCAATATCGAAGGCGATCCGGGAGTCAGACGGGAATCGAATGAGCATTTCTAGCATGGCAACAGTTTCAACCAATCTTGAAGATACCACCATCCTGCATTTAGCTATTCAATGTGCTGAACAACAAGTGATTGAGTATGTGTTATCTGATGGTGCTGGAACGATCGACGTTAATGCAAGAGATCGTGATGGAAATACGGCTATTCATCTTGCTGCAAGCTTAGGTCGTGGCCCGATTGTGCGATTACTTCTTGAGCAGCCTGGCATCAACGATTCTTTGCCAAATTATGCTGGCCGTCTGCCTCTCGACCTCGCTCGGACACCGGATATTTTCCAACAACTACAGCTCTCTCGTTCAATATTTGTGGAAAACAAAATTAGGCAAATACAGGAACTTGTTGCACGAGGAGATTATAAGTCATTAGGCGAAGTTTTGGAGGAATCGCGAGTTAAGACTGTCTTGGACATTAATGGTGGAGAATTCAGTTCTGACCCAATCACGGTTCACTCTGGCGGCACTTTACTCCATGAAGCCTCTAGGAAAAAGAATATCGAACTCATCCAGGTCTTGCTATTACACGGTGCTGATCCTTTCCGCCGTGACCGAAGAGGAAAATTACCGCAAGATGTTACAAAAGATGATGCCACCAAGGCCATGTTGAAAAAGTCTCCTGCTGCAGTTGCCGCTCAACGTGGAATTCAAGAAAAAGCTGTCCTTGGAAACGCATCTCAACAAGGAATCGTTCATGCCAACCCATCAGATGCTCTAGCTGGTAAAGAAGGTCGGGAGATGCAGGGCTATCTAAAAAAGTGGACAAACTATCGCAAGGGTTATCAGCTGCGTTGGTTTACCTTAGAGGATGGCATTCTAAGTTATTCCAAACATCAGGATGATGCAGGATCCGCTTGCCGTGGTGCAATCAACATGCGCATCGCAACGCTCAACATGGATCCCACGGAGAAGACCAAGTTCGAAATCATCGGAAAGTCATCTGTAAAATATCACCTCAAAGCGAACCATGAGGTTGAGGCTAAAAGGTGGTTCTGGGCACTCAATAATTCTATTCAATGGACAAAGGATCAGGCCAAGGAAGAGGAAAAACAAGAGGCCAAGAGATTGGAGTTGTTACAACAGGCGAAAGACCACTCCAGTACCGGGTCAAAAGAGGCCTCCGACAACAATGGGATCAACGAGCCATCCCTTATCTACACAGATTCACGTCGTGAGAGCATTCAGGGTGGAAGGCTTATGCCTCAGACTAGCCTCAGCAGAATGTCAAGCACTCGAGTCGCATTTACAAGCAATGCTGGTAGTGTCGGCGATGATGAGGAAACCAACTATGGATCATACAACCCAAGTTTCCTAGGCGACGGGGGTAGAGTAACAAGCCATTTTGGAACTGGGCCTATGGATGGAGATGACGACGAAGAGTATGGCGATGGCTCTAGTGAGCACGAGATGCCGGCAGGCAAGGATGCTTTTGAAATCACGGCCCAATCTGCTCGACTCCAACTTGAACTCATGGGACAAGTAAATGCCGCGTTACAAGTAGAGCAGGCAAGAAATCCAAATCTTGTCATTTCCGACCCAGTTGCAAGCCAAGCAGCCGCAACCTATGATTCAGCCATTCGTAATCTCAAGGGTCTTGTCGGCGATCTTTTGAAAATATCCAAAGACAGAGATGCGTATTGGCAACATCGTCTTGATCGAGAAGAGCACATGCGACGAATGTGGGAAGAAAGCATGGCTCAAGTAGCTCGTGAACAAGATGAACTAATGGCTCGTATGGGCGAATCAGAAGAGAAGAGAAAGTTGACAAAGCGAGTACTTCGTGAAGTCACTCGAACGGCATCTAGACCTGATAGTAGAGGTGAAACATCAACGGAGGCCGGAATAAGCGAAGCTCTTGACGATGTTTCCCTCAATGATGACGGCACCGCTCCTTTGAGACATGTACCTACTAGTAAAAGCTCACTGCGACAGAAAGCGATTGTTGAAGGTCTCCCGGAAATTTCTGATACGGACTCTGACGATGATGCCGAATTTTTTGATGCTGTTGATGCTGGACAGGTAGAAGTGGTCAAAGTTCTACCACCTTCATACCCTGATGTAGGTGAAGCTGAGGGAGGAAAAGAGGGTCAACTCGTAAAAGCGGAGGGACTGGACATCAGTTCTGCTTTCAAGGGATATGAAAATGGCATACGGACTCGTCTAAAGATGGATGCTGATGATCGACCAAAGATTTCTCTATGGGTATGTACTTGAACATAATTATCTTATAATCACTAACACCTTTTAAGGGTATCCTGAAGTCTATGATTGGCAAGGACATGACAAAGATGACGCTTCCTGTGTCCTTTAACGAACCTACATCATTACTCTATCGATGTGGTGAAGATATGGAGTATGCAGATCTTTTAGATATTGCAGCTGATCGAGCGGATTCAATCGAGCGTATGGTATATGTTGCAGCATTTGCCTCAAGTGAGTATGCATCTACCATCAATAGAGTAGCAAAACCTTTTAATCCGCTTCTTGGCGAAACCTTTGAATACGTTCGTCCGGACAAGAATTATCGATTCTTTATCGAGCAAGTCAGTCATCATCCACCAATTGGTGCTGCATGGGCTGAGTCTCCAAAATGGACTTACTATGGAGAATCGGCTGTGAAGTCCAAATTTTATGGCAAGTCTTTCGATATTAATCCTCTCGGCACTTGGTTTCTCAAACTTCGACCAACAGCCGGTGGTCCAGAAGAGTTATATACCTGGAAAAAGGTCACCTCTTCCGTTGTTGGTATTATCACTGGTAACCCTGTAGTCGATAACTATGGACCTATGGAGATTAAGAACTGGACAACGGGTGAAGTGTGCAACGTTGAATTCAAGGCAAGGGGTTGGAAAGCTTCCAGCGCTTATCAGATTACTGGTAGAGTCAACGATGCAAATGGTCAACCTCGATTCAGCCTTGGTGGTCGCTGGAACAGCAAAATATATGCCCGTTTCACGCCCGGCTATGAGGCAACTGTTGAGGAACCAAAATCTGACCCTTCTCGCCGTCAAGGCAGTGTAAATGACCCAAGTCAAGCATTTCTGGTTTGGGAAGCTAATCCACGACCAATTGGAATCCCGTTCAACCTGACTCCTTTTGTTCTCACCTTCAACGATATAAACGATAATCTCCGCCCCTGGCTGCCACCTACAGACTCTAGATTACGACCTGATCAGCGTGCTATGGAAGATGGCGAGTACGATTTGGCTGCCACGGAGAAGAATCGTCTCGAAGAGAAACAACGTGCCAGACGTCAAGAACGTGAAAGACGTGGCGAGACTTTCGTTCCTCATTGGTTTGAGAAATCGAAATGTGCAATCACTGGAGAGGAATATTGGGCTTTCAATAACAAATATTGGAATGAGCGGGAGAAGGCTCCTACTGGAGAAGCATGGGCAGGTGTTGAAGATATCTTTTTTGATGTAAAAGAAGAAGATGAGTGATGGTGAATAGAACGGTAGAAAAGAAGGAGTGGAGTGTAGGATATATAAATGTAAAGTATAAATCTTCTTCCATAGCATTTCCTTTTGTCGACTCAACTTTTAGCGATCAGTTGGGGGCTTATGAGACGCAACGATACACAAGAAAATACATACACGCATGAATAATCTAGTAGATAGCAGATAGTAGTTAAAGGGCTGTTGGTCAGTTAATATAGATAATGTATACCTGTGTGAACGAAGTGAATGACTTCAATTCAATTACCACTGTAATATAGCTACTGTAATAAAGCCCTAAGCGAATGCGAAAGAGACTAGCTCTTTCAGTAAGTCTATATAAGACTTACTACTTTCAATATGTAGCTAGCTCTTTAGACAGAATACAATTAGACATACAGGACCTACGCAATCCGTGGGTGCTACGTCTTCCGTATCCTTCTCGTACCAACAATACCATTTGAACGAAGTCAAGAAGTTTCAGTGTATGTGAAATATGTTACTCCGTATGTATAGCAGAGTTAGAGTAGATGAGTTAGATTCTAAACCTGATGCATGGGACGGGATTTCGCTCGCTTAGTATCTACTATATTCCTTTTCGCTTTTCAAGTTTTCAAGTTTTCATTATCTTGTTATAACTAAAGGTATCTAGGAAATGGAATAATTGTATAGGTAGGTACACTAGTAGGTACTGAAAATTCTAATTAGAGTCTGTACTCGTAGGGTTACATGGAAACTATTAATGGCTTAATTAATTAATTAATAATTGTCCCTAATTACAATGTTCCTCCTTAATTATCATAGATATTGGGATGGATAGCAAAGGGGTTAAAGACTATACATACATATACAAGATCTGGATGTGATAATATTCCATGCCTGCCTGGCGGATAATATTAAAAAACTTCTTTCAAGTATTTAAAATTAAATAATGAAGTCGGAGGGAGGGATTGTCGTTTCGTTTTATCATACTAGCGTAGCGTGAATGATCTCTAGGTTTGAATTTATAAGAGATTTAAGTAAGTATGTATCATGTTCTTGTATTCTTAGCCATTTAGATGGGAGTTTGCGACAAGATTGGAGGAATTCAAGGTTAATAAGATCCGATGGTTGGGTGCTGATAAATGAATGTCATGTCATATACGCACCTGTGATGAGCAATTGTATCAACATGAAGAATTAAAGTTTCATTGTAGGAGGATCAATTCCAAGAGCTAGCTGTTCCGATATTCATTTATAACTGTACTGAAGACCTGCGGGAAGGGTCACTTCTTTCATATGATCAGTGAATATAAGTGCGAGGTTTAACTTTAAAACTTTAAATCTTTACTTGATCATAATTCGATCATTAAAATGGTATATTGCCTCCGAAGGCCACGGTATAGGTTATCTATTTCTTTTCTCCAGAAACAAGTAATACTACACTTCCCAATTGCCTCCTAATATCTTCTCTTTCAACATCATGTGTATCTTCAACAGCTCCCCACATACCAATTTGCCAATCCACCTCCAAGCTTGCAGCTTTGGCTGCCTCTTCTACGCCGAATGTCTTTTCAGCTGTGACATCCCGTAGATGGGTAAATTCAGAACTCCATTCAACTACTAGTCGTGCAGCTCCAAGTAAGCTCTTTCCAGCCAATACACCCCGTTCCAACCCTGCAAGCTCAAAAGGAGGTAACCCAGAAACCCACCCTCTTATTATATCCTTAGTCATTTGTGGTTGACTCTTAGGCACAATACTATCCGCGTCCAAAACCGGAATAAGTTCCACCCCAGGCCAAACCTTCTCGGACAAGAATTGAATTATAGGTTCTGCAGACTTTCTCTGGATAGTTCTTAGACTTTCGACTCTATCGACATGGCTTTCATATCCTGGTGGATCTTCGGGTGCTTCAGGTGCCCAACATAAGAGAGAATCTGTATCGAGATATCGCGTGACAGTTGTGACAATGTTATCTCTTATCGTATTCTTCCCCTCTTTTTCTTCATCTATTATGTCAAGAGCGCGGTTCACGAGAGATGTCATTGGGATAAGATGAGTTTTCAAAGCTTGTTGTGCTGATACGAGGAGATCCCATTCGAGAGCAATCGCAGATGCTAAATGTGGTTTATGATGTGGTATTGTGAGAATTTCTTTGGAAGGTCGTCGAAGAGCTCGTTTATCGAGGAATATCTGCAAACCCTCTGAATTTGCAACACTAATTAGTGAACTTGTTTCTCAAGGTAAAATAGAAAACCGACAGATATTACCTTCCGTATGCTGTATATTCACATCCTTCCAGAACCTCTTCAATTTCGCTGTTCCACCACCTTTCCCACTAGCCAAAGCTCTCATATCTTGTCCCCTTTTGAGTAACTCTGCTTGCTTCCTCTTCCTAGCAACCCGGATATCAACATGCTCAGCGCTAGGAGTTGGTGCAGCTGGCGGTGGCCCAGATGCCGTGAAGGCGGCAGGTGCAACTGTTGCGGGCGATGGTGGCGTTGTGTGTATACATCTTTGGCTCAATGGAGCTAGAGTTTGACATTGATATACTCGTAGACCTTTCAGGCCATTCACCAGAGGTGATTGACTGATGCACTTCATTTTATAGAGTGTTGACGTGACCGATATTGCTTAGAAAATAAGTAGAAAGTCAATATCGAGGTTCAAGCGGTTATGCGGCCGCTTAACGCATTTTCACCGCGTCACGTGCCAGTTTCCACGCTCAATGTATCAAACATCTTATTTTGATTTAAATATCAGTTCTTGTGGTCAATTCCGCCTGTTTTCTCTCCTACGAATAGCATGTATCTTTGATGCGCAGCGATTTCTCAGAAAATGTAAGCCGAGTCTTGATTTTGCTACTATACTGGACCTTTCCATCTTTTCGCTCATCGTTTTATCTGATCTTTGGCTTTGGCCATAGTTTAACCTTACCCTTGCATGAACTCAATTAGTTCGAGATTATCTAGTTCTAATTTATCGTTGAAAATGCGGGTTAATGTGTGACCTGGTCGCTGATTTCCGTGGTATTTAGAATGCTCGCTGTGGAATTGCTGGGTAGAAGTATCCTTCTAGCATTGGTGGTTTAGTTTCCTATGCATTCCCTTTATTCTTTTTGATGCTATTGTTTTCATAACCATTTGCTACTTGCAAACATGTGTTAATATTATTGTTCTGTTGCATGCCTATACAAGGGTGTTGAAAGAATTAGTGGGCTAAACGTTGGACTATCGAGATTTAGTTGTGACCATTAACGGGACCTAAAACTAGTCTATTGAGCTTCACATTCGTTGATTTGTGGTTCCTGGTATGGAAAACTTATATTGCACATCTTACAATGTACAGGGATGACCATACCCCGTTTTTGGCAATGTAGAAATCCAGCTCATTGTAGGATAGTATAATGTCAGATAGTCTTATGATTGAAAGTCTTTGTCCTTTACAAAGATTGTAACTATGACTGACATCTTGCTTCTACTCATAAACTCAAAAAGCAAAATGGGTGTTTCTCAGACAGCACTAGTGACATGGTGCTCTCCCTGTGAATCTCTAAACTCAAACATGCCCATGAATAAGATATCGGGTATAGTTTAAACTTTGGTCATGGCCAACTGATGCCTTCCCCGGGTCAATCGTATCGCTCCATCATCACCTCACCAAAACCTGCTTTAGTATACTGTCTAGAATAGGTGTCTAAACTGCTTGATTTTTCAATTTCAATAAATCACAAATCAACACGAAACTGTTCGATTTTCTCATCAAGTATGTCTATTGACCCAACCTTTAATACCTAAATGTTCAATACTTTACCCTACTTGAATATTCCGCTGTATCGGTCCAACATAAGATAAATCCAGGAACTGGGAATCCTTTCTTAGTGTTGAATTACTGTTCCCTCTTTTAGAAATCTGAAGTTCATGCTCATCAGAAGATAATCCCTTCTACCAAAAAGCAAGATCTCAGTTGGGTTTCAAATGTCTTTCCTTCATATCTTTCCATCTTTACCAAAAGTTGCTCCATTCTCCCAATTTTATTTTTCTCATGGCATGGTAATACCTTCTCGTTTAGATTGATCAATTTTCACTTCAATTACTTCCTCAAAACCACACACTGTATTATTCCCATTGTTTCCTGTCAGCATTATAATACCTGTCTACACAACAGATATACTAGTACAAAGTAATTATAACAACAAAATTACACAACAGAGTTTCATTTTCTAATCTTACACTTCAAAAAGTATGGCTATTCTCTTCCTCTGAACCGATATTCACTCATAGCCATTGTACTATAGCAGCTAACCATTATAAGATTTAAAACTAAGAATGGCTTCTCTCTTTCCAACAAAAGGAATTAATGATTCGGACAAAGGTCTTCAATACGAACAAGTCCAAATACTCCAGCTAATGCCCCTCTTAGTAACTTTTGTATCCCACAGCGAGTTCAGCAACGTATTTCCTCTCAGCAAATGCAATCGAAAACATGTAGAGTGCTCCAACATACCATCTGCATTCTACAATACTCCCCAACCTCTCGAACAAATACGAAGCTGGAACCCCTTGAGATATGGTAGGGTGGGATTCGAGGCTATACACCCAAACAGTCCCGAATATACACTGGACAGGAATCATCTAAACACTCAGCTCATACCCACACATCTTATTTTCCCCTACGACGCACCGATGCCTACACATGAAGGTTTATTGCGAATGACGGAGGTCATCGTGAGGTTTCAAGACTATGGTGATATGAGCTCGATAGCAGCAACGACAGGACGCTGGTCGGAAGCTCATGGCGTTCTTATTTTTCGCCATGACTTACATATCTCGATGTATCGCAATGGGATCAACTGGCGATATTGTCGGATTGTGATTCCTACGTCTATTATAGGTCTCTATCGTTGGGATCGTAGAGGAGCTACGGAGCTCACGAGCAACAGGATTTGAATCATTGGATTTGTCCTATACTTCGTTGTTTTTAGAGAGTTGTGGTACTGTTGAAAGTGGACTCTTGAGCTAGAGATGATGTTCAGGTATCGGTTACATCGATTACATTTTTGTTCCAGCGGATAAAACGTCTCCTTTACATTTTCCAATTAAATTGCATGTGAACTCGCCTTTGATCCATTTACTGTCTAATCTGAAAATATGAAACAATCGAAATCAGGACAGAGTCCGGCCAACCATAGAGCAAAAACCCCTCTGTAATACGATACTCCTGCATAAACACACAGTCCCGCCGCATCCAATTATCAAATCCTTCTTTGCAAATGAGTCCTCAGCAAGCTCCAAATAGCTTTCTTCTTATTAAGTTAATGTATTTCAAGATCTCTTCATCACCTCTTACCTATTTGGTTTGTACTCTCAAACATTCCATTAATTACTTCTCCTCGATAAACAATAGATGAAATTGCTTTTTATTCAGAATAACACACGTCTTTTAAATGATGGATTCTTCCATGCTTTTTGGTTCAAACCCCAAGAACCCGGGCTGTGGTTCTTTCATACGGAATGATCCGAGATGTTTCACTCCGTCATGAGAAGTGGGTTTGAATATTTCCGCCAGACCTAGACACGCATTACGTCCGCCTGTAATTAGAGTTTGTAGAATTGATTCGATGGCTCGTGAAGGCTGGTTGTACTATAATCTGCCAGTCGATACAATTTTTCAATGTCTTTGGATGGATCTCACTAAGCTAAATCTAGGGAATAATAGTCAAGATAATTATCATATGATTCGATAGTGAAACAAGAAATTAGCAATGCTGATGAAGTAACTCGGTTGCAAATATAATATCGATAGAAATTTCTAATGTAATTGAAGGTTCATCGTGATAGCTTCGGTTAAGATAAAATACTGTGGGATGTAACTACGTTTTGCATTCGACTTATCTTATGCGGGTTTCGCGGCTTTTTGACACACTGATCTCGAGATATGGCAATTTGATGCTCGAGTAACGTTTTGGTTGCATGCATAGCTTAATTTGATCGTGTTACCTTGGGAATGGGAATTTAGAATACAGAAGGGAGGTAAAGTCACTTGTAGAGATCGTGGGTGCAAAATTCAATGTGTTTCCTTTTTGGGCGGGGCGAAAAGATTCCTTTTTTGAAAGATCTGTAAAATCCGAGGTATTTGCCGGGTTAAAATATCTCAAGTTGTCCGGGGTTTCAAGAAATTCAGTTCATTGTAGATTCAAACTTCTCTAAAGTTTTTGACTGTTGAAAGTACGCATACATCAAGATCCCAACCAAAAACAATTTCAAAAAGACCGCCATACTGGGGCGGCTTGCCTCACCCGTCACGACTACTTGAGGGAGAGCAATGGTTTTAGGAATAGAAGTTTTATTAATTTTAAGGGATGATTCTCGTTTACAGAAAAAATCAGCCAACATAAGTTGAATAAGTAATAATGACAGAACCATCAAGTAAAAAGAAGGGCCACTTGACCATAGTTACATGAAATTTTAATGGTTGGTTCCATTACCAGCCTTATCACTTTGATTGCTGGACCCAAACTCTTACAATGTTCGTCTCCACGCAGATTCTCTTTGGAGAAAACTTCAACCCCACAGCCCCACAGCCCCACGATAATTTTCATACGACTATATATAAGTTCAACCCTCGCCCCGGAGCAAACAAACACAACAAACTGTGACCATTCGAGCCATCACTCGAAAACACTCTCGGTCGTCTAGTTGGTTTATGACGTCAGACTGTAATTGTACATTGTAATCTGGATGTCGCGCGTTCGACTCGCGCCTGAGAGACTAAACTTTCCGTGCATTTTTTGGGGTTGACCTGGGATGAGTCTTGCTCCCTTTTAATTTTTCGACTGGAAATTTTTGAGAAGGGCGGGGCGGGCCCCGCCATGCTCCGCCAGACATTAAACAAAACAAACACAAGCCAGCACGGTTGGACAATAGTTTAGCGTGGACCTTTTAAGCCGATAGAGGGTGGAAGCACCCACCAGGAACCGTGATGTGAGAAACGGTACTCAATTAATAACGGACATAAGTTAAAGGTTGAAGGACCACCTGAGGTTGCTGTCATTGGGACATACATACTCTTTTTGCTTCTCGGAGTTTCAAAAAATACTAAAATAGCACTAAGGGGAGTATCAAAAAGATTTCTTTTGAAGGGAATTGAGCCCAACGGGGGGGTCGAACCCCCAACCTTGTGATTTCAGAAGAACTCATAGATATTGAATCATAAGAGTCACACGCTCTACCGATTGAGCTAGCCGGGCAGGCTTTCTAATTGTTGATGACGGCGCAAGTTATATAAGGTCATATAGTATTGACAGATGTAGAGAAAGGCCTGCAAAAAAAAAAATGATAGTGTTGGTACGAGAAGGATACGGAAGACGTAGCACCCACGGATTGCGTAGGTCCTGTATGTCTAATTGTATTCTGTCTAAAGAGCTAGCTACATATTGAAAGTAGTAAGTCTTATATAGACTTACTGAAAGAGCTAGTCTCTTTCGCATTCGCTTAGGGCTTTATTACAGTAGCTATATTACAGTGGTAATTGAATTGAAATCATTCACTTCGTTCACACAGATAGTTAGCGGGAGGATTAGTTCCAGTTAGTGGAGTTCCGACTGGGATTCTCAGGAAACTTTCGAAAAGAAAAGTGTGGAGAAGTCTTGGACTAATCTGTACAGTACTATGTATAAATAGCCGAGACCACAGCTGCGTCTTGAGGTCACTTGCAAGGCAAATGAAGGGGTTCAAAAAAAGTACCAAAAATGACAAAAGAGATATTGCAAACGCCCGATGAGAGGCTCGAACTCTCAACCTTGGGCTTTCATTTGCCAGAAACTGGCTTAAAAGGCCCACGCGCTAACCAATTGTGCCAACCGGGCTTGCTTGTGTTTGCTTTGTTTGATGCCTGATTCTTTTTATTTCAAATTATAAAACTGTCAATGCGGAGGCGAAGGATTTTCAACCGGATATTTTCGGACGGCACGCAAACTATGCGGCTTATGTCAGCCCCCACCACACAATTTATTGTGTTGTGCCAAGGACACTGCTGCAACAGGTCTTCGAAATATTGAGTTAGACCAAAATGTTGTGTTGTGAGTGCGACATCTGTTTTCCGGGCCGGACGAAGTACCGAGAACTGGTTTCTAGAGTGCTCACGGATCCATCTGTACGAGGAAGGTATTAATGTGAACCAAAGCAAGAACGCCCTTCCCCGAGGTAGTTTTATCATGTAGCCTTAGAATCCGAAGACCTCGGCCAAACATATTCACCATTCATAGATTTCCAATTCCATGTCCCACCACTGTCACTCATCTTTTATAACAAAAGTCCATTAACAAGAAATAAATCATTTGAAAGTTCAATACGAAATGAATCCTTCGACATCAAGAGACGATTCGATTGTACACGAACCTTACAGCCCAGGGGGAAACTTTGGGAGGAGCATTGATACTGATAATCCTCGAATGTCTGCTGGAATACAAGATCCAACAATTCAAGAGTTCAAGTCTCCAGCGCATGATCGTCCGTTTATGTGGAATATGGATTTTGACTCTCAGTATGTCATTTCAGCGTTTTCTGAGAACATCTCTGTGATTATTGTATTTTATTTTATTTCATATTGTTTAATGCATCATTTACTCAAAAATCACACCTCATTGTTCATCCAATTCCATAGAAATCTCTCATTAGAAATTTTCGGCTTTTGAAAAGCCAGTACTCAAATCCTCAAGTCCTCAAATCTAAATTTTGAATGAAAAACTCCTTGTCAATAATCAGAGTGCTAATCACTCACAGAGGTAACCAAGTCGCGTCTACATATCCCCATCCAGATCTATCACTTCCACATCCAAGTCTACATATCGATTTTCGTATGTCTGTTTCCCTAAATCCTCGGATCTCAGTTGGAGCAACACCATTTGGACATCGAAATTGGATATCTTTCACCGGTGGGATGTGGTTTGGATCATGGGGATCAGGAATAGTTTTAGTACATTGACCTTCCTTCTCCGCCTTCATTACTAATATGTCACAGCCTGGTGGCCAAGATAGCCAATTAATAATTCCCGATGGATCAGCTCGTCTAGAAACAAATTACTTACTACAGACCCATGACAATCCACCAGCTTACATTGCGATAAAGACTCATGGATGGAGAACTGGACCTCCTGAAATATTAGCCCAGCTAGCAGACCCTGTGTTGGCTGATCAAGTTGATCCAAATAGTTATAAGTTTAGGATATTTATTGAGATGGAAACAGGAGATGAGAGGTATAGTGGGAAGGTCAATTGTGGGATGTGGGTTGGTAGTGGGATGAGGAAGGGAGCTGAAGTTGTCTATGAGTGAGCGCATAGTCCTTAAATTATTATGGAATCCTGGGAAACTAATGCATGAACGTAGTGCATATCGAGTATCATAAGGCCAAGCTTGGTACCACTTCAACTTTCGTAGGAAAAATGGTCCGTTTCTGAGATAGGATGGAACGAGAGACTATTCTGGAACAAGACGGGAGGCGCCCCGAAGAGAAAATAGTGAGGTTCATGTACTTGACGGGGGAGCTGATTCTTTTCTTGACTGTGAGCAACTGGACAGCTCGTGATGAAGAATCGAGGCAGGTTTTAATCTGAGTACTTTATCACACGAAAGGAAGAATCTCATTCTTCCTGCTTATGTAGCTGCGATATGATATGAGACCCACCAATTGACCGCAATTAAAGCTCATGAATGAGAAGAGGTGGTGACATGTACTATGCGGAGTAATGTATATTATTTCATTTTTATATATTCATATTAGTGATCGATTTTCAAAGAGAAATCAATATGAGGTACACCTTGATGTATCGAGCTCGTGGATATTATATCGATATCTAAATGTGAAAATTAGGAATAACCCACTGGAAGAGATGGCAATAAACTTACCGTTATTGATATAAGTCTCCACGTTCTCAGAAGTAAGTCCGCCACTACACTCCAATAAGAACTCCCTCTTCCCAGCCCACCTTTGCCGTAAACTTTTCGCAGCTACTTTCAAGCCATCTCCTGAAAAGTTATCCAACATAATTATGTCAGCGCCAGCGGCGATAGCCTCATCAGCACCTTCCTCACTATCAACCTCTACCTCAATCTTTAGCGAGAACCCACCAACCGCCTTCGCAGCCTTAACGGCATCGGTAATACTTCCCCTAGCCCAGATGTGATTATCCTTCAACATAGTCATGCTAGAGAGATCATGTCTATGTCCATCAACACCACCAACGATCATTCCATATTTCTCCACCATCCGGAACCCTGGTGTAGTTTTCCTCGTTCCAGCAAGAATCCCTTTATAACCCGCCTTCCTAACTAAAATCTCCATATCCCTTGATTTCGTCGCAATCCCTGAACAGCGACTTAATGTATTAAGCGCAACTCTCTCTCCTAATAATAATTTCCGCACTGGCCCTGTCACTGTAGCCACGGCTGCTTTTCCGGATGCGCCAGGATCAACCAACGTTCCCTCCTTTGTATGCCATTCCACCGAACACCCAGCTTGTGCAAATACCTCGTCGAAGAATGGTACACCCGCCAATATGCCTCGCGATTTTCCGTATAAAGTCGCAGTTCGTTCATCATCTCCGACGACGAATCCGCCATAATCGAAGGATGGAGTATCTTCTGCAAACCAGGCTGTGATTTGTGATTTCCAATGGATAGGGAGAAGGTCAGCGGGGTTTCCGTGTTCGAGGGCCATGATTCCTTGATTCCGTGAGGCTAATCTGAAGTTTAGGAAGGAAGTTGTACAGGAAGCGCGAATGAGTCCGTTTGCTTCAGATACTTTGGAAGATGGTTTGGAGGTCGGAGGGGTCGATCGGCAGATATCCGGTGTAGACTTCAGGGGCGCTCGGACCTATCCGACCATCTTAACGACGGATATGGGAAGGTAATTCGTCCGATAAATTTAGCACCAAAGTTCAGAATGTATATCAGTTTCATATTGAGATACAATACTGATTGCTGAGATGTCCACCATCTAGAAAATTGCTGCCGCATTTATGGCGTACCTTCCAATTTAGCATGATGAGGAACACGATATGAAGCTGGGGAGGCTGGTTCGCATTGTTCAAATAGATTGCAAACGGGAGCAAACAACGTTTTTATCTCATGGCCTTGGAGACCTATCATTATGCACCGCGCGATCGCCGAAATGATCAAGTTGTTCACTCGGAAAAGCCGTGCAGGAGGACACCAAAGTCTGTATATGTAAGCGCCGCAGATCCATTCTCGAAAGTTCCACTCGAATTCAGGAACATGATTCTATTCGATCTTCAAGCACAAGGTAACGGGAGCCTCCATAGTGTACTCGTGGATTTAGCCAACTATCGCAACAAATCTTTCGGCATCTAACTCTCAAAGAACTTCCATGGTCTTTGGAAATCAATGAATTTCAAGCGATGGAATTGGAACAATCCGACTGCCAAGCTTATGAGATTTAGAGGACGAGGAGACTATGAGGAGATGTAAGATGAGGAATATTAGTTGTTCAATCTGTATTTACCTTCAACTTTACTCAGACTTCATTTAACAAGAATTCATTCTAGCCAAACTTTCCGTGGGTCTGGATACAAGAATTGCTACAAAATCTGCCAGGTTTTGTTCAATCCCTGTCCATACTGTGGTTCCAGCGCCTTTCTTTGTTTGACCTCAATACATCACTGAGCGGCAATTCTAAGATTTCTTGAACCGCCATAGTATACTAGTATACCACCAACAGACTACTTAGGCTGTCTACGTGCGGATAGCGAGTCGTCAATTTTTGGATTCCCATTAGTCGTTTCTATGCAATTCAGCCAGGTAGAGTATGTAGTCATTCTTAAAAAGACAATGGATGATTTCTTCGACATCATTGCTTTGTGAAGGCTGAAATCTGTTCGACATGAGGGTAGTCAACATTCGAAACGACTTTCAGAATGTTGTTGGCTTGGCCGACTTTTAGGTTGGTAGCTCTAAAGTTGGAAACACCGCCGACAGCCCAGCGCCTATAATATGTCTCTACTTATAATCTCCCAAATAAGCTTTTCTGGCGTTCTTGTTCATCTTGGTTTGCATTCCTGCATTTCTTTCTGTGAAAGCTTATCTTCGAGACCCCAAACACCGTCGCCATATATCTCCCGGACTTGAAAATAACGTAAGTCATGGCGTAATGCGTCTAATGGCGTAATGCGTCTAATTGCGGGGAACCACTCTATTAAAATCTCAATTACTCAACAATCAACTATAATACAATCTCCAATATCACTTTCAGATTCATCTTCAACTTCTTCTCCAATATCCTCTTCAGTCTCAGTCTCATATTCAATTACTTTCCCTTTCCCTTTTCCTTTTTTCATTGTCTGTACTTTAGTAGCTTTTTCGGCTTCCACTACTGCATCACATAATTCTTGCGTAGAAATATGAAAATGACCCTTCAAAACTAGTCTCTTTCCTTTCTTACGTATCGTACGTTTCTTCATAATAGCTCGTAAATTATTCGCATCGTGTTGGTGAACAATACTTTGAGCTCGAAGTTGCTCACTCCCAATCGTCAATTTTCGAATGTATTGACGAACCGGGGTTGAAAGAGTCGTATCATTTTCAATTGTTGAATTTAAAAGGTTATTTGCTGTTTGTAAGATTGCTACATCCGGGGGTGAGCTGTTGACGAAGACTTGATTAAAAATATCAAATTGGGTTGGTTCTTTGGATATTTCGACTTCGGGGGTAAACTCTCGACCCAGTGTACGGAATACTCTCTGTGGATTAAATGGATGTAACCCAGCTCCCCGCCATGCCGATTCGATATTTTGATGATGGCATACATCGGCTCGAGCTTTAATATATGCCTCCATCCATTCAATCTTTTGTATTCGTACAAGTTGAGCTTGATTCAAATCAGAAAGTGCTGCGGTGAGCCGTTTTTCAATGGACCGAAAACCGCAACATCAAGTGGCTGAAGCAAATGCGAGGTATGAGGAGGAAGTATAAGAAGTACAATTCGATTTTGAAGGCAGTGAGCTATAAAGCTTCCACTAATATGAGAATCGTGGCTATCGCAGATGAGAAGCCGATATTTGCCACCTGCTTTTGCACGAGTTGCAGGTTCGAAAACGCGTTTTAGCCATTCTAATCCATGAAGATTGCTTGTCCAGCCCTTTTTATTTGCTGAAAAGAACCAGCTACCAAGAACTTCCTTCGGAATCCAATTTTGAAGGACATTTTTACCTTTAAAAATCCCGAGTGGTGGAAGAATGGATCCATCCGCACAAATACACTCTACCATTGAAATCCACTCTTGACGGCCTGGATGTGCTTGATGTTTTGTACGAAGTGTAGAATCGATAATAATTCGAGTTGATTCCATTGTCCCAATTGAATGTCCAGACTCATCCATATTATATTCGTCTTTCTTCTCAATTCCATAATCCTGAATCGCTTTTTGATACGCGTCAAACCAAGTACTACATGTTTCCCTGGTTGCACCATCCATTCTTACAGATTCAATTCGACGGCCAATAACAACTGTAAGATGAGGGTGTCGTTTGATAAATCGTGGAACCCATTCATGACCAAGAAGGTGTTGTGGTGGGAGTTCAAGGGAGTCAAATGAGGGGCAATCCAAATTATAAGTCCGTTTTGAACGTAACTCCTCAGCCAATTCTTTTAACAACTGATGGCCTGGTGAATAGCCGCTAATTGTCAATTGCTTTATCCACTTAAGAAGTACATTCTCTTGTACAGCAGAAAGTTTCTGTTGCGATTGACGTGCTTCAGAACGCGATGAACCCCCTTTGACGCGTCGCGTCACAGTATCTTTAGAAAGCCCCAGTTCTTTTGCAGCTTCATATGAAGACTTATACTTTCCATTTTGAACTCCTAATACTGCTTCAGCAAGTCGAGATTCCATTTCCTGCGCTTTTAAACTTTTTCGACGGACCATTATTGAATTGTTGCTTTTTTGATGGGGTGGTCCCCCACAATTAGACGCATTACGCCATTAGACGCATTACGCCATGACTTACGTTAGAGTTGAGGAATTAAATTAAAGATCTAATACATTCATGTCCACCATGTCTTCATCAATGAATTCGCAACAGCCGCAGCGCCCTCGTTCCCCTTCTTCCATGAGTCTCCCGCAAATTCCTTCTCCTATCCATACCGAAGAACCGGTTCGTCTTTGTCCCCAATTTCAAGCACTTGCTTTCACTAATATCTTTTCTTAGAAACTAATCAAGGAAATGACTTTATCTCCAGTATCAGAATCCCCAGTAAATCTAAGAGGGGGCGGACATCACCATCACCATCGCCATTCTCGTACAGAAAGAGAATGAGTTCTCTCCATTTCAGCCGATTTCCGTCCGCTTTCGAATAAGATAGTCTTTTATACTAATCGTCTATGAAATAGTGCTGCAATTGTTGGTGGTGTGTGTTGTTGTGAGTGTTGTCTGTGTTGCTGTATGTAACAAAAGGATGAAGAGGATGAGGAGAACAATTCGAAATGAATTGTTTTTGTTAGTTAAGGGACAATGATTTGATATACTTGTACTACTTTATAGACTAGCGAGTTGAAGACTGCTGTGTATTTTTATATAACGAATATTCGAAGACTGAATATAGTACCGGAAGTTCCACTCAAAGTGAGTAACTAATGTCAAAAAGTGAGGGACTTGAATAAACTTAGTCTCGCAACCAGAAAGCTAGTTAGTAAATTATTGGGCAATTTGAAAATAGTGGCGCATTGATATGATAAATGGCATTTTGCTCCTCATAGAACAAACTTTTGTCAAACGCCTCTTCTACCCTGAACCTTCGGTAACCACTTCACTGCCCAAAGGGCCTTGTCTGAATTGAGTTCACGTGATTTCTTCGGGCTACCCCTCCTCGCTGCTTCGCGTCGCGTAGGCACACCTCCCAAACGCCATTCTCCAACAAGACAAACACCGGTACATGTGTCAATCTTGTTAATTACTTCCGCGTTCAACAGCATCTTGGAGACGCTGCTCCAACAAGATGTGGCCAATCTAGTGTCCCCAGAATTCAATTCTTCAGGCGACACTGATACATTTGCGCTTAGTTTTGTTTATTGGCGGCGAGATTTAGTCCAGGCACAGCAAACATAACATACATACCTCCTTAGCAGCTAGACTTTTCAACAATTGTGACTAGAGGGACTTCATCATATTGTTTATCGAATAGCAGCAGGGTGAGACCAGAGATTACGGACGAACGCGTCGAGCCGGGCGTGAAATAACTTCCACTTGGATAAGTGGTTGACTTGGTCTTTCATAAACGAGTGTATTTTTGATATTTACTAGTTAATTTGCTAGCAGAGCCCCCAGTGCTCACCCATAACCTTCCGGTTGCAAGGCAACCCTGCAACGGATCGGTCATAGATCTTTTCCACCATTGCTTACACGCCACCACAAGATATCTGCCGCAATAAATTCTCAGATTAACCTAAGCCATTTGCGGTTTCCACCTTCGATCCCTATCTTGTCTGGCCCAAGAACTCGCCTTGTATACATCCAACAATCTATAGCCAAACTCCGAACCACAAGCAACTTTAACCTCCTTTGTAGTCACCCTCAAACTCGTAAACCTCGAAGGTCAACTTTTAGTTCTTCCGCTTCAAGCCCACAAGCCGGCTGCCACTTTCATTTGTGGGATATTGCATGTTTCTAGATACATACTAAGATCAAGTCTGGTCTAGTAGAAGTTATCAATAGTGCTGCGGGGGTTTTTCGTCATTTTGAGACGACCTGCAACTTGCTCGTGCTTCTCGTAGTGTGGCTTTAAGCTGTGCTACCTCCAGTGTTTTTGCATACCATTTTGATGATGAGATTAGCGAAGTATTGAGTAAAAGTGTTGTTAAAAGCGCGATATAGGATAGTTAGACGATTTCGTGTTGAGCGTGAGGTAGTTAGTTTACTGTGACTAGAGGATGTTGTATGCGAGAAAAAACTCGGTTGAGGATGATTCAGAGTCTCTTAAGTATTCAAATCTCCTCTGATGTTCAACCAATAGCTATGGCGCCTTATGGATGTTCATGGCTGTACTGTAGACCTTTAGCGAGGCGAAACAGATGTGCGTGAAATATGGAATAGGAGATACGGGTAATTGCCACATGTCGTGTCCGGTTGGCACTTTCGGCTATATTCACCTGTACGAGGGAATTTGTCTACATTAAGGAATGACATAGTGAAGCTTCTCCTAGGTTGGCGTCTGCTTGTTATGTTCTTAAAATGCCGTGTTACAGGATCGCATGATTAATGGCAGTCATTTTATCCCATTTGTGAGAACAGGCATATGCCGGTCTGTGGTCAATTCTTTGCTGGGACATTCTATTCCGCTGACACTATCTAAAACCTGAGCATAAAAACAAATCTTCTACACAGATCATAAAGTCAAGCTTGACAGTTTCATTCTAGTTTATTTATGCGATTATTTTATATTCATTTCTCCTTATCAAATCACTGATTATATGCAAGGACGTTCATTTTCTTCTGTTGAATTGCTACGTGAAGTTTCACCGATGACGAGTACTTTCCCGTATCACAATTCACCCCCCACTTTCCAAAATTTGAAGCAGAGGGAAAAGGGAAAATAGTCGCAAAAAGCACATTGCGACCTTTCCGGGAGCCATGCCTCAAAAACTCTCAACGACTACCCCGGCTAAGCCACCTCCCAAAATTGTCCTGCATCCCAGGCCCCAAGAACATTCAATTATTAATATTTGAGATAACTCAAGAACTCCTTTCTGTAAACCCCCCGAAGTCTAAGATCATATTCGCTACCACGGAATATCTTGACCGGATCCTCCTCAATTCCCTTTGCTTCATCATAGACCTGGTAGTACAAAGCCCACTTCTTGAACCTCAATGAGTGAACAGCAGCTCCCAACTTCATTTGGGGAAAGTTGCATTTGTCAATAGACATTGTAATTTTTAGCTTGTACAAGTGAAACTTGTCGATAATGGCAAACAGCTTTTTGACGAAACCGACGTGGTAATTGTGCCATTCCTCCGATTCAGTATGAGGCCAAGGCGCATGGATCTTGAGAGATAAATTTTTGATGGACTTGTATTCAGGCAATGCGACAAGAAGCGCCGAGATGTCACTGGACCCTTCGAATTCATCCGCATGAGCGCACATCCCAATATAAATTGAAATTTCTTTGTTGCTGATGATTTCGATTAAGGGATGTTGAGTTAGAGTCTTGAGATCGACGATGGACTTTGGCTTGCGTCTAGGCCTATCTGCAGTGGAGGTCGGGGGATTGACAATTTTGTTATTATTGAAGGCAGCGGCGGAAGGGCGCATCACTTCAGTGGCGTTGATGGGAGGGTTCTTGCTTGCCATTTTGAAATGCGAAAAGTGTAGTTGCTTGGTAGTATTAATTAACTTAAGAAATGCAGAGTAAGTGTGTCGGCTGAGGAACGAAATTGTGAGGAATAGTTGTTTTGCTGTTTGGTGGAGTGGAGTTTATGTTAATTGGAGGTAGATTTCGTGAGGAAGAAGTCTCTTGTTCCACATAGAAGAAGGGTCACTAAATAGACATCTTCCAATACGGCCAACAAACAGCAACCACTAGTGCTTAGTGCCTAGTGCTGTCTGTAACTGTACTAGTATGACTGAAAGCTATACTGTATGGTAGCACCCTGCGCTATTACCCATGAAACTTGATGTTACGGTTTTGAAATGATGATATCGCTACACTTGAAATGGGTTGCAGCACGGCAGCAATAATACGAACATTTAGCAGAGCTAGATCATGCAGACGGAAGTAGAAATGATTGATATTGTAGTTCATAATCAGCAGAGTTAGGAAAAAGGACAAGAAAGGCAGAACAGGCAGGATTTCCATTGGTCCTGAATTAGCATACTGTACGGGATGTTTAATTTTGCAGTGTCCAAAATTTGAATGTTCTAATTGAATTCGGAACATGGGTGTCCCTGATCGTCCGAATACAGTGTTACTGGATCAATTATTGGGGTTCCTGAGGACATGAGAGTACTGTATTCTATTCATTTGTGTTCATGTAGGTGAGGCCAAGGCGCATCTCTCTTATTGATACAATTGACCAGACAAAGCGCTTCGCAGGCTCATCGATATTTTTTATGGGTTTGACTACTGGATGATGAGAGGATGCGTTCACGACACCGACTCGCAGAATGGAAGTAGTCCAAACGAATGTTGCGGAAATTGATCTATTTTTAGAAGGTATGGAGTCATTTCACAGAATTCAAAATTTTAGTATCACGTATCATGATATTATCCGGGGTTAATATTGTTGTAAAGTTATAGTAAAAGATTCTAAAGAGAAGGGATCAACTCTTTGATGTACATAGCAACTCGAGAAGCTTCATTCAAAGGCTCTCCAAAACTTATTTATGCGATCACGTTCTTCCTGATCTAAGGTGCTGCAGAACTTACTTAGCCAGATTTTTCGAAGTCTCGCTCCGATTGCACTTCTCCTTTCAGCATATTTGGCTGGTTCTCCATTGTCACCATCTCCAACATAACTTGATTTGTGTGGAATCATGCTATTCCCACCGATAATCTGGGTCTGGAAGTGCTCAATTTTATCAAATTTATCCAACACAGAGAGGATGCTGTTGATGCTTTTCATGCGCTCGCAGTAGACCTCGAAGATGTCTCTGACTAGAGGCACATCGCGGATTGATAAGTGAATGAAGGTTGTGATAGGGACATACTGTGGGAGTATTGTCAAGAGAGAGGTAATATCGGTGAGTTCCTCGCCAATATTAGGTGCGAAATTCAGCACGACGATCAAGCTGTGATTGACGTACTTGATCGCGGGGTGGCAGGGGATCGTTTCTGAGCCTTTTTGGCTCTGCTCCTTCTTCTTCACAACCGGCACTGGTGCTGCGCGTGATCTTGCAAGTGATTGCTGGACATTAGTAGATACTGTGCTTTGTGTCTGGCCCAAAAAACCTTGTAGAACCTCTGGCGATGTTGAAAAGGGGTCGATAGACTCAATTGCTTCTCTACTAGAGCCTGCAGTTTCGAAAGACCAATCTCTTGTAAACATTGACGAATTCGTGTAACCAAAAGATTGGTACGTGTAACGCATACTTCGTCTAAAGTTTGAATGGGACATGTTCATGGAAATTATTATTGATTCTACTCGTTGAATTGCAAGTTAGTGCTTATGGGTAATTTGAAGCAGTCACAATGGGCAAACGTATTTCTATCGCTAGATTATATATAAACAAAACGATTGTTCAAATGATGTTCATGCATTGTTATCCTTTGTCTTTGCAATTGATGTGTAGAAAGGTAATTTGTTGTTTAGACTTGTCAAAGTTGTCTCTTTCTTGTTCTTGCCAGTTCTTTTGTTTACGGAAACCGACCTTATCAATGCTCTATCTTTGTTAATTGTAGAAAAGATAGAATCAACAACAGTAATATCACGGCACATACAACGAAAAATAGCTAAAGCTAAACAGCATGGATTGCGAGGCAATTGGCTTTGGTTATCTAAATTTCTGCTGACGAGGAAGACCGATTCTACACTTCTTGTGACCTTATGAGAGCACATGAATACTGAGCTTGAGGGGTATATCTGTAAAGCTTCAGCATTTAAAATGGTATGATAGCAGCCATCTCGCCGATCTGGAGAAAGTAGAACGATTCCTAAAAAAAATATAATCCAAAATCGACGGTCCAATTCCGACCAATTCACAACACCTGTCCGACTTCCGCCCCCTTCAATAACATCGCCATACAATATGACCATCTATACCTTGCAGTCCCTATCATAAACACCACAAAGACGTCTCATGAGGTGACTGTGTGCTTTGATTTCGTGGAGATTGAATATGCCGTCGACGTAGTAGCTCAACTTCCAGTACACCTTCAATGCGATAAAGCAAGCTGCTAACTTCATTTGCCGGAAGTTAGCATAGTCAAGTTCAAGTCGAATATTGACATATGTAAGGACAGTAAAAGATTGGTTGATTCGATTGACTAAAGCCATTGTCTGGCGAATGTGCTCAGCATAGATTTTGGGACTTTCCCAGCAGCGAACAATACGTGGATGAATGAGAAAATCGAGCTTATCGGTCCATGGCCCATATTCATATATGCGATCAAACAAAATAGCCATGTAAAGGGCAGTCTCCTCTTGAGTTTTATCTTCGTTGTATGTAATGATTATTTGCAGACATCGTGCCCTCTCTAACCAAAGGAGCGACTCGTGTACTTCTATGCTAGAGGGAGGCTTCGGGAGGACTGGAGGAAGATTACAATTTGCGACTGAAGCGTTCTTCTCGTCCATACTTGCTAAGTCTTATTAGTACTGCGAGATTAGGTAAGATGATTGTGAAGGGATTTTGCTTTACCGGTAGTCTCTCCGGAGATAAATGAGGATCCGAATCTTCTTGATGGGTTCATCTTGCTTGTGATTTCCACTAAATTCAAATCTATGAAAGATGTTGGATGTTTCAAAACGTAAATGAATGATGAAATCTAGATGGAGGTTTTATGCTGGAAATTGTAAGTTGGAGGTATCAGGGTGTAAAGGCTAGAATGGACGGACTAGGAAGAAAAGTATAGGACACAGGATAGAAGGTTATGGTAGAGATTACTTCACTAATGTCATTCAAGGATTTTATCTAGCATATTCCACTACGGAACTACATAGCTGCAGTAGTAATCCTTTGTTTGAATTAGGTTACAAACCACCAACTTGCTACTACCATCTGGTGATCCTATCAAAAGAATTCTTGGAGCCACTTAACACAGAGCTTGACTGTGGAACAGCAAGTTCTAGGAATTTGATTAGCTAGTGGCCGAATAATTACTTACATAAAGTAGATTAAGTACTCTGTCCAATTGACGACTCGAGCCGTAGAAATACTGCGCTAATCACTCTGCGACCTTGAAATCCCCCCGGAGCCACAAGTAATATAACAAAAGATCTTAAGCACACATGATGAAATTGGTACAATCGTAAAGTCATGATGCTTTCTCGAGTTAATAGACACTTGAGGCACGGGGAATGGAAACTACCCTGTACAATCACGTCTGAGAATGTTTCTCATCCTAAAGTAGTAGATTTAAATAAACTTTTGATGCCAGACACACTAATATTTTTTAATTCTAATAATGATGCGCCTTTATCCATATTATTTTCCTAATAATAAACAACTGTGTCATGCTAATCTTCGAGAAACGTCCCCTCAAAGCGAGTAGAGTATTTCCTATCATTGTTCCAAGAACAAGTAGTTGTGCTTAGTCTATATTGTTCTTTCTATTATGCGCGGTGTTTCAATAGTGTCTGAACAGCATATGAATAACATCTGGACAAGTGTTTGCAAATGAGCATATATACTCCTGGATTTAGCGATATCCTTAAAGGTTATTAACATTACACATCATCACAGGCACAGTCACAGGCACAGTCACAGGCACAGTCACAGGCACAGTCACAGTCACAGTCACCAACGATCAGCAAACGCACCATCAACATGACAAAAATAACCCCAACTTCCACCAAGTATTCCTGCGGGCATAGGGTAAGATCACAAATTCCAGCAGAAGACGCAAAAGATGAGCCTTCCGGAGGTCCCAAGAAAACTTTGAAGCACATCCTGAGCTTGGGAATGGCTGGTGGTTCGAGACCATCGAGGGCACACACTGTTCACCAACCTCAGTCCGAGAGGTCGAAGAAGGGGTTGAAGCAGGGATTGAAGCGGTTTTTTAGCTTGGGACAACCCGAGACTCTCAGACTCACTTCGAATGAAGAATGTCCCAAATGTATAGAATCAACCGCAAATTTCACGTCGGACCTGTACATTGGATGGATCGACGAACTGCCGGAACCGGAAGAAGCTCCCCAGCCGGAGAACACAGATCAGAAACGACCTCACACGGTACAGGCTGTTTCCCATGAGTTCCAAAGACGGGAAGAGTCCACTGATATTGAAGAATCTCCAGAGTGGCGCAGACAGCAAGCCCGAGTTCCCCTTGACTTCATCCGCAATCGCACCAGCGTTCGGGAAAGGGTCCAAAAAGAGGCGGACAGGGACGAAACTCTCGCAGCTCTTGAAGGACGAGACCAATCTCCCACCCGATACCATCTTCACCTCGGAAGATATTGGGACTCAGAAGAAGAACGCAGGGAGGAAAGCCTCGCATCTCCCGAAAGACGAGGCCGCGCTCCCCCGCACCGGGGCATTCGGAATCCAGCAGAAGAATCACTACTCAACATGAAAGAGACCCTTTCAAATCGGATGAAGATTCAATCTGAGCCAAGGTGAGTAAGTGAGGTGAGTTCTCTTTTTTCTTACAAATTGACACTATCATCCGAAACTTAAGAATGCAGTGCATTCCAACGCTTGAGCAAGAAGTTTTCCAACACGGATGAGTAGGAGTTTCTGCTTAACATTTTATAGACTGCTATGCGCACCCAAATTGACAAATACAATATCAAATTTCCTTTTGAAATATACGACTAATCCAATTGAAATATGAAAGTTGAGTATTCACAATACTTGCTTTCCTTCCCATGTGAACGCAATGTAATTAATTGAAAGCCAACTAACCTGTCGCTAGGACAGAATGAAAAATTGCAAAAAGGAATTCACAATGAACTCTTTACTGAAACCGCTTCCTAATGAGAAGAAACTGCGAGGCCCATGAAAGTTACAGAAACCCTTTCATTTTATTCCAAAATCATGCCAGCCCTAAGAACAAAATCCAAACCTCAAAATTAATATTACTTCCTTGTCTTTAAAAACAAAGGAAATGTGAAATAGTGGCCTTGTTCACGAGGACCACAAGTTGAAAGCATAGAAAGCTTCGAAATATCAAAGGACACAAAGAGAACAAAGCTCACATATTTCTTCTTTTCGTGTGTCTCAAGGATTTGAAAATTATAGTAATTTCAAGCCTAGATGTGGTTCTAAGCGCCGAACAAAAGATTCTATTTTCATAGCTTTATTGACGGTGTATATAGAGTTACCATGATCATTTAATTATAAATAAAGTACTTTTTGGGAGGGGAGTAATGAAATTGTTCATCAGAGTAAAAAGAATACAGGTGAAAACAATGAGAAGGAGTATTGAACAGAGGGAATGCGTATAAAAATCTGAAAATAATGGCAAGTTAATATGGGTTGAACATCACATTTCTGAATTATTGGAGAACATAGGAAATATCTGTAGTTTTAATTATAATAGCATAATAGTCAAATAAAGTAGATTTACCAAAAGATTAATCTTCATCTCAATGAGCCCTTAACTTCTACTGTAGGATTCGCCTAAATAGAAGCTAAAATTAGACCCCCTAATACAGTAGCGCGTAAAACCGACTCCTAAATTAACGAGAACGTCCAAAATACCCTTCACCCAGCCTGCATAAGCCTCCCCTGAAATCAATCATCCACCACCATGTGCTCCATACCAAACTCCCCTGTGTCAAATCCACAACTCAATCCCGCCTAGTAAAATATTCCCACCTATTTCGCGAAATCCTCCCGATAAACACCTTCAATTCTCTTAAAAATCGAATCCCTCCTATAAATATCTTTAATGCAATTTTTCTCCCCAGCCTCAACATAAGCCAAAGTCCAATTATCATTCTCGAGGTCGATCAATCCAGCCGCTAATCTCAAATGCGAAAAGCTGAAATAGTCGATGAAGAAATGACAACGGATTGATTCCACCTTAGACAGCGATGAATTAATTTGTCGTACCAATGCCTTAATCTCCTCAACGTGATTAGCATACAATTTTGGGGCTTCTTTACGGGAACGACCAGGGTGGATAATGAGTTCGAGAATCCCCGTCCATGAGGCATGGTTTGGAAGCTGCCGGAGGACCATGGACATATCGGTTGGTTCATCACCAGTATAGTTTATGGTGAGACTTAGAATTTTGTTGAATTTGGTGTGCAATTCCTTGTTTATTGCTGGTCCAGGAGGAGGAGCCGACATATCAAGCCACCCTTTGGGCTGTCTGGCAGAAATGTCTGTGCGAACACGCTTTTCGAGACGTCCTTGTCCGTTAAGATGGTCCTCCTCGCTGTTGCAAAGTTCGCAAGTGCATCCTTCGGGTGCTTCATCTCTCCTATGGACACATTGCTCCAATGCTGAGACGTCGACCTCATTGTGTGTAGCCCAATCTACGGGGAGATCAATGTATCTAGCCATCTTAAGATCTTTTTGTTTTCAGGAAATAAGTTGTTGAAAAATCCTTAGTATTCTTGATAAAAAGAATAATGTGGTGGATATCTTCGCTGTGATCTAAATCGTTCTCGAGTTGATGGATGGATCTGGAGTGTAATTTGTTGCAGTGGAAAGGATGAAGATGTGTGTGCTAGTAAGATAGACAATGAGGGTATGATGAGCACCTTATATAAATTCTCGTGGCGAAATATTTGCTATACGCTTGTATCTTATACAGCCGGGTAGGTGGCACTAGCGCCAAATTCAATCTGTGCGACTGTCTAAGTACGACCGTACTACTGCCGCTCTCTTCCGTAGAATTTTTGTTAGCCAGGTATCGCGAAATGAAGTTCATTTTCCGTAGAGAATAGTTCTCTTACAGAGTAACATAGAGGTAAGTTTGTGGTTCACAAACAGCGAGAACTGTACTGCTGCCGGCCTCCTGCATCGCAAAATTTATTAGCGAGATTCCACAAAGTAGAGCAAATCTTTGGAAGAAAACAAGTACTGAGACCGAGTTTGCAGTCATTTTATCAGCAGAGAACGGCTAGAAATCAGCTATGAAGACCATACGGATGCTCATTATTAATTTCCATGTCTACTCGTAATGCTTTGTTCATTATGCATATTTGACTTTTTGACCATGTACGGCTCCGTGCCATCAAAAAGGCTGAGTTTGATCTTGGTAAATAAGCGCATACATAAAATCTACGGTGGAGGTGGAAGATATGCGGTATTGAACAGTGTATTCGATGGTTTAGGAACAGCATTAGTTGTCATTAGATACGGTTCTGTATATGCTGTATCAGCAACCATCCCCGTATCCTTAAACATAGTTCCTTAGATATAATTCCATTCATCTACTTGAAGCTGTCTTCCACCATCTTCTCTGCAATTTCCAACAATCCTGATTCCAATCAGGACAGCAACAACCAATTTTCAGAATTCCCGTCCATAAAAGAAAAACAGATCCTTCAAACCAAGCATTTTTCCACCATGAACAACAACACAACCCAACGTATCCTCCCCACTCCCCTCGACAAAATCCAATACCACCGCAACATAATGTTCTGGTCCGGCACTCTCACCATCACCATCGACCTAACCCCCACACCCCTACAAACACCCTCAAAAATGAAACTCCTCGCCTCCATCCTCCCCTCCTACACACCCTACGCCCACACCATCAAACTAGCCATCCGACTTTCAGCCTACAGATCCCTCTCCACTATAGAATACAAAAACCACCTCTCCGATTTCAAACTGCTAATTTCCCGAATAAACAAATTTGAAAAAGCACAAGAACTTCATATGACGCTCGTGATAGGTAAATGGGCGAATGATTTTTCGCAGTTGAGGTTTTGTGCGGGATTGTATGGGTTGCGGAGGATGAAGTGGAGTTTGGCGTTTAGGGTTGAGGGTTGAGGGTAGAGGAAGTGGGATTGCAGGAGATTGAGCCGGAGTGTTGTTTTATGAGGTGGTTGGTGCCGGTTTATTGGAGGGAGATTGTGGGGAATGGGGGGTTGGAGAGGATTGTTGAATGAGGGGAGGGATGGGTGATGGAAATTTTGGGCTGTTTGTAGGGGAAGAAGGCGGTTAGTGTGCTTTTGTTTGATGCTATGATAGTGGAAAATTCTTTGGAGTCTCAAGTTAGAAGACATGAGTGGTGAGTGAGCGACGGCAGTTCAGCATTTTGAAATTCAAGCTAGGTATCCTTTAGGATTATTTTACGAAGTATATTCTTATTTGTACATGCCACATTTTAAATCCATCCTCGTGTATGTATATATCTATTTCATCCACTATCCAGTCAGTATATCAAAGGTTCCTCATCACACAACAAATTTTGAAGAAAAATTATTTTTGGAAATACACCCTTTTTATATCTCATTTGCACTAAAAAAATCAGCATCAATCGAATGCAATTGTCCCCAAAGAAATTGAACCAGTAGTTGTTGTGATACTGTCGTCGACCTCCAAAACACGTGAAACCACGCTAAAACGCGTGAAATTTTCACCCCCTTCATCCCTCCATTACGAGGGAAGAGAACTCAATGACGGGGACCACCCAATCGAACTTCCCAGAAGTGATCTTAGGCACTCCATGCCAAGAGAACCATACTGAACAAACCCATGAAAGAGGCAATAGCCCGCCATTCATCCTTTCCAGTCCTACCCCCTCCCAACCCTTCAACTTTCAAACCCAACGCAATACCTTGAGCTCTGATGATCCATTCAAATCACCAATCAATCGCCCAACGTTCCAATTCAATAAAAAACGAAGACGACAACCCAGCCACTCAGAACCCCATATCAACTCACCAAAAGAAGCTATCCAAAAAGCTAGAAGTCTACTAATTCTAGCTGCCTCCCTGGAAGAGGATACCGAAGAACAATCGAAAGTCCTAGACTTAATCGAAATATTTCGCGAATATCTTGAAAAAGGAAAACTCACAAAAGCCTCAAATATCATCACATCACAAATCTCCCATCTAGAAAATGCTACCAAACGGATCGAAAAGCAAGCCAACCACCTTTCAAACCTCCCCAATCACATAACCCCCCCTACAATAAACACCCCTGGAACCAAAGCCAGCTATGCCACTATCACCAAAACCTCAGGAGAATGGAACCTAGTTACAAAGGGAAAACCCACAAAACAGAAATCTACAGAACAAAAGGAAGAAGCCCCAAGCAAACGACTAATCCTCATCAAACCCCTTATTTATCAGCCACCCTCTTTTACACCATTAAATACAAGGAATAAAGTCAACGAAGCCTTCAAGAAAGCAGGAATCAATGGACCAATCATCTCAGCTATCACTACTACAAGGAGCGGCAATTTTATACTAACCACTAACAGCCCTTTCAATGCACAATTCCTGATCGAAAAGAAGGAGATCTGGGACAAAATCCTTGATGCCGAAAGAATACAAATCGATAAACCCTGGCATAAAGTCATCATTCACAAAATCCCAATTCAGGAATTCTCAGGTCTGAACGGTATGGACCTAATCAAAGAGGAAGTCAATACCTTCAACCCAGGGCTCAGTATTATGGGTACTCCTTACTGGCTTACTAATGCCTCCAAGAGAGCCAAACAACAAGATGGAGCAATAGTCATTGCATTTGCTACACAAAAAGAAGCAGATATAGCTATCCAGAAAAGGCTATATATTGCAGGCATGAGTGTTAGAGTAGAAAGATTCTATCCATCTACTCCTTCATCCCAATGCAAAAGATGCCAGGGATTCGGCCATAACGAATCATACTGCAAAAAACCTCCAGCTTGCGGACTTTGCAGTAATAATCATGCTACAGTCGGTCATTTCTGTATAATCTGCCAAGCAAAAGGCAAACCATGTCAACATCTAAGTGTCAAATGTGTTAATTGTAAAGGAGAACACAAAGCCAACTCGAAAGTATGTGAAGTATATCTATCAACCATCAAGAAATCCAACTAATGCTGTACAACAATACTCGCATTCTTCAAATCAATCTAAACAAGAGCCCTCAAGCAACCGAAAGTGCTCTCCAACTTGCTTTAGAACTCAAAATTGATCTCATAGTCATTCAAGAACCCTGGATCCTCACGAATCCTGAGAAAGACTTCTCCTCAACCAGATCTATCGCCCACTCCAGCTTCTCTCAACTCCTCCCAAATAATCCTTCGAACCTGCGTCCCCGAACCATGATCTACATTTCAAAGGATTCAAACCGCTAGTAGCCCTAGCTCCCAACTCCCCGAATGATCCAGATATTCAAATTATTGATATCACTCAAGGAAACCATACAATACAACTCATCAATATCTACAATGAAGCGGACCAAGCCAAAGAAAAAGGCCACACCATCGAAAGATGCCTTTTCAATACCCCTCTTACTCATCACACCATCCTCGTAGGAGATTTCAACTCCCATCACCCTTGGTGGGACCCCTTCTCTAACAAAAGCTCAAATGCCGACCTACTCACCGAATGGTTTGAGGATCACAATCTCATTCTATTTAACGAACCAGGCACGAGCACCTTTTATCGAACAAATATGACAAATCCAAGTGTCTTAGACCTTACTTTAGCCACAGATTCAGTATCTCCCTATATCACTGATTGGCAAGTCCTCCCTGATCTTGGATCAGATCACTTAAGCATTCTCTTTGGAAGTAAAGGGCACTTCATCCCGTACAACGAATATAGCTCAGCCAGCAAGATTCAACACAAAACTTGCGGATTGGGAAAAATTCGCGAATACCCTCAAATCGAAAATATCGATATCAACCATCTTAAATTCGAGTGAATACCTTAATATCGCTACCTCAGAATCCAACTCTCTGGATTCCCTTCTCGACAAGAGCCAATACATACAAGTATTGGATGATGCTGCAAAAGAATTCACCCGAATAATCACTTATTCGGCTGAAACCAGTATACCGAGAATCAGGTCCACAAAAAGAGCTAAACCCTGGTGGTCTCCAGAGCTGAAAGCCCTTCGAAAACGACTCTCTAATGCATATGAGAACGCCAAGCTTTACCCGGAAGACGATATGTTCAAGAAAATCTACCAGTCAGCCAGGAATCATTACTTCCAAGCTATTAAAACAGCAAAGAAAAATCATTGGAATGAGTTCCTTGAAAAAGAGGATACCCAATCCATATTCAAGGCAATGTCATACACAAAAGACATGCAAACCGAACGAATCCCGAATATTCGATCTAATCCCTCCAAACTAGAAAATTCTTTCGAGGGAAAATGCTCTGCATTTAGATCGACCCTATTTCCTCCTCCTCCATTCACCCCACCGCCCAATTGGGAAAGCTATAAACAATCTAAGAAATGGGAATGGCCTGATCTTACAGAGAGCGAACTCCTAAACGCGTGCTCTGCAAAAATCAAAGGAAAGACCCCTGGCCCCGATGGGATTACTCAAGATATCATTATTCAAGCGTACAAAGCAATACCAAAAGCATTCTTCACCCTCTTCAGTCATCTTATCAACCTCGGTTACCATCCTTCTTGCTGGAAACAAGCCACTGGAGCGATACTCAAGAAACCCTCAAAACCAGACTACTCGGCCCCAAAAGCTTATAGAGTTATCGCCCTACTAAATTGCCTTGGCAAGATAAGTGAAAGAATTCTGGCTCAAAGGCTTGGCTACCTAGCGGAGACTACGCAATTACTTCATTACTCTCAAATGGGTGGAAGACAAAAGAAATCAGCCATCGATACAGCAATCTTACTTACTACCGAAATCGAAAGAAATTCAAGATCCAAGAAGAAAACCTCAACTCTCTTCCTGGATGTTAAAGGCGCCTTTGATCATGTATCTATGAACAAATTATTAGATATCTGCAAGAATCTAAACCTCCCAACCAGCCTAATCGCCTGGATCTCATCTTTTTTGAAGGAAAGGCTACTCAAGCTCTCATTCGATGGCCAAATTGAAACCTTCAAACCGATCAATACCGGGATCCCCCAAGGCAGCCCTATTTCGCCAATCCTCTTCTTAATTTATATCCGAGATCTATTCTCAGCAAATTCGATCAAATATCTCTCATACATAGATGATATAGCTTTAACAACATTTTCAACATCCTGGAAAAGAACATCATCTCCCTCGAAAGAGCAACTGAACAGATATATGCTCTGGGCAAAGAAAATGCTATTCAATTTGATCTAGCGAAGACGGAACTAATACACTTCTCTACATCTAAAGATACGAAGACAGCCCCAATCAAGCTTCCGAACGAGGAGATAATTCAACCCTCAACATTAGTCAGATGGCTAGGCATATGGTTCGACCCTGGCCTCAGTTTCAAACAACATGTCACAATCCGAGCTACCCAGGCTAAAACCTCATTCTACCGAATGGCTAGACTTGCTAATTCTGAAAAGGCCTTAGTCCCAAGGCAATGAGACAGCTCTATATGGCATGCGTCACCAGCATAGCTGACTACGGTTCAATTTTATGGTGGAAAGGGCAAACCCAATTCAAGAAAATCCTTCAATCCTTGCAAAACCTCGCCCTTCGAAAAATCCTAGGAGTATTCAAAACCTCACCAATAAAACCAATGGAAATAGAAGCCGCATTGTGCCCTCCAGAAGTAAGGCTAAATGCCGGAATCAAACAATACGCATTTAGATTATTGAAAATCTCGCCTTCTCATCCTGTCAATTTAGTAGCTACAAAGCTAGCTACAGAAAAGGATAATCAAGATGTAGTTGCAACCCCTCAAAGAAAGCAATTAAAACCTACTCAACTCGAAAAGATCAAAAATTCAATTCAGAAAGACTTCGATCCTCTCACTTTGGAAGGAATCCATCATTTCTACTTTCCTCCTTGGAAGAAAGAAGTTCCATATAAAGTCAATATCAGCAAATTAGGAAAAGAAGAAGCTGCGATGATCCACAATCTGGCTTTCAAATATAGGTGCAAAAATACCATTACAATATACACCGATGCCTCATCCACTCTAGAGGGAATAGGGGTTGGGATCGGGATAGTAGTCATCTTACCAAATGGCCGAATCTCACATCAAGAGACTATCAATATAGGCGTGAATCAGCTTGTCTATAATGGTGAGCTCCTAGGAGTTACTAAAGCGATCGAATACGCAAATTCAATAGCCCAACCAGGAAACAAGTTCAAGATATACTCAGATAATCAAGCGGGATTATTCCGGTTGAAAACCCCTCCGATTTACCTGGTCAATCATGCCAAATCAAAGCTATAAAAGCTGCGGAAGCTATTCAAAATAAAGGAGCCGAAATCTCTCTCAATTGGGTCCCCGGAAATACATCTGTACAAGGAAATGAGCTAGCTGATTCTCTTGCAAAGAGGCAACCAAAATACCATCCTCATCTCACGAAACCAGTTATGCCTTTATTGGAATGGATATAAAAGAATGAAATCAGAGAACTGGATAGCCATCCTTAACACTAACAATTTTCATCAACCATCGTCAACATATTCAAGAAACTACCCCTGGAAGATCAGCTCAAAAATCAGAGTTCCAGGCAACATCAAAAGAAGCACAATCTGTGCTCTGTTCCAACTCAAAATTGGACACGGATACTTCAAATCTTATTTGAAACGATTCGGAATCTCCTCTAATGACAGTTGTAAATGTGGGGGAAAGGAATCTCCTGATCATCTTCTGCTCAATTGTCCTATATACAAAACGGCAAGGAAAACCCTCAATAAGGATAACCCCACAGCCCGACCTACCATGCAATATCTGCTTCATACTAAAGCAGGAATCATCAAGACCCTCGAATTTCTCGAAGCGACAAAAATAGCCACCAGATCATGGCATCTCAACAGAATGCAAGAAGAAGAAGAGGAAGAAGGAGGAGAAGAAGGGGGTGGACTGGAAGGTTTCGATTGAGTTGATCAATTTTGGTCAATTTAGTCATTTTGGGCAACCACCCCAAGGTCATATTTCATTACATTTCATTTGTTATTTTCCTTATTTGTATACGAGAGTATTCGTAAGGCGGGCTCGGTCCCCTAGTATTAGTTTTCACTTCCCCCATTCAAACATCAGAAGATTGAGGCTCTCAATCTCCCCAACCTGTATTAGCTACGGCCGAATTAGGCTAGCTTTCCCTCATTTCTTATTAGTTAGAAGCTCGCAGAGCTCCTAGCCGTCTTAGATAGTCTTAGACTCAGTGTAGACGTTAATTCAATCAATCAATCAATCAATCAATCAAAGGTTCCTCATCTCCCAAGCGAAGCAGAAGAAAGAGGAAGATATTCATAGCCGGTTATATAGAAAAGAAAAAACCAACCTCTATCATTGTTATTAGTATTTCCCTTTTGGTTCGAACTTACTGCAGTACAAGATCGATCTAGAATGACGAAACCTCTAATGCTTCCATGGAGTTTATACTTTCATTTAGCCAAAGTGTTAAGATAATCATTTCGTACCATCATATAGACTCATAGACTCGTAGCTATAATTATATTTCACTCGAAATTTCACTATGACCATAAAAATTTACCAAAAAGCCTTTAAATTACCACTACACACGAACAAATTTCTACCCATTCCCCAAAACTGCACCGATCCATAATCTCGAAGATTTTTTTCTAAAATAAAACAAGCCCCAAAGTCCCACCACTCTACTCCATCCCAAATAGCCCCATCACAAAACACCTCTATCCAAGCACCTCCAAACCCCCAAGAAACTCTTTCTTCCAAAACCCCAAAAGCTTCCCCATAACATTATCACTCGAAGAGACCGTAACCGGCAATTCCCCCTTCACCTGATACGAAAAACGCCAAACCAATCCCTGTCTCAATCCATACATCGCCGCGGCAAGTTTCATCCGAGAAAAATTGAATTGATCCAGAAGTGTCCTAACGCGAACTTGTTGAAGTTTACTGAATTTATTTAATTCCTTTACTATGGAATTTACGTCATTCATGCGAGTGAGGTAGATATTGGGAGTTTCTTTTGAAGGGATATCGGCGTGAATGCTGAGTTGGATGATTTTTGCCCATGGGGCGTAGTCGGGGAGGATTCTGAGGAGAGATTCTATGAATTGTGATTTTGAGGTTTCGGTTGAGGTTTCTGGACTGCTGTAGTCGATGGTGATGGTTAGGATGTTGCCCGTCAGAATCATTCCGGGGTGAGTTTCGATTTCTGATGGTTCTTTGGGGATGACTTCGATGGATTTTGCGGGAGGAGCACGTCTGTTTTTACTTCCCATGATGACGAGGATGTGATGTTGATGTATCTATTGATGAATAAGGTATGGTGAGTGTTTTGTGGCTTGATGTGCAAGAAGCGACCTTGAGTATTTGGATAACTAGTTGTTTTTATGATTTTATTTGTTGATGGATTGATGGGCAAATTGTCAAAGGGTGGTGATTTAGAAGATGGGAAGATGGAGTAAAATGAAGGAAGGAAGCAGAATAGAAAAGTCTAAGAGGAGTTCTTTGATAATAATGGTAGATGATTCTTAGTCCAGTTCAGCGAGAGACTGTTGCTTCTGATGAATTAATCTCCAACGCAGCCATACAATTTATATATATGACTATTTACCAAAAAGGAGGCCCTCAATCAAAATAGTGCGGCAATCAATAGCTCGGATGAATTTGAGTGCGTCAATATCAGGCCAAACACTCGTTCCCTGTTTTCAGCCTCCATGAATATTACAATTTTTGTCATTGCGTGAGACATTAACGCATGAGGAACTCATGGGCTTCGGTGTGAAGTGTACGTACGGACGTTTCCTAGTGCGAAAGATGGTGACGCTGCATGAAGAGGAGAAAAAGTAGTGCAATGGAGCGATGGAGGATGGAGCGATGAAAAATGAATTTAGTATGAAATCTAAAGAAAAGCCGTCTGAGGACAGGATGGCAAGGGGTCAAATCCAGGAATTACGAGCCCATTTTGACAGACCTGATACTGCCCCTCAGTTCCTCTCACGCACGAGTAGACCACGTATCGACGATGATTCCAGAGGAGCTGAGCCATCTAACACAATTTAGGCAATTACAGGTCTTATCGTAAGCAAGGTACATGAAACCATTGTGCCCGTCAAAACTCACCATCAAATTCCTCCTATAAGTTCGTACACAGCTAATATCTCCTTACCCCAGCGGATTGCGTGGGTCTGGAAGAAAGGAGTCCTGGAGGGCCTCCAAAAGTGGAGCCGGTGATTGAGTTTTGAGTTTTTTTTAACAAGTTCAATTCGGCCAACAGTCATTAGCAAAAGACGAAAAATTTATACATCAGGAAGTATGATGACGAATTCACAAATGAAGTTAACGAAAAATAATATTGAATAGGAGCTGGTTGATCCTTTCTCCCTCCCCTTCCACTCCACCCCACTCCGCTTCCCGCCCACAATCCTTAGCGAAAAAAAAGCACCCCACCAACTCCACTATCAAATTAGAAAAGCTTTTAACGCTATAAAATTTTCTCGTGTTCCACATTCACCTAATATTTTTCACCTTTCTTTCGACCACTTGACTTTCCGGCCTTTAAGTAACTCATCCTACTGGAAAATACTCGTAGTGAAAGAATAAAAGAAAGAAGCCGAAAAACGGACAAAAAACAAAAGATATATGATGAGAGTGGGATTCGAACCCACGCCTATTACTAGACCAGGAGATTGTAAACAACCGTTTGTTAAGAGTTTAATCACCTTAACCTGGCGCCTTAGACCAACTCGGCCATCTCACCTTATGCTTGATTTGATGGATGTGGAGGTCTGAAGAGGGAATACCAAGGTAACTTCATGAGGTTGCATGAGCTTGGATGGATGGGCTCATGTAGGTACTTGTATAGACGCGTCTAGCAACAACAATCATCCAATAGATACTGTCCTGACGGTTGCATCGCTCGGATCACTCGGATCACTCAAGCAATTTTGGATTATTGCTGCTTGCATTGAGATAGAATATATAGAACGAATATCACTCACTTGTTGATCATAGGCAGTACGAAGTAGAAATTCGGAAAGCAAAAACGGCTGCTGGCCGGATTATAGCTGAGATAGGTAGGTTCTACTAACCTTCACTTGTTAGAACCGGTGGACAAACATTTGATACTATATCAAACATCTCAGTCAAGTGAGCGGACAGGCAATACTGATAGCAATACTTATAGCAACCACATTGTGGCAAATGCAGAACAATCGTGTTCCCGATATCAACAATGAACAGGCATTTCCAAATCACTCAAGGGTTCTTCACTTTAAAGCCCAAACGAGACTGTATCACTACTAGATGGGGAGTTTTTGGGGGGAGTGGAAGTGGATTTTTGGAACCTACATGATGATACTAAACCAACCAATTCAACTATCAATTTACTTCAACCCTACCTGCTACCAAATTGCTCCAATCATACTCCACACCACTTTCGACATTAGGAATAGGACCCATTGGTGTAATGGACTTTGGATTAATACCCGGATGGCTCTTTGTGTACTGACTATCGTTAGACTCGAATCATCCTAGATGTTATGGGCTTCTTACATTCTCTTTGATGTGTTTGAAATCGGTTGTTTCCTTGAATCTATTTATCTCCCAATACAAATGCTTCAACCAAGCATTCAACACTGGATAATCATGGCGAATAGTTCCAAGGTTACATTTGGAATGTTGCACATATACAGCATCGAAGCGACAAATTGTTGGGTACAACCTCAAGTCCAATTCTGATATTTTTGGACCCAACACATATGGACCTCCATTATTCTTGATGATCTCTTCGATTTGATTGAGAGCTTTGAATAATGGCACAACATTTCTGTCATACGTTTCTTGATCCGGCGCAAAGCCAGTCTTATACACTCCAGTGTTGATATCTCGTTGTATCCATTCTCCAATTTCGTCGATCCTTGGCCAAATTGTCAGGGTAGAAATCCAATTTCTTGTATTCATCATCCAATAGGCTGTCAAATCCAGTATTCAGATTCCGCAGGATCTCCAAGCTCTCATTGCAAATGATCTGATTTGTCTTTTTGTCCCATAAAACGGGTACTGTGAATCTTCCTCATAATCTTTCTGGGCCCGGAAGTATACATCATGAAGGTATTCGGATTGGAAGAGATGATCTTCAGTTGCACCAGGGTATGGATCCTTTTCCGTTGCGAATTTCCAACCAGGCCAGCCTTTGTCATCGCCTTTAGGATAGGGTTTCACGATGGATATTGGGAGAATGGAAGTGAGGCCTTTGAGATGTCGAATTAGGTTGACTCGGTGGGTAAATGGGCAGAAAAGTCCTATTTAAGCAAACACTTGTTAGAACAATCGGCAGCTATGACTTGAGGAATGATTACCAATGTATAAGTGGTATCGATCTTTTTCGGGAGGGAATTGTCCTCCTACTTCAATCCGACCATGCCAATTGCCATCTCTTGGCGGAGATTGCCCTTTTACAGCTGATGACATTTTGAAGTGCTGTTCGTTATGTACTTTTTATCTGGTGATTTCAACCGTGAGGCAAAAGAGTTTACTGTCACATATTGCAACTTCTTGAGAGAATGATCTCTCTCTTGTGCGGGGTATGCAAATGCGGAGGTTCATTCATTTCATATGTTACCTACTACCTACTGGTGGACCCATTCCCCAAGCAATTGGATCGAGAGCATTATCTAATCAGGAGATCAATGATAATAAGACTACTGTACTACATCGCATCTTGAAGTTGCGAGCCGTGAACAATCGTGTAACCTCATTGGTTTATCATCAACATTTGTGGAGCAACGAATCGTAAGCAATATGGCTCGGAAGGTCGGAGTCAATGATATCTAATTATCACGGTTTCATCCTACAAAAGGGATCATTATTTACTTTTCAAGTTACAACTTCCATCATACATCAATATCAGGCTCCCAAATAATTATCATTGAGTATTTTTGTAACCGGCGTCAAAACATAAAGTACTTCATCAAAATCCTTGCTCCTACCACCCATTCACGATTATTAGCATATCTCACTCCTTGTCATCAACGCGGTTGCCTACGGATACACCGCTTCACATAAGAATCACATCCCCAAATCCTCAAATATCTACAATACAATTCCAGATGAGTAGGGGACTTTATCATCATCATACATAGGTGGACGGATGGATTCTTATATCAAGCAGCTGTCTTATGCAGCTCCGACAGTCATTGGACTATTCACCATACCAACTGCATGGAGATTTGCTAGAAACTTCAAGTCACCCAAATTGACCAATCAGGAAGCTCTCTATGAAGACAAAGATGGGGTGGCTACGGAAGAATCCATGACAAAATACTCCACCAAACTTCAATTCGTGATGATCTTCATTTCTCTGATTGTGGGACTTCTGGTATCATTTGGATCAGCTGTCTTTGCTACTGTTGAGAAGAAGGAGGGATTCTCGGATTTATGTTTGAAGCAACTTTGGTTACTATTCGTATCTTGGGTAAGTTTAACATATAGGAAAAATATTAAAGTCTACCTTATACTAACAACTATTAGATTTTTGCATTCATTCAGATATTGGAAACTTCTAGAGAAATTCATCCTGTATCAAAATTTCAAAAAGGAATATTTAATTCCGTGTCATGTATTTTGATAGTTGTTCTCGCATGTCTCGTGCTATCGGGCCCCCTTCCAGACGAAGACCCCTTCCGCATGGCGTTTGTCATTCTTACAGCCCTCCAAATCGTTGCTGCTGCCTTTAGCGCTGCAACATTCTACTTCGTCGAGCGCCGTCCGGATGTCTTTACCCCTGATGGAAGGGTTGTCGAGAGACAATTCAAAAAGTCGTTATGGAATAGATATGCCTTCAATTGGAGCACTGAGCTCCTTGATATCGCTTCGGAAAAATTGATTGAGGTATCGGATCTCCCTGCTATGGATGGACATGTCCGTTCGAAAGATGTTAGAGACTCTTTTAAATCAATAGTATTGAAGTCAACAGTTCCATTATGGCTCCAAGTTTTCTGGGCATATCGTACAGCCATATTTACTCAATGGGTGTTGGTAATGATCTCGTCTGTTATCGACGCTGCGCCACAGTTTGCTGTGTTAAAACTGCTTCAATACCTGGAAGCTCGTCAAGGATTTGATGCCATTGATCCTCAAGCATGGATCTGGGTATTTGGTCTTTTCGCAGCTACAATTGCTGAAACCCTGATGGACAACCGAATTAATTGGTTGATGTGGTCCGATCTTGCAATTCCGATCAGATCAACTCTTACATCACTAATATTCGAAAAGATGATGAAGATGAAGGATTGCAAGGAGCCTCCGAAGTCAGAAGAGAAGGACGCAACAACAGACAAGGCAAAAGATTTACCTAAGACTGATGATGCACCTAAGGCAAATGGAAATGCAAACGCAAATGATACGCCAAAGCCAGATGCATCCAATGACCATGGACCTCATGGGCCACATGCTAAGAAAGGGAAGGATGCGGACACAAAGAAGAAGCTCGAGACTGACAAAGACATTGTCAATATGTTTGCCGTGGATGCAAATCAAGTCGGCGTTTTTGGCGCTGTCAATCAGTTCTACATTTTATTTTTCTGCAAATTCCTTGTTTCAGTTGTCTTTTTATGGCTCTTAGTTGGTTGGGAGTCAACGGCTGCCGGGTAAGTTTTACTACTTTTCACACCTGTTTCCTTCCCCCGATCTCACTTCCATATTTTCCCCCGACTTTTTCTTCTTTCCTTTTTTCCTAAAATCTTTTCCATATTAAAACAGCTTGATTTTTTTGTTCTTTTCTTCAAAGGGTACCCTTGATGGCCACTTACTAATTTCTCGATCCACAGTATGCTAGCGATCATAGGCATGGCACCAATAAATCAAGCTCTTGCAAAAAGATATGGAGGTTTTCAAAGAGAACTGATGAAGGCTCGAGATAAAAAGACTACTATTGTCACCGAGGCACTTAATGGTATCCGACAGATCAAGTTTTCCGCCAACGAAGCTCAATGGAGCAAAAAGATATTCGAAGCTCGTGAAGAAGAAATTACCAAACTGTGGAAAACTAAGATCAACAACTTATATATGATGGTTGGTTCAAATGTGGCTCCGGTGCTTCTGACAGTTTTGGCTCTGGCTACGTACTCTTATATCCATGGAGACTTATTACCATCGGTCGCATTTACAGCATTGGTATGTTACTTGTTTTCTTCTTTTACCATCGATATTCTTGAGTTTCCCCACATACTCAAATATATGGCGAATTTGGTTTCATCCTCCGCAATACTGATTGTCGAACATGAACTCAGGAAATGATTTAGCTGACTGACCTCTGAAAAATAGGGCGTATTCATGCAACTTGAAGGTGTCCTAGGAATGGTTCCGTTCCTATTTATGATGGGGATGAATGCCAAAGTAAGTTGTGATCGAATTGATTCTTTTCTCCATTCTCCGGAAAAGCCAGAGAATACATACCCTGGTGAATCCATTACCTTCGACAATGTGTCCGTCAGCTTTCCATCAAAATTCAAGGTTTCAGAAGAGGAGGACAGATTCATTCTTAGAGATCTTACCCTTAACTTTCCCAACAATGCTCTGAGCGTTATTTCGGGACCTACGGGCTCTGGCAAGTCGCTTCTTCTTTCCGCCATATTAGGTGAAGTTGAAGTTCTATCCGGTAATATTACTGTACCCCGACCACCTCAAGCCGATGAGAGACATGACAGCAAAGCCACAGCTGCAGACTGGGTGTTACCTTCCGCCATAGCATTTGTTTCCCAAACTCCATGGATCGAAAATGCTTCCATCAAAGACAACATCCTGTTCGGTTTGCCCTTCGACTCCACACGATATCAAAAAGTACTTGACGCATGTGCCCTTACAAAGGATCTTCACATGTTCGATGACGGCGACTTGACAGAGGTTGGCGCTCAAGGTATAAGCTTAAGTGGTGGTCAAAAGTGGCGTTTAACTTTAGCAAGAGCTTTCTACTCCCGTGCTGGAATATTGATTCTCGATGACGTCTTTTCGGCTCTTGATGCACACGTTGGGAAAGAGATCTATGATAATGCCCTCATGGGAGAGTTATCGCAGGGCCGCACGCGCATCCTAGTAACACACCACGTATCGTTGTGTCTTCCACGTGCTAGTTACGCCGTTCAGCTATCGAAGAACGGAGGACTCGAACATGCTGGTTCTATTGATGAGCTCAAAAAGACGGGAAATTTCGATGAAATCATCAAAGCAGAGCAAGTTGCAGGAGCAGCAGATGAGGAGGCAAATGCATCCGAGGCAAACGATGATAATAAACCATCCGATGAACCAGCCTCCAAACCTAAAAAACTTATCGAAGAAGAGAAACGAGAAACTGGAAGTGTGAAGGCAAGCGTCTATACGAAATACCTTATGGCGACTGGCGGCATTCCTTTCTGGGGACTGGTAATCATTTTTTACTTGGTCGCCGAAGCTCTAATCATAGGAAGGTCCTGGTGGATCAAGATATGGACATCATCTTATGAACATTCTGAGATGAACTTGTCTAGTTTCAATTCTACTCATCTGCCTTACATGGCTTCCATGCAACAGCAGCTTCAACCATCAGTTTTCGTCTCAAAGTTGAACAATCCATTCTCAAAGGACCATACATTGGGCTACTATCTCTTGGGCTATGTCCTGATTTCGGCTGTCTCTGTTTTTGTCGCCACTGGTAGATATTACTTCATTTATCGTGGATCTCTATCTGCTTCTCGGAATGTCTTCAAGGAGATGACGAATATCGTACTTCGTACTCCTTTGAGATGGTTGGATACTGTTCCTACAGGACGGATTTTGAATCGTTTCACGGCAGATTTCACTTCCATGGACTCGCAACTCTCCACAAATTTTGCTCAAACCGCCTCTTCATTCCTTGAAATTATAGGAATCATGGTATCTGCGTAAGTTTATTTACGTATTCTATTAAGTGCACCGCTAACGAAACTCTAGATTCTTTGTATCTCCATATATCATTATCATTGCAGTGATCCTACTAGGTATTTGCACTTACATCGCTCTCCTTTATATTAAAGGAGCGCGCTCTCTCAAACGACTCGAATCAATCCAGAAGTCCCCCATGATTTCACACTTTGGATCAGCTCTTGCGGGTTTAAGTACCATCCGTGCATTTGCAAATTCACAGGTTTTTGAAGCCAAGATGCATGAGTTGGTAGACTCGTTTGCAGCTGCAACTTGGCATAATTGGCTCTTTAATCGATGGTTTGGACTTCGTATGGCATTGGTTGGTTCATTCTTCTCGTCGTGTGTGGCTGCATTTATTGTCTCCACTCATGGTGTTAATGCGTCGCTGGCTGGATTTGCACTTGCTTTTGCATTGAGTTACAGACGGGCTGTCATTTATACTATTAGATTGCTTGCTTCAACAGAGCTCGACATGAATGCTGCTGAAAGAATCTTCGAGTATACACAATTAGAGATGGAACCTCAGGGCGGGACAGATAATATTCGCGCTTCGTGGCCAGAAGAAGGTAAAATAGAAGTAACAGACTTAGAAGTTGGGTATGCTGAAGGATTACCGGCAATTTTGAAAGGATTAACTTTCTCGGTGGATAAAAATCAACGGGTTGGGGTTGTTGGAAGGACCGGTGCTGGTGAGTAAAACTCTTGAGGTTTTACTTCTACAATTCTAATAATATTTTAGGAAAATCAACACTATCGCTTGCTCTTTTCCGTTTCTTGGAGGCCCGAGCTGGTACTATCACGATCGACGGAGTCGACATCTCTACTCTCAAACTTCACGATCTCCGAACCCGGCTCTCAATCATACCTCAAGACCCTGTACTTTTCTCCGGCACCATTCGCTCCAACTTGGATCCCTTCGATGAGTTTTCCGATCAACAATTAAAGGAAGCCCTCCAGCGCGTTCACCTCATTCCTTCCGCGGACAGCACTCCAGCCCCAGAGCTCGAAACTCCAGCCGAATCCTCCACCGCCCCATCAAGCAGCTCCATAACCGTCACAGTTGCCGAATCCTCCACAAAAGAAAACACAAACATATTCTTGAACCTTACATCCCCTATTTCCTCCGCTGGTGCCAACCTTTCGCAAGGCCAAAAACAACTTCTCTGCCTCGCACGTGCTATTCTCTCACGACCAAAAGTTCTTCTTCTCGATGAAGCTACGTCCGCTGTTGATATGACAACTGATACATTAATCCAACGTAGTATCCGTGAAGAATTCGCAAACACGACATTATTAGTTGTAGCGCATCGATTAAGTACTGTAGCTGATTTCGATCGGATATTAGTTATGCGTGATGGAGTAGCGGCTGAGTTTGGTAGTCCAAAAGAGTTGTTACAGATAGAGGATGGTGTTTTTAAGGGAATGGTGGCGCAGAGTGGAGAAAGTGAAGTTTTGGAGAGAAGTATTAGGGGAGAGTTGTAATGATGCTTGACGGTTGAAAAGGGAGAGGAAGTGGGAAGACTTGTTTTGGGAGGAGTAATGTAGATAGATATTTCGATGCTGTTGTTTTAATTAGACTTAGACATATATAAATAGGCTTTTTATTCTTTCAGCTCTACTGTTTCTACTTGACATGTGAGGAGTTTTATCATTTCCTTCAAAATTATCAAATTTGAAATAATACTTCATCCTCTTCGATAGATTGATTAGTAATTGTAGTTTAATGCTTCACCCACCCCAGATATTGTTTGACCAACTAATCTAATCCAATCCATCAACGTCAAAAAAATACGGCAACCAAGCTACCCCTCATTTATTTCTTTCATTCACCCAGAAAGAACAGAGAGTGCGTAGCATTAAATATCACATCCGCTGATTAGACCAAGGCAAGGCCAGTAGATCTTATTAATTATCCCTGCTAGAATTAGAATCCTCGGATTCGATTATAGGCTCTTCTGTGATGAAGATGGATTTTTTTCTTGAGTTTCTGTTCGGTTTGTATCGATTGGGCTATTGGGATTGCTGGGATTGCTGGGTAGCCGGCAGTGAGATGGTGGGTGGGAGTGGGAAGTGGATGGGGATGGGGATTGGGATGGAATGTGTTTATGAATATGTAAATAGGTTAAGGTTAGCTATGTGGTGAAAATTTTGGGATTTGTTGAGCAGGTTGGTAATTTTGACGGGCTATTGTAAGATTATGATCGCGCGAAGTGTGGTCGTGGAGAAGAATGGCAATATCGCAGGTGAAAAGAAAAGGTTGGCGAGATTTATTTAAGTCAGAGTTGAGAGTAGGAAACTTGGTGTTGAGTAACGTAACCACCTCGGAAGCGAAGTATAGAATTTAGGAGTGAATTTGTGCAATTGGGTCGATGATTAGATGGCTGTTTATATACCACACTTCATTGAAATAATGTCAGCTGTTCGTTTACTGTACATGGCTAATTTCATGAGCACTAATATGTTTCTATATTTTTGTATAAATTTGCGCCATAAATAAAGTACCTAAATGACATCGTTCCAAATGAGGGTATTTCGCTATCCTTTTGCACCTTCACCGAGTTCGCCCCTCTCAACATAAATAAAACCAAAATCCGAAAGATATCATACATCGTACCATCATAGTTTCATTACATAAAATCATTAAACCATCTCATCCCCATTACGATTCGGCGTAACAGGAACTATTGTTTGACTTAAACCTTTTCCTTTCCTCTCGTTATATCCATAATCAAACCCTTGATCCGTCTCCAACTCCCTACTCATCGGAATCTCTTTCGTAAAGACCAAACTAGTCACAAAAGCCAATCCAGCCAATGCACACATGACAATCCACACCATCTTCAAGCTCTCAACATAAGCTCCAACAACAACTTGTTTCATTTCTCCCTCTGCGCCAGTATCTGACCATGCTTTCACGATTTGGACAAATGCGGATGCATCTTTTGACCATTTGTTCGCATAGACCGCATAGGCTGTTTTAAGAATCTTTTTTTGGAATGTGTTTTGAAATATGACGCCGGAGATGGCTACACCAATTGTTTGGCCAAAGGCTCGGAAAAAGGAATACATTGCTCCGGCGAATGGAAGATCAGCATTACTGGCTGAAGCTTGGGCGGCGAAACCTTGAGCAGAGAAAAGAGTGCCTAATCCAATGCCTGGGATGAGATTGATAAATATCCAGGATACTATTGATGTGGATTCTTTAAGGAGGATGAGAAGACCAAGTCCAAACGTGGTGAGAGCCCAACCTACCCAAATTGAGGGACGGTAACGACCGGTTTTGGCAATGATGAGTCCGACTACTACGGCGGCTGGTGCGGTTGTGAATGTCAGGGGGAAGAGACCAATGCCAGCTTGGATTGGGGTGTATTTTTTGGCGACCTCGAAGTAGAGTGGCATGTAGAAGAGCACAGACCAAACACAAATCCCATGGACGAGTGTTCCGAAGTAAGCGACAATTGCTGTGGGGGAATTGAAAAGTGAACGTCTGATCAATGGGTCACCCTTTCGGAGGATTGAATAAAGAAGGAAGGCAATGAGTCCACCGATACCAATTAGTAGTGGTACAAGTGTGCGGACGGAGCTCCAGGAATACATAACACCTCCCTAGTTGAATGTTAGTACTAGAAAAAAGGAGATGATGCACAAATAACTCACCCAAGTAAGAGGAACTAGAAGACTAGTCGTAGAAGCAACAAATAGAAATGACCCCAGCCAGTCAAACGCCTTAAGTTTAGCCCACACAGAACCTTGTTTAATATTCAACTTCAAACAAATCGGAATACCAACAGCACTGACAACGCAGAAAGGGATATTCAACCAAAAGATCCATCTCCATGTTAGCTTTTCTGCAAAAGCACCACCAATGACTGGACCAATTACAGATCCGATCGCCCACTGAAGCGAAATAATCGACATCCATTTACCGCGCTCACGAAGAGTGACCATATCGGCAAGAAGGACGTAAGTCAACCCTACGAGACCACCTCCACCAATACCTTGTATACATCTTCCTACCAAGAGAAGTTCAATGTTGTTGGCAACAGAGCAAAGTATTGTACCGACGGAGAAGAGAAAGAGTGCAGTCATGAGTACCGATTTACGACCAATGATATGCGAGAAAGCTGCCCATGTAGGCTGGAAGACTGTGGAGCAAAGGAGGAATGATGTACCGCACCAAAAAGCTTGGATAGCCGTGGCATGTAAACTTGTTGCAATGGTCTTCATTCACCAAAGTCAGTTCAACTCATCAATGATGAACAAGCATAGGAAGAAAGAATCAAAGTCCTCTTACTGGTAATGCAACAGAAAGAATCGTTGCGTCAACAGCGCAAACTAAGTTTAAGATTGCTAAACATGCGAAACTTCCATAGAATCTCCATCCTCTTTTCTTCGACTCTGATTCAGTTGCAAGCATATCAGGTTTTTTCAAGTCGATACTTTTGGATTCATGTGATAGATCTTCTGCCCACGGAGTCAGAGTAATTGTCGAGTCTTCGTTTTCAACAAGTGATCGTTCCGGCAAGGATGTATGTCCATATTCTGATGTACTTTCTTCCAGCTCTGATGTCCTGGTAGGTAGATGCGTTTGAGGATTCATACTGGCACCTAATGTGTGTAATGCAAGCGAGATACCAAGAGGTACAAGATCTGTAGACCTATCGCAAGTCACGGTACTTTTTCACAGTAAGAAATGGTTTGGAACATCAACAGACTACAACGGCGGCGGATGTGGACAACTTATCAAACATCCAGATATCCGCCCTGAGCTATGAAGTATTTAATTTCATCCTAACGTCTAATCGGGCCCAGACGCCCCAATCATCCCACACCATCGAATTCATGTTGAGAGGTGTGGATCCGCAAATAGCTACATATCATGCTATCTTCGACCCCACCACGCCATGCCATGGCGAAGGATTTTTCAGACGAAAATAAAGTAAGAACCTCATCAAGGCGAGCCGCATCGCTCAAAACGAATATGGTATCATGTAAGATATCTATTGTTGTCAGTCCAACTACTGCACGCAGCCGAAGCGAGCGATCATCAGTGGTCGGATGGGCAGTAAACGCTGCCGCTGCGCCGCACAGCTGAGCGGTCCATACCTGCAATAAAAAGTGAACAGTGAATGAGCTAGATTATCAGGAATATTAGCGCGAATCAGAAACTTATATTGTAGTAGAAGCGTGGCACAAGAATAGCTTTCGTGGTTAAAACGTGGTTTTCCCGGTGAGATAGTGGAGAAGTTGGAGACAAAACCGGTTCTAGATGCCAACATCTAGTCTCCCTTTTCTCATTGGAGATGATATATAGGCATCAGCTGTACGGAGGAGGATGGTATATCTCGAGTCAGTATCGACTGATACGCTAAAGCTGACAGGCCGAGTACAAACAGTTTTTGCCCCCAACCTAGTATCGTGCACTAGCGCCTTAGCGCACCAGCCTCCTCTTCCGGTGTCAACCTTAAATCTATTCAATGGTCGAGTGTTTGCGAAATTAAACTACTTTCTTGATCCTTTGCTTGTAATCCTATTCACGATAAATCACACACGGTGTTTAGCATTGATGAGGTTACATTTACACCTACATATTTTGTCGAATTATCCATAAGGCCCCGATGTTACCCCGCTACTGCACGTAGATCACTGATTGATATTGATAGGGTTGCACAGCCCCAATTTCGAGCCTCACAACAGTACTGACAGCCCTATAGGAGTTATTCTCCAACGATTCTTACTGTTGTAAGCATATAAGATTTAGTTTATTTTTGGATATCAATATTTGAGGTTGAAGATACAATTTGGTGTGGGAAGAATATAATTTTACTCACATTATCGGAGTAGACCTTGGATGATACAAAGAAAATTGGGTGTCTAATAGAGGTTTCCATTTCCCGTTTGAGGATTTCACGGAGGAAATTATATTGGATTAATATTAACCTTAATCCTATCTATTTTTTTTATTTTTTTTATACTTTTGTTTTTTTTAGCCTAGAGTATCTAGAACAATTCCTGAAGCCTTGTGGTATTGTTACTTTCAAATTCTTGGGTTGTATTGATCCCTAAAATATCTGAGGGTTTTTAAAAAGGGGTAAGTTCATCATCCGAGCGGTTTATCAAATCCACAGCATCGCAGCATCCTATTTGTCATTGAAAATAAGAAAAAGTAAAATACCACCACCTTATAATTGTAAATCATAGGGACCCAATCGCGGATTGTCCGTAGACGTCTGGGCGTTACACACAACGACACAGAACTAGCTACTCCGCGTTATATGGTTCACCTGTAAATATTTCTAGGACTATTCTACGCGTCTATGCTGACCCCGATTTTCTATATCATAGTGTACCTAACTGATTATCGAGTGAACCGTGTTCAGGAATCGGTACCTCCCAAATCGCTGACTTTCCGCTTTCACCGGTCCCGAGATATTAAGGGCGCCCCTAATGTAGTTCTTGCGTATAAAGCTTCACAAGGAATCAAGATATTCAGCATTAGTTTATTGATAGCAGAACACCAAAGCAAAAAGCGTAAAGGTACAACATTCACCGTGTAACCATCATTAATCATCCATCAGAAACCACGTTTTATCAACGTGGCTGACGGAAACTAAGGATAGTCCGTTTTCCTCAAGACTAGCAAAGTAGCCGAGCCCAGTATTTCGAAGCTAATATCTATGATTGCTCCTAGTAACTAACAATGGACATGATCCGCGCACCTCCCGAGGTGTTTCCCCGCATCGATCGATCGATGTCAGATGATCAAAAGTATTAATGTAGCTTTGGCCTCTGTCTTTGACGTCTTCTCTCTAATGCACGATAATCCAGTGAGATATTCGCCTCTTTGGCGGTGGCTGATTCTGTGGTGATTCGGCAATTGGTTCTAGAACGTTAAATGATGCCCCGGCATTCCCATGTTGAAGAAATATGGCGATCATCAATCATGAAGTTAGTGTTATGGAAAATTCATTGTTTGTTTGGCTCATAGATGAAAGATAAGATCTTACAATGCGATTTATAGTGTAAAGTAAGTTTCATGCTATATACTTCGTAAATGACATCCATAATTCGTAGAGAAATTCTTTCATGCGAAATTCTCGCCAGTCATTAAATTCCCCCAACTCCAACTGCATATCAAAGTATCATCATTCCTTTGAAGCTATAAGTACCTCTTTCCAGCTTCATCTACCAGCATGAAAAGACACTATAACCATTCGGACGGCCGAGATATCCTCGAGGCGTGTTCCTCTCTCTCATTATAGTCCTCCTCCGTACCCTTAGAAATCTATTAGATTGAGCTCTGAGACAAAGTAAAACCTCCGAAAATCTAAAGCATGTCATAAAATCTTAATTCCTCTCCGATACTATCTATAACAGCCCGCATTCCATTACCTGCATACGATTAAGAAGCTCCTAGTAGCATCTCGCCTGCTGGGTTTGCTTGCAAATTTGCGAGGTCATCATTCTTCAACCCGATATTAGACTCCGGCTGCATTAGCGCCAGATTCGGATCAATATGAGGAGCGGACAAATCCTTTATTTCGAGTTTCTGTGCCGGAGGCGGGGCGTTTGGATTTACGGGCAGTGAGCCATCCAGGTTTCTCATAATAGAACCGTCCAAATTCCTCACCGGTGAACCATCTGGATAGAATCCAGGTTGCGGCTGTGGAATCACTGCTTGGGGTATCGGATTCAGATTCTGTTGGGGTATCAATAATGCGTTCGGATCAAATGCTTGAGCGCCCATCTGTGCATGAAGTGCATCATGCTCGTCCAATGCCTTCTTGATCGCGATCTGTTGTTCCTTCTCTTCGGGTGACAGCGCCTCGAATGCAGCCATATTTTCATCCCATATCCTGACACATTCCGGCTCCCAGTTGCATTTTTCAACCTCGCCATATATTGGGTGACTGAAACGAGGGTGTAGTAAAGGCCATTCCGAAGCATGGTAGTGATGTTTCACGAGAGCTCCTCTCGCATTGTGATTCCCAGAATCTGAATGTCCTTGTCCAGCAGCAAATGCTTCCACGGTGAGAACCAGGAATCCTCCAACTAATTTTGATTCCCGCATGGCATGAAAGGTAGTCCAATCAACCGGATTTCCAGTCTTTTTGCTCATTTCTTTCAAGATTGCACCGGTGAATGCTGAAGGACCTGTGCCGGAGATGACTTCATCGAAATCGAGCTTTATCTCTGATATTGGGACGTTTTGCTCCGCAGCGATGTCTTGTAGCCACACTAGAATGTTGTCGACAAGTGCCAACATAACAGGAAGGCGAGGCTTGCACATGAAAGTCCATTGGCAGAACGATTGCGACTTTTGACCAAGAATCGGATGGTCTTTGAAATCTGGTTGGTCGATCTCAACACTCACAACCATATCAACATCGCCCACAGGATATCTATCAGGAATCCAGGTATCCACTGCCTTTAATGCTTCCACATCAATATCGGTATAAACACCACCTTCAACGTACATTATCAGGTAGCGCAAAAGATCAGCCTTGATGATTTGTACCTTCAGCGAGCGATACATCTCTATAATGTCAGGCCTATTCAACCCATCCGGTCCGAAGTTTGTTTCGACATAATACATATCATTGTTGTCTGTTAAAACCTCGTATCTGTGTCCTGGGTTTAATTGAGTCCAAGTCCTGGCACTCAAAAGGTCTCTCTCCGCGAAACCCAATGGGTCAACTTTCCACGTCTGCCATATTTTCCTCGGGAATTCTGAGGTTGTGACGCCTTTCAGAACTTTCTGTGTCGACCTTTTTGCATGCGATACTGTCGATGATTTCAGAGTATCAACATTTGAGATAACCAAAATTAAAAGGATGAGAATGGCATAAATAGGCAAAGCTCTTTGTATTTGCTTCGGCAGACGACCTCCGAATTGGGAGGTCGTCTGCATACTCCGTGATCGTGTTCTTCGTAAGTTTTCCATTATCGTAGCATTGAGATTTGAACTTAATCGGCATGTGGGAGGAACAGTCGCATGTTAACATTCAACGAATACACTCCCAAAAAAATCAGATGGGAGAAAGATACTTCACATTCCCGGGGGGGTTTTGACTAATTTGATGAATTGACAAATTAGACCTAGGGAATTTGTGCGGAAAATGGAACGTCAGCAAGTGAGCAGCAAAATGGGGACATTTCGATTAGGCTGAAGTATTCAATAGTCAGACATGGGGGAAAGGTTTAACGGGAAGCTTCTTTCATCAAAATTTTTTGCTCTTCACAAGCTTGTGATAATAGAATTCGAAGTTGGTGGCTTGACTTGGCAGGGGGCTGTCCGGGTTGCTCACATTGTGCCTGTTCAACGTTACCTGAAATCTATGCACTAACGAGCATAGATATGCGAAGGTTATTTAGATAGGAACTAAGTACCGCACACTAAGGAAATTTTGATTGCTGATCGATGACTTGGAGTTGGGCTAACTGTTATGTCCATGTCCATGCAGGATACTCCAGCAATTATCCCGCTAAAATGTAACGATGTAATCTTAGCGGCCTCGGTAAACATGTGACGGGTCTTGTAAAGCTTGATTTTATGACTGGCGAGTGGTTACGAAGCGGCCTTTTCCCCGGCCATTGGCCAATCGAATCGCTCAAACAGTTTGCATTTCCGGCGCTAAACCCTATATCCCATGTTACCTCCGAAGCCAGCTTACGACAAACCCGCATCTCGATTGTGAAAAAGTCAAGGACGGATCAACACGAACAACACAGTATATTAGGGTAAGGGTACGAGGGTACTAACCGTAGAGATGATGAAAGGCCGTGAGGGATTCCCGCTGAATCGCTGATCCTCCAATATTCCACTTTTAATACGGACGATACCCCGCACTATTTGACGGCACGAAACCTCGGGGATAGAATCGCGAAAAAAAAAAAAAAAAAACATCGCCAATTATTGCTTGTGATTGGAACTCAGGTCTTAATAGCAGCGGCACTAGCAGCGTCTGCGTGAAAAAAAAACTCGGTCCATTGAGTCTTGCATAACTCCGAAATGCATTGGAGGCAGTATGGGATGTGGTAACATCTTTCTTCAAAATCATCTACAGCTTTGATTTCTTCATCAATTCGACTTTCACTGCCATTTGCAAAGCTTTCCCGGCTTGCAAATGATAAATTCGTCTTCAAAATGCCTAGCGAATATCAGGGCATTCTTGACGTTGGGTTCATGGATGAAATCAAGACAGACCAGCCATTACTGTCCCCAATCGCTACCAAAGCACCTGCGAAATACTGGAAACCGAAAAAGCTATGCCCGGATTTTATAAAGCCTTCATTTCTAAGCAGGACGAGAGCACCGGCAAAACCGCTCCATGCAACTGCTTGGCTTGACGGGCTGAGAGGTTATGCAGCATTCTTGGTGTATATTCTACATCATGAACTATGGGCCCACACCTTAGTATATGGCAATTGGATCATGGAGATGGGTTTTGGCTATGAGAAAAAATACTATTTGATTCAATTACCTTTCTTGCGCACATTCTTCACCGGTGGTCATCTCGCTGTAACCACCTTCTTTGTTATTTCAGGATATGTTCTCTCGAGAAAACCGTTGATGCTCATACAATCAGGGGATTTGGCAAAGTTTGGAGATAATCTTGCATCGGCATTATTCAGACGTTGGATACGGTTATGGCTCCCAGTGATCGCCACGACGCTTATCTACCTCACCATATGGCATATGTTCAATATCTATCCTGCACCAAGATCTGAGCATGAAGAGAAGTGGACCAGCGAGGTATGGAAATGGTATCTGGAGTTCAAGAACTTCAGTTATATTTTCCGAACTGGAGGAGACCCTTGGTTCTCCTATAATGTTCACGTGTGGTCAATACCTGTTGAAATCAAAGGGTCTATCACCATTTACACGGCACTCGTGGCATTCTCAAGATGCTCAAGGAATGCCAGACTCTACCTCGAGCTCGGTTTAATATATTACTTCATGTACATTGCCGATGGTGCTCACAACGCAATGTTTGTGGCTGGTATGCTTCTTTGCGATTTGGATTTACTCGCCGAAAATGATGACTTGCCCGGTTTCTTCTCCAAGTTCGATTCCTGGAAAGAACTCATTTTCTTCAACCTTTTCATCGCCGCCCTGTATCTTGGAGGTGTGCCTACTTATGATTCGGATCTGAAGGTATTGCGAAACTCTCCCGGATGGCATTATTTATCGTACTTGAAGCCGCAAGCCGTATTCGATTACAAATGGTTCTATCTTTTCTTCGCCGCAACGTTTCTCGTGGCATCTATTCCTCGAATTCCATGGTTGAAGAGCTTCTTCGAATGTCGGTTCTGTCAGTATATGGGTCATATATCATTTGCTTTCTACCTTGTGCATGGACCTGTCATGGTCCTTTTGGGCGATAGATTGTATTCGGCGGTCGGCTGGCCAAAAGAAATGTCTGAGGAAATGGGACCCTGGAGAAACATATTTCCAATATCGAAAGCTGGGCCGTTCGGCATGGAACTTAGCTTCTTTCTTCCGCATTTGATTATTTTGCCCGTTACACTTTGGGCTGCGGAGATTGTTACAAAATTGGTCGACGAACCTACTGTTAGGTTTGCACAATGGCTATACAAGAAAACTCTCGCGCCATCGCCTCGTTTGTAAATTATGGGCCTGAATATTGGGTATCGGTATATTTTAGGCGTTGTATAATTAAATTAGATGTCATGGATTGTGCCTTGGAATGATGAAGCCAAAAGACCAATTAGCTTAAAAATCTTGTGACTGCAGAGTTTGTTTTTAGCCTGATATGTTCATTCACAATTGAATACCAACAATTGGTTTGCTGTCACAAGCTCATGCCGCTTTTGCTCCTCTACCCCTGAAGCCGATATGTCAAAATCCGCAAGATTACCCCGCGGAGTCCGCCCGAGGTGAACAGACGAAATGCATCTGCAGGGGACGGATTGCTGCATATGTAACTTCGCAATATTGACCAACTTGGAGATAAGATTCCTTGCAACAAAAATAATTGGATTCGGGTCCAAAAATTGAATTTCCCACACCCCATAATCTTACTCAAACTTCGTTTCCTTCTCGATGCTGGCTATGCACCATGGTTGTTCGTCTTCGAGCTCTGCTCCGATTCCTCCCATTATTCTTCATATCTTGCGTTATCTTCTATCATGGCTGGAATTTCATGCGATCTACCGACATCACATTCTCTTCCGTGTACACACCACACCCTCAAGCTGGAAGGCACTTTGAACAGGTATTTTCGATAGATAAGCCTGCAGATTATGACTTTCCGGCTCTCAAACAACAATGCGAGCAGACAGAATGGCCAAAAAACGAAGTGTATCTAGATTGCACTGGCATCTTTGCAGGATTGACTACAATCGTGTCTCAAGTAAAGGTTTGCTTGAAGATGGCTTTGGATACTGGTCACGGAATAATATTACCGACCATTCATTATCGCGACAAAGATAATCTGCAGGCACTCAACCGGTTCAATGAAAAAGCAGTCATGACTTATGGCGAGTGGTTTGAAGAGGATCATTTACTTGAGCAGATGAAGAAAGTTTGTCCACAGATGCGTATTATCAAGCTTCATGAAATAGAATCTGGTGAGGTTACTGTGCAGCATCGTTGGTCAATTGAACTCTCGGATAAAACCGCTCCGGGCTTGGCTCTATTCCAGGGATATTTCTGGAGAGGAAGGAGCTTCAAAGATTTTTTTGATGCTCAATATTCTCAATTAGAACAGCTTTTCCTGTTGAATCCTAGCAACAAGCTTAATCATGAAGCTGGTATAACTGCCATAGATATTAATCCCCAGTTCCTCATCTTCAGAATCACCGATGATCCGACGGGACGAGAACTAAAGTTATGGAATGAACTTGGATATTTGGTCCGATTCAAAGAGCCACCTCGGCGAGTGGTCAATCGATTATTGGCTCAAATAGAGCGTCCTTTTTATGGCGTACACTTCAGAGTTGAATCCGATCAAATCTGGAGCTCTCTTGAAAATCAGCTGCAGGTAGATCTAGATGCGCTAGATCGGGCATGGGCAAAATATGGCAAACCTGACAAAGAAAAGCCTTTGGTCTACCTGGCGTGTGGAGATCAAGATCAAGTGCTAAAATTCGTGGAAGCTGGAAAGGCTAGGGGGTGGGAAGTCACACATAAGTGGAAGCTGGCGGAAAATGATACCAACGCCTTGAAGACGATCAATAAACTGAGTTTTGATTTCCAAGGTGCTATTGATATGGGAGTTATGCTCAAAAGTCACTTCTTCTTAGGGATTACTGGAAGCGCATTTTCTTCCTCGGTCGCGAACGCTCGTGATTCCACGGGGAGATATCGAGGAAGTTCTTTCTCGGTCTTTGATGATGGTGGCGCGAGGACTCATCTTTTCAATGATGGAGAGTCAAGTTTTTATCCTTGTTGTCTGTAATGATGGTTTGCACCAATTAAGGCAACAGCTTGGCCAATTGTTTTAGAAAATCCGAGGAAGTCGCGTTTAATACCTTCTTTTGCTCATTTATTATACCCCTAGATAAATATTGGAAGAAACGTCTTTTATATGGCTTGTTTGTGCTATTGAATTATTTTTGTGCCTCTTTGGATGTCTTGTTTTGTCCTTGTCATTGTTCTGACTCTGTTTTAAAATTCGGGGTAAGCACTATTTCATCCTGCGTCCCAAAACATGCTTACTTTCACCTCTCAAAAAGTACAAATTACGATCACCTAGTATTAACAGGACTGCGATATCAAGCTGGCATCCACCGGTGATCTTACCTAGTCTAGGTCCTTGGATGGAAGCAGTAATTATCTGTCTCGCATCAATTACCGAGATCATTTCATCCCCTTTGTTCTTGTCTGAATGGTCACAGGCGAAGTTTACTTCCGGACAGGCTCACGAACTTGTTTTTGTTACATTATACTACTACATTATATATTTCAAAATTTCGCGGGTCACATCAAAAATTTCTTGAAAAGCAACATAAAGTTATGATATTCCATTGCATTTCTACTCCATTTACTCCATCGCGCCACGCGACATTGCCTCTGTACCATCGAGAAGGACTTCACATACGCATATATCTACAAGTCCATCATAAGTAAAGTAATATTGTGTATTCCGCAGTTCCAGCCGGTTGCGGCCCGTGATTAGGTGAATCGTTAATTTTCGTGAATGTTCAAGAAAAATCACAATCGTTGCATTCATAATGACCACAGGCACAGCAGGAGGTACTTCCTGGAGCACCTGCATCTAGAGGGGTGATCTGGCCACATTGGCAGCATGTCATTATAGTTTGTGCATCAACAACAGCGCCGTCGAGCTTGCTGAGGTTTGTAGAATCATTCATGGTACCCCCAGGAGGGACTGGGGAGATTCGGTTTGGAGAACCCATGGTCTTGCCGTTTCGACAACATATTAAGAAACACTTTGATAAGCTCTTGAGTGTCTGAGGAAACATAATATCAGTTGAGATTATGGATAAATTCAATTGCAAGATGATGAGAAGCTGCCGAGTGCAGAGGTCAATGTTGAAATTATTTGGTTATTGGGTTCTTGTTTTGGAATTTGGTTGTAAGACGAAATATATATAAAGATGAAGGAGGACATTTAAATGAAAGTCGCAGTACCGTTGTTCAGTATTCAGAGCCTAGTTGTACTCCATATACTGAACAGTGAAGATTCATTGTTCCTAGAACGACGATATGTTGACACCGATAGAGGAGATTGTGAAACGGCAGGTATTCAATAATAACTCTTCAATGGCACTTCCATAGAGAACATACCACGTAAAGAAATGCTAAAATTGGATGCCGTACCACCGCTCTCTGTTATATCTAAACGAACATTATCAGGCCACTAAACTATTGGATACGATTAAGCTCTCAAGATTTCCTTCGCCGTACACTCAATTTCTAACTCTTAGGCACCTTGTCACAAGAGTAGCGCATGATGGAACCTCATTCTACCGTATCATTTCCTGCAAAGTGTATTATCATCTTAGATAGATTAAGAATTACCTGTCTCTGGGCATGAAAGCACATAAATCATGCGATATGCGATGCTTAAATCTTATTAAGCTTAATCATTCTTCCAAAAAGTATAAACCGAGAGAAGACTCACTCACTGAAGCAGCCACTTGCTGGTATGACTGCAAAAAAAAAGCCATCATGCGAGATCAGTCTCTGTCATTAAATGCGAAAGTTTTCCTTAGTCATGATAAATCTTACCCTCGCTTGATGTGAGTGGGCTTCATTACCGGAATGCGGAATCATCCATGGCCAAAGGTTGAGCTCATTACTCACAGAGGTTTTCAGTAAGTACTGAATAATAAGCAAAAGATGATTTTCATCATGAATAATAATGTGAAGAAAAACCAGCATCTTTGCCGCCGAAAACTCTATAAAGTTTTCGCTGTTGCCATTCTTCAAGAACACCCAGCATTAACACAAAATTAACGAGAACGAATACAGAACAAAAAATTTCGTCACTATTCCAGCAATATTAGTTTAAAATGTGCGACCATCTCTCCGGCCAGACTCCAAAACCTCGGGCACTCATTTGGAGACAAAAGAAGCAACACCAGAAAGTCTAACACCATCCACCACACCGCGCCCTATTGTTCTTCCTTGGGTAGAGGGGGTGTTTCCGAAGATTTTTGGATCTTGTAAACTGTCTAGTCCCGTTCCTAAGAGCACTCGTTTGACTCAAGACAAGGCAACACAAACTTCCGAAACGCAACTAGACGATCCATTCTTTATGTCAAGATCAACACATGCCGGCTACCTGGACTCGGCTTTTACGGGCGGCATCGATTTTGATCCCAGCCTAAATCCTTTCGAGGGTATCAACGTCATTGATTTCGCAGAGACGCAATCTAATACACTTTCTGCAGGAGGAGGTATATACGAACCGATAAAAGACATTGCACACTTATTTGCCACACAGAATGCTGGAAATCATATGATAGGCCCGTCAGCTGTCCAGATATCTTCAAAGCCTGGATATGATGTTCATCAAATCCTGCCTCTACCACCGTTATCCTCGACCAAAGAAGCATCTTCTAGCCTCGGCCATGAACCCACAACTTTACCCGGTCACGAAGCTCACGAAACAAACATCGGTGGAAGATATGTGGCTAACCCGGTCCAAAACGGTAAACCCTGTAGTTCTATATCTGGGGTCCTTAAGCAAGCACCAGGTTCGAAGCCATCTATTGCGACTACAGGTCCTAGTAACACGACATCTGGAAGCAAGATACAATTTCCGAGTTCCAAGTCTACTGGAAAGAAATCACCAGCCACAAGAACCGCGATGAAGCTCCCCAAGCCTACCAAATGCCCAGTTGAAATACACACAATTCCCGATTCGCCTCCAACACCGACACCACTTCATCCAAGGCCATCTCTCCCTCCAATCCCGTTCCTCCCTCCAGTTTCACAATTAATCGACCCATCTCTCGTCAATAGAGTACCTCAATCTTGTCCAATCTCATCGGCTGCCACAACGAACAGACGTGTGTCGCCATTCCAAGAAAATCTGCCACAGAAAACGTCGGCCCCAGCAGTGCTTCCACGGAAAAGAAGCGCTTCACCACTCATCAGGCCTGCAATACATATATATCGAAAAAGAACAAAGAAATCGCATGAAGATGAGGGCGAGTGAAGCATTAAATGATCATGGTATAGGAGTTAGAGGAGGTGGATGGAATAGTTGGAGTTTTTGATTCGGTACCTTCTTTTGTCTTTCCTTACATTCTTTTTTTTTTGGTTATTTGTTTCAGCTAGTTTCCTGATAGGTAGGTATCTTGGATAGGTCAAAGTTAGGATGTAGTTTGAGAGGGGGATACTTTAATGTGGGTGATGAACGTATCGTACTTCGGTTAGATTTAGGAAGGTTAAATTCACATTTTCGTTCGTTTTCAATGATGCTATTACTGAAGAGTGAATAAATAATTGGATTCTTAATTTGAATTTGATCAGATTTCTTGAGTTTTTGTCGCCTGCATGCAGAATATTGTAAGCTAATTGTGTAAAATCGTATGACTTGGATCGGCGTTACACCTATTAATTATAGTTTCGAGTCTCGGAAGTCTTCGTCCAATTAGGTAGTCTTTACCCTAGGAATTCACATACTATCAAGATAATTATAAGATCAAATCATGCAACAAAACTTTGTGTTAAAGATATTATTTAAAAACCATCGATCAAGCGCAAGAACGCATCCACATCTCCTAAGCCCAGTGTCTCCGCACACGATCCTCATTATTATCCATATTGAGGAATTTCGCATCCCACAATATCTTCCGATGGTTCAAGTTTCGGAATAAAACCGAGTTTCTGGCATTCCATCGACACTAAAATCTCACTTAATCGGTTTGAATCCATACAGTATTCGGATCATCTGAGCACTGCATACCTAGGTCACTCATTCCGTTTTCCTCCACGAATTCTTGCAGAACTCCATCTTCGTCGTTTCTCCAAACATGCGTGCAGTACAAGTCCCTAGTGAGACCATCAGGGCCGCAATTCCGCACATAGCTCCTAAGTCGCATTCCGTACTCTTTTCTACAATCCCGTTTCTGTAAAACCTTCTGCGTGATACAATCACTGCACACACTACCATCCGGTGAAATGTATCTGTGCTCACAAATACGACAATTAAATTTATACTGTTCTTCGGTCATGCTCTCATCACAGATCTTAGTCCAAAGCTGATGATTGTGCTTGCAGCATGCCATATATGTGGCAATAGTTCCATAACTGTCGTCTTCAACTAGTCGATTAACATTGCTGTAGTATTCGGGGGCTCGATTTTCTGGTACCAGCAAGAGCCCATTATGGCGACCAAGCCGAAAGAGTTGTTTCACACTTTGAAGAGATTTGAAGAGCTGTGTATACTCGCGGCAAGGAACTCTGTACTTGCTATACGCGGCAGGGTAGTGAGGAAGATAATCGGGGGAGTGTTCCGGGAGCCTCTGGATACCCGATCGTGGTGGAGAATACATGATGCACGTTGACGGCTCCCCTGCGCAATCATGTGGAGAATCACATACATAGTTGAGATGGCTTCGGAAGATTTCATCCATATCCATGGGTTCACTTCGTTCAGGAGCCGATCCAGTCTTACTCGAAGCTTGCGTGGGCGATCTTAAACCATTTCTCTGTGGTTGCTCGAGTAAAGAAGGGACGAACTTTGTCCCATCGCTGAAAGGTTTTTCACAAGAGGATACTTTTCATCCGCCGATTGTTGCTCTTCCCCCAGGAGTGGTTCAAAAGTAAGCTCACAAGCCAGTTCTAATGTTCGTAGTGTCAGGTTAGATTTCTCTGAAGCTGAGGAGTCGGGAAGTTCTAAAGACTCGAAAGAAGAAACGAGGTATGGATTATCGAGGGCCGCCTGTTGCTATGCATGCGTTCCATATTCTCCTTGAATGCTGCACCGGCCTTCGCTTCATACTTTGGACTCAGTGGTGGGATGTTGGGTGAAGCAGCTGTCTCTTCAAGGCTTGACGGAGGCATAGTTGTTGGATATTCTTGTCGTTGATAATTATTTCACTACTGATTTTTTATGGTTTGTTGGGTATTGCTGATATAATGGAACAGAATTTGAAAAAAGGAAAGACTGGAATCTTTTTAAACTCGAGAGCAGTGAGCAGATTTGTCACAAATAGTGGGAGTTTGTGACTTTTTTCAAAAATGTCATTGACTCATTCTACATCACCTCGACGATGATTCTTACAAGTAAGTGTATAGATGTTGCGACGTTGACTCGCCTGCTTGAGCTTCGCTTAATTGATACCGAAGATGCGATCTCGTAAACCTCGATCCCCAAAGATAATCAACAGCCATTTTGCCCTCAATAGTTCCAAAATCGGTGCATATCTGCAAGCCTTACGATATCTTCACATCGATTCCCAGTGCAAAGCTTTCCGGTGGCAAGGCTCTTAACCCCAGAGAAACTCACCGGGTGCAGCAAATGAGCCGTCCTACATTGTGTTGTTGAGAAACTAAAGATTCTGGAGGTAGGTACTTGGAGATGAAAGTATGATTGGATCAAACCCAGAATTTGTCTGACCCGGGGATCGAAGGTTCAGAAACTGTCATAATTGTTTTATGAGAATTTTGATTCCTGTGACGCTATGAGCCCGTCAAACAAAATATCTGAGAGATATAACCTCGAAGACGCATGAAGAAACAAAAGAAAGGTTTGTCGTAATGATTCCACAAAGTTTTTAGATAACTACAGATCAATCTCAAGCAACAGCATGTGACGATTTCGTTCACTCCCGGGAAAACATCCAAACTTCCTACATGCCGAAACAGCCTGAAGTGCATTAATCGCGATTCATCTTGGATGAACCCCATGAACTAAAAATTACATGATTTCCGAACCTGCCGTGCTCATCATTGGACTTCGGGGCCATTTTGAGCATCATACCAGTAAAAAACTTTGTATTTCGATATGCATCTTGATCTCCAGCGTACACACAACCCTACCATTGCCCTCTTCCCCTCCATTTCTCCCAGATCATATCCAGCATTTCCTATATTCCTCTCGCTATACCCATTTGTGCACAAAAAAACCAACTATTCAATCGAATTCAGACATATTACTCACCGAAAGTAATCCCACCTTTTAAATTCTAGAGAGGTTCCTTGCTACTCGCAATTCCAGCTAGAAGAAATTAGACCCAGTCAAAGCCTACGTTTCGCTCCGCCAGCTGTAGTTGTGCGATTGAGTGTCTTAATTTATCTAGCCATTGGACCTGTACCCATACATGTCATTTCAACGAGGTCTTACCCCAATGAAACACATTTAATCTCCTTAAAAAGCAGTAAACTGAGTTTTCCCGGCGCCGGATGAATCAAAAGTGCATGGAGCTCGTCAAGCATCATAATATCCAAAAGATTCTTGGTAATTCATAAAAGCTTCTATCTCTACCGGTCAATATAGGGGAAAATAAATGTTAGAACTTCAAAAGCCTCAATTCATAGAAAGCGCTTCTAGAGTTTTCACAAGGCCGACGATTCATCTTGACCCTTTCTTCCACATCCCAAATATCTGTAATCTTACATTACAAAATTCTCCGACCGCGACTTCGCCGATCTTCTGAAGCACTATTCAGTACTTAGATTTGAATTACCAAGATTGTGACCGTTATTTTTATCCCCGAGTCGCTCAGCTTTGTCATTTACCGGTGATGATGCAATGTTTACCGTGTATATTCTCAATCAACTTCAAGATTATCTAACCCTATTTACAAATCCCGTAGAAAAGCTGTAATTATGAGGTGAAAATCTCAAGGCTTCTTTAAATACCTATTTCAAGGCAATGAACAGGCCTATCGTGGCATTTTTCGTTTCTTTCCCATCTCTACATGCATGAATCATCCATCCTCTGCAAATCTGCCATTCTCTTTTCCTTGTCTCCCTTGAATCCCTATTATAAAATTAATGCATAGTTCCATATTAATTGATTCTTATGCCTGAGATATCTTTCATGGTTTTTGCGCTCGGCCTTATAGCAATCCAGGACAAATTCTCAAACACTGCAACAACTCAGACACAAGAACTCTTCCATAAACCTGATCATGATCATCAACACCCACACTAAGAATGATTTCATCATTCAAAAACCCAACACCTTTATCTCTTATGTCCCCATCATCTTTACTCCAAGCATATGCAATAGTAGTGGTATAAGTGAGCTTGGCCCAAAGTCCACGACCTTCCGACAAAGCTTCTGGAACATCGGCCCAACTTTCCTCGGCGGTCCAGCCAGTAGTTGTTTCGTTTGCAAATAGGATAGGGTGCTGACTCATGGCTAACATACTAAAGGGTGGTTTTGCTGCCCACATAACGAAGTATCTTTCGTATCGTATTGGGAGATCCAAAACATTTTTGTGTTTACGATGAATGACTGCAATGAAAACGGTATCCTGAGTCTCGGAAATACAGGTAGAATTAGTTCGAGTACAAAGAATTAGTTTCAATGCAGGTGTAGCCTGGTGCCAAGTAGCGTTGGCCATGTATTTGTTGAGTCTAATCTCCTCAGGTGTTGCATCGATGAGACAGGAAATCTCGTTTGGATCCGTCAAGTTAGTTGTTGTGAGACCATTACCGATCATTTTTGCAAAAGTGCGTGTTGACGAAGTCAACTCATAATGGATGTATGACGAGGAGGGAGTAGGCGAGAATATAAACCAATTTTTCTCGTATGATCTTCGAGTTTCTGGCGGATTTCTTGTTAACTCGGTCAAGACTGGGTAAGATTTCAGTGGTCCTCCGAAACGTTTCGGTGAAGATGAAAAAACTTCCTCCAGTTCAGAGTATACGGAACGAAGATCAATAGACCATAAACCGATGCAGGCATATCGCGACCTAGCAATGATTTAGTGGTCAGGATATAGAAACATAATGTGCAAAAAGAAGCATACTGAGAAGATACCATCAATATTGGCTCTCCTCTTCCAGAATAGAAGATTCTAGGATCATGAAATCCAGGAATATCGGCGAGCCCTTCCTGATTTCCTTGGCAACTTTCTGCCGGGGTGGGAGGGACATTCACTTCAATAGGTGTATTTTCGCATCGCAGCCCTCCAGTGCTACCGAGAATTTTGATATCTTCATCCGTACAGACTCTTTCTTGAACACCTCCGCTAATTTCGGTCCTTGGGCGACAAATGTTTGCTTCGCACAAGACGTTGACTCGGTAGCCGCTGTCCTTTAAGTACACCATGCTCACGATCAAATACTGATTCTTTGCCCAGTATGGCAGAGAGAAAATTGTTGGATTCCAGAACGTCCTTGATTCTAGAGATCCAAGTCGAGGTTTCATGGAAATGTTGTAAAGCAAATTAGGAAGTCTTAGATGGTTCGTAAATTTATTGATTGGATGAAAACAATGTGCGGCGAGTTGTAATAAAGCTTGCGGAACAGTATTTTTCGAGGTATGCAGCGTGTTAAAATTTCCGTTACCTAGATGAGCCCATGATTGATTAGGAGTCTTCGAGTTGTTCTTAAATGGATGAGATATTGGGACTCGGATCGACGTATCCTGTTTTGCGGGTTTATAGGTTTGTTTTCCGTATCGAGAAGAAAAGTGTTTAGAGATAGAGATCGAAATCCAAAGGAATATTACGAGTGGTAAAATGAGCCTTTTTGGGACCTTAAACGCCATCCTTCGGATAGTGAGTGGCGGGGGGGAAATAAATGGAAAATGAGTATAAGGGTATTTCCCTTTGATGACTAACAACTGGCAAATTCCAGTGTTTCATCAAAAGAAAAAAGACACACAGAGGGAGAAGTAAGAAACTAAAATTATTTTGTATTTCAATATATTGTAGCATTCGACTGCTTGCAAGCTTTGGAATTGGCAATGAACTACAAAATATGGAAGGTCCAATTCTGGAAAAAGAAGCTGCGAGATTCTCGCCTTCCCACTTGCAAACATTGCTATTTCTTCAAAATTTTCGCCATCAATGAGTTGAACATGAACACAATCTTTGCACTTTACTCACAATAAATCCATTTGGTGCTTGCTTTGCTACAATCTTGCTCTTTTGCTCAATTTTGACCACATTTTGCTCACAATGGTTTATATCTCTCCTTTCTCAACTCCGACTGCAACTCCCACTGCAACTCCCACTGCAACAAGTGAAACACCGCTTCAAAAAAATGATACATCGCCATGGTCAGAAATTTCAATGGATAACTGGCGGAATGATGTGAATTTCAGCAGTCCGCCACCAGCTTACGACGAAGAGGCGCAGCCAGAGGCACATCACAGGCCTTATAAAGCCAACTTAGAGAGCCTCCACAAGGCTATATGGCTCACTGTATTGATAATGATTTGTTTTTGGTTCTGGTTGAGTCAACAACAGCAAGAGATACGCTTCTATCAATACGACACGGGAGTCTCCACAGGGAGGCCAGCATTAGCCGGGCTTCAGTTTACTGACGCAAGCCATCCTTACATACGCGTATGTTTCCATATAGACCTGTAAGTAATACTGTGCTAACAAAATACAGTACGTGGGACGCTGGTCTTCAACTCTGGATGGAATGAGAAAAGATGGATCTTTTCCAGGCATTTCCCCCCGTTACTTCACCCGTGACTTGCTAACTGAGTCTTCTCAGGCATTTATCTCGACATTGCCTTTAACGGAAGTAGTACCATTCTCATATCCCTCCATAACTCAGATCAAAAAGTACATGATAAAAGAACAAGTTTACAGAACAAAACAGCGAAATCTGGACTCCCACCACTCTTGGATCACACGAGCGCAGAGCCTATATCTTTGCTTACCCAAGTTGATGATGAAGAATATGTCATAATTCCAAACGCAACATCGATCGTGGCTATTCAAACAAAGGATCTCGATCGTCATTCTCGGCATCTCATCCGAATAATTGCACCAATGGTTGGCAGGGACACAGTAGAAACGTTTCAGTTTCTGGGAGTCTGGCTAGACGAAGGTGGGCAACTCATTCCAGTACAAGATCCAATGGTGTCAACCACAAAAGCACAATTATACGCAAAAGATATTGCCAATGAAGAGTTCGATTTTTCCATGAGTGGCCTACCTCGACAAAATACTCCGCAACGTAAGATGTTGGAGATTCTTACGGACCTACCTGGTTCTATGACAGGTCTAGACAGGCGAAAGCATCGAGTAGCTTCCAATCTTGCAAATGGAATATTGGGGGGCGTAATGGGCTGGGAATATTTGACGGGTGAGATGTTTGGCAGTGATCATGTGACTATTGGAATGGATGGGATGTGCCTGGTACAAGATTGTATCGGCGGTAGAGGCACTCCGGCAGGATTGGCAGATGTATTTTTCCAAAGGTAACTTCATCAACGCCAATGCCTAAAAGTTTGCTAATTATCACAGCGGACCACTTGGTTCTGGGCAATATGCGCAGCCATGGCTCTTTCAATCTTATATTCCTGATGTAATGGTAAGTGATTTTTCTCCTTGTACCTACAAAAAGTAGACGGGCTAAATTGCTTAGATTCTGAACATTGGTAACGCCGACTGGGAGTCATTCCGAATATATAATGAACAATACAATCTGACGACGTGGGCATTGAGCGTTCTTTTCGAAGAAACCTATATTTCCTTAATCAGAGCGATCAGAACTTTGGCATACCCTAAGTACTCCTCCACTATGGCCGAGATCGCGCAATACGATTATCCTCAACATAGAGCGGTTGATATACCGATATTTGTGATGAGACCATTTCGCGGACAGCTAGAACAATCAACACGCTCTATAGTTGATCGGCTCCAATTTGAGGGGGATAAATCTGTATTCTGGCTTGACACTTCAGGTTGGCTGAATACCGATCTTGATTTTGAGGGACGGCCAGAGGATCAAGATTTTTTCCTTGATGGTGAAAACAAACCCGCTCTTCTCAATTCTAATTACTGATAGCGAATAGAAGAAAGCCCTCGGAAGGAATGGCGTCTGACGGAGCGGGGGAACCAGCGTGTTGCAATCTTGTTACACATGCATGTTTGCAGATATCTTGCACAAGAACCCGAAAAATGTGCATTCTTAGCGCCGGAGGCATATCAAGGTGGAAATTTTGATCCGGTTGCAATGCATTTCGATGAATACATGAGAGATGAGAAAGAGAGGAGGTTGAAAAAGCTATTCTGGGTATCCCCGGAGGACGAAGGAAAAGTCTGAGTCAAATAAGTGCAATGATGAAGATACCAAAGATGGATAGTTTTTGGAACTGTCATTAGTACCTAATTCATATTTCGAAAATTTTAGCAACGTGTACATTCATCCGGCTGTCCTTTGGAGGTATTGATGCTGCGAGTTCCTGGTGAAATTGTAACCTGAGATTCCGGCAAATCCCAAGCCACCCACCCCTTCCCCCGCTCAAGCGATTTACAGAAATGTTTTGGACATCCGAGTAAGCTTGCAGCGTAAATCCTTCTGAGAAGTAGCACAGACTCTTTGACAGCTCTGGATTCTTGGAGTCTTCGCAGACTTAGAAACATTAATACGGGCGACATGCAGGGTGGTTATGATATGGCTCGTCGGTGTCGAACGTTGAATTTGGAGCTCTCAGCCTTGTGTTGCCAGTTATCTGATGCTTGCAAGGCTTAGGATGCGTTCGGATCGATCTTTTTTTCTCATTTGATCATATTTAGCCAGTATATTAGGCCTAATATCGTCGATTCGAATATAATATTTCAGCGAATATATATTTGCTCAAATATCTATATTTACCAACTGTAATATTGAGCTTATAAAAAATATTGAGTCTAATATATATTTCAGCAAATATTTGAACTTTTTCTATACAATAATCATTAAGAGTTTTTTGATACTATTGAGAAAGTATTTGAAAAAATTTGATAACGTTAACGTTAACGTAACGTATGGGGAGCTCGTGCATATGGGGAGCTCGTGCATTTTGCCCCACCACCCTACCAAAAACTACTTATAATCGACTACAATACAGCTTCCAGTAGAATCTGAATCAGTAGAATCACTTAGTACCTCTTCCTCTTCCTCATCCTCTTCTACCTCTTCAATAGGCCTTTTACGTGGCCGTCCCCGTAGCTTTTTTGCGACCGGTCTCTTTTCAGCCTCCCGAGCGATTTTCAATACTTCAGTAGTACTGAAGACAAATTGGCCCTGCAATCTAACCCTCTTGCCCTTTTTATGAGTCTTTCGTTGATTGAGTATCGCTCTCTGTTCTTCAAGTTCCTTTCGAATCACTATAAGTTCGGCATTCTGCTTTTCGAGTAGCTGGGTTACCCGTCTCGCATATCGACGGGTTGGACTTGCAGCAGGCTCGTTACTTGCTAGAGCTGAATTAAATACTGAGTTTGCTTCCCGGAGTTCTGTTCCATCAGGAAGAGAGCTTTTCAACACTGAGAGGTCTAGCTGAGGGGTTTTTCTTGGTCGCTGGGGGGTAATAGGTTGAGGCTGAAAGGGTACAGGTAGCTGATTAAGCACTCTACCACTACAAAACGGGACTAAACCAGCGCCTCTCCATCCGCTACGTATATTCTCGATAGATAAGGCCTTTTTACGGATAGTTTGGTATAGTATCACCCATTCTGCCCGCTGGAATCGCGTGATGCCAGTGCGGACAAGCCGATCGATCTCAAGCGCGTGGTATTTCTTCATTGGGCCAAACACCCCTACATCTAGCGGTTGGAGCAAGTGGGAGCAGTGGGAAGGTAGAATAAGGAGGTCGATGTTGTTGTCGATACAGAAACTGATCATATTGCCAGTTATATGGCTGGAATGGCCATCTGCAATGAGTAGTCGTGGTTTGTCTCCAGACTTTTGTCGAGATTCAGGCTCAAATACAGTCCGCAACCACTCAAATCCATGACTGTCTGAAGTCCAACCGCTGTTACTTGTTGAGAATCTCCAATACGCTGGCACTTCTTGTGGTATCCAGCTTGAATTGGTGTTTTTGGCTTTGAATATAACCATGGGTGGGAGAGCCCCACCAGCAGCATCGACACACTCAATTGCAGTTATCCATTCTTGCCGTCCAGGTGTAGCCTTCCAGCTAGATTTCTGAGTAGAATCGACTATTATACGCGTAGATTGGGTGGTTCCTACCGCGAATCCCGTCTCGTCCATGTTATAGACGTTCTGGAGTTCGTACTTCTGTTCAGCAAAACGCGACCGGAACGCACTAAACCACTGGGAGATCTTATCGTATGTAGCCCCTTGTTGTCTTGCCGACTCTAATTGTCTAGAGTACGTTCCCTTTAGTATAGGGTATCGATTTAAGAACCGGTAGAGCCATTCGTGGCCAATTGGAGGTAGTTGAGTACGCTGAGGATGTAAGGAGGGGCTAAGCTTGACGCGTCCCTGGCGAATTTGTTCAGCTGTTTCTATGACCAACGCAGGAGTTGCTGGATATCCAGTACTGGTAAGACGTGTAATCCATCGTTCTAGGGTCTTTTCTTCCGCGTTTGATAGTATTTGGGCCTCCTCATGGGCTGTTGCGTTAGTTTTCCGTCCAGCCATTCGGTCACGTAGTGTTTGAACTGGAACTTGAAAATGGAGTGCTGTAGCCCGAATCGACTTAAACTCTTTCCTTTTCCAGCTAGTTATTGCCTTCTGCATATCCTCTTCGGTATACACTTTAGCAGTTGCTTTTTTATAGCCCATTGTGGGTGGTTGTAGGGATTAGTAGGTAGGGTGGTAGGGCAAAATGCACGAGCTCCCCATATGCACGAGCTCCCCATACGTTACGTTATCTCATTTTTCTTTATATTTTTTCAAATATTCTCAAATATATTAGCCTCATTCAAATATGCTCAAATATATATTAAACTCAATATTTCCATTGGGCCCAATATTTTCAATATTTTTGAAAATCGATCCGAACGCCCTTAGAATTTGACTGACTGGAATGTGCCTTCCACCAGAAGCGCAGCCAAATTCGCTTATACTTTATCACGTGACAACCTGCAAGCGAAGACACACACATGTGCCAATTTCAACCGTATGCTTCGCTTTTTCCAGATTGACACCATTGTGGCTGGTCTATACGGCGGTCAGGAGGTTCTTATATATCCTTCACAATTCAAGTTAATTGCCATCCAGGTTACCAGCCCTGACCACCGAAACAATTTTTCCCTCCCTCTGCCACTAAACACATCGCAAATTGACTTTGCCTTGCACGACTTATGATGTTGCGCGATTTATGATGTCGATCGACCATCAACAGCATCTAGATGCCATTGAGAAACTTTTTCAGCACAGTAATAGATACTTAACGAAGAATTGAGTTTCTGAAGTTTAATATTACCCTAAAAATCCTTAATACCATTCTCGATGACGCCTACACTTAGGTTAAGTTCGGGTCGACTTTCAGAAATTTAAGAAATATTTAGTGCAATTAAAATATTGGTCTAATTAACATATATTTGGGCATATTTGATTGAGATAAATATGTTTGGGGAATATTGAGGGAAGTGACAGGGACGTATAGGAATTAAGATTTTTGATCGACATATCGAATTCTCTCGAATAAGTTAGGTACACAGCATCGAGAAGCTGTTGTTTATCATTGTATAATTAGGAAAATGTTCAAATATTTCGGTAAACATATTTTAGATTCAATATTTTTCATTGTACTCAATATTGTGTTCAATAAACACAGGTATTCAAACAGATATATATTCACTGGAATATTACGTTTAGTTCGATCATATCAGACCTGATACATTGGCTCAAATGTGGTCAAATATGAAAAAAAAAAAAAAACGATCCGAACGCACCCTTAATTACTACTTTATTGGCCTATGGACGACATGAGTAATTCCTGCCGAAAACAGCGCCGGGACTGCTTCGGGGCTTTCTTTCTAAACTACAAAGTAATTGGCTTTTAAAAGAAAGACGACTACCAGAACCTAACTCAATTATGTTAAAATTGCCGTCACGATAACTGTTTTAGTTTGAGGCTCAACTAAGACTGTCGATAAACTTGGCAATGCTGAACGTCACATCAACATTACTTCGGTAGCACATCAAATTTCAAGAAAGTTTGTATCAATGATTGGTATGTTCAGTAACCATTGATGCCAACACCGGACACCACAACTTCCACTACGTGTCCTCATTCGTCTCTTCAACCTGAGTCAGGAGGGATCAGCAAGTCACCAATAGAGCCAAGGGCAGGATGGACAAGAAATTTCACTCCCAACTACTTACGTGGTAGTCGAAGTAACTGTAATCGGCACTCCGGCAGTATTTTGACTCTAACAGAGTTCTAAGGTGCTGTTGATGTTGCTTATAGAGCTACCGGTTAGTTCTGGATTGCTATAACAAACTCTTCATCACGAAGTTAGTGAGCTTCGAACTTTTCAAATCACGCAAAACTCAAAGGTCTAGCTTCAGACCTTCCCCAAAGTTGTACAAGACGAGAAGGGACGAGAGGCAGAAGGAATACAGATGGCGCTAGCGATAGGATGGATTCCTCAAAAAGAAGAGTAAAGTCGAAATTTCCTTGACATCCTTCGACCATCGGTCCGAACGAATCATCTTGATCGATCGCAATGTAGAAAAAGCTTTAGAATGGTCGATGATGTTGATGCTACTGAAGCCCGCTATCTGCTGATCCTTAGGCTGGGAATAGATGAGTTCTAGAAACTTCAAATTTACGAGATTAAATTCACGTAGAGTTCTGCGCGTTCATTTGACTCGTTTTTTGACAGGTAAACATACCCAACCATGAAAGCATAGACTCCAGATATCGAAACTCAACTTCCCAAGCTCATATTTCTCATTGAATACATCGCAGATTGTAGCATAAATGGAATAGATCTTTTAGTAGTTACCAATCTCACTGGAGGCTTTATTGTTAGTTCTGAAAATTAAGCTAGTTGTCTATTCGGCCACCGCAGTGATTTTAAGGGTATATAAACCAACCCCCTCTCGCTCTTTCCTCTCTCCTCCCCATACCTTCTCCAACTTTCATTTCTATCCTCTACCTCGTATCCGAAGTAGACCTTCGGTATGTAGCCTCCATCACCTCCAATGCAATATCATTCATGCACACAATATCCTAATCCAAATCCTTAGTCTCCCATTCCGTCCCCGTTTTTCAACGCAGACCTACATTTTGCATTTCCAATAGCTTCACCTTTACACCTTTTACACCACTCCTCAGAACGTTGTCCCATTCTATTCTTACCCCATCTATAAAATACCTAACCTTCATTGCACTCCAGAACCAAAGTTACTCCCTAACATGAAACATGCGGCGCTCCTCCCTTGTCAAGGCCGCTGCCGCCGTCCTCAGTGCAACTGCGGCCCTTGCGCACAACTCCATCACCTTCGTATCCTTCGATAATGAGGGAAGGACCTTGTCCTTCACCAATAACCCAGGATATGAATATTTGACCGATATCGACTTCCCCGGAAGATCAACAATCAGAGTTGATTTTACCTCGGCCTGGGTCGGTACCATCATGGCCAAGAAGCATGATTCCGTCGTCCCTGTCCATAGGGTTCTTGCCGAGATCAACTTCGAACCTGAGAAACCCACTTTTTACGATGTCAGCGCCGTTGACAACCATACCGACAACTCTGGTATTCACTTCCTCTCTCCTCTCGGAGTAGATCTCAACAAGTGGCTCAGACCTGGTTGCGAGGTCTTCCCTTGCGACAACGCCTACATCAATCCCCATGATGAGCACACCAGAGACCACATCGCAACTGATTTCCTCTGCGAGGTCTTTACCTCCTAATTAGACGTAAGTTTCCTATCAAGTCTGCTATTTATTTTGCTTACTTACTGATCAATGCTTATCCATCCAGCGAGCACATGATAGCATTCGCGGGCGTTTTCGTCTCGGCTTGCCTTCAGGCTCGGCTACTACGCTGTCGGCTTCGGTATACATCAAATTACCTGCCGTTTCAGACGGTTCCTGTAGTAGTATAAGTCTGGGGGAATTGAGGTTCGAGGATATACCCTGGGATAAGGTCTAATTTGCCAGAGGCCTGGTTGTGGTCTTAGTTCTTGCGGGGTTTTTTTGCGTCGGATTTAGAATTCGGAATATTTTTAGATGTTCCTTTCTTTAAAAATCTACATCGGAAAAAAGTGGTCTTGTAGTTATCAGATGTGCTGCCTGTCAGAGACGCACATTATTTAGAGAAATTGATAACATGCAAAAAAGAAAACTGAAAATTGCATTAAAGTGAGAAAAAGTGAGATGAACCCAACCTTTGCATCGAGGAACAGTGATATTCAAATATCAACGGTATAATTTCCCTTGCTGACGAAAATCGAAGTTTTTCTAATAAAAACTTTAAATATCTCACTATATTTCCGAAGTAATAATGATATATAATATCTATACTACACCTGATTTCATAACATATATCCGAAAAAACAACGTGGTTTTTTGTACTTGATTAATGAAAATATATTAAAATTAATCTTTTTCAAAATTGGATATTTATAATAACAATTTCAAATCCATTGAAATTCAATCAAAATATAAATCTATTTATTGATTATTATTTGATATAAATTTAATTCAAATTGGATATACCCGAGTCGGATGAAACTAGTTCCGGTTCTCGAACTTCCTTCCTGATAGGCAGGTAACTTCCATGTCTTCGTCATTTGTCCCAAGGGAGAAGGGTCATCGTACGCACCTACCCTTTTATACCTTAATAACTGTTTATACGCTGTGTATCCTTACTTTAGGGAGGGCAGAAAGGCTGGTTGCGAGATGTTCTTTTGTGGTGAAGCTTATAGATATTTGAAAGATGATAAAGACATAATGTACACCGAGGATACGATGGTGATCGTCGAGTATATCCAACTACGTTTGAAGGCATATCCTGTCGTCATCCACAGCTGCTGATACAAACTGTTGGAGACATGCACCAACTATAGTTACAGTAATGCCTTTTGTTCCCGACCTCACTCTCAGTTTCCGTCTCAGCTTCGCTCCTTTTTGGCCCCATGTCGACTCGACGTTGAGAACTCTTCCACGTAATCGCTCGATTACTATCTATTGATTTTCATCGTCTTTAGACTCACTTTCATCCCCATATATCATACTCAGTACCTCCACACCACCCATGTTCGATTGTTAACTGACATTCTTGAAATCTGGTCTCAGCTTCCTTCAGCAATATCTCAGAACCACCCTTCAATCATGATATAACACACATTCTCAGCATTTGGGTCTGAAGGCGCCCTTCACTACGTTTAACTAAGCCACCAAGCTTTCCTTTGGGCATCGGATGCTAGCTTATTTCGCATCAGGTTGATCCCTTCTCAGTGCATCATCAAAAGCACTCATATACTCAGTCCTTGCTGGAGTTCTCTGCTTTTGGCTCCTGACTTGCTCTTAGTCTCGGCTTCGGCATGATAATGATCTTGGTCAACTCGCACATCTATTATCTTTGCTTCAGCCGCTCCAGTGCCGATGATGGTGCATTCACCGTGGCTATTCGCCAACACACCAGCATTATACCGACACGGGGCATCCCTTCCTTTCCACGGAATCCTGTAACGGTCTGGGGGTTTCAATAGTACTCATGATCCATCTGTACTGTCCCTATAGATCTTATTAGGTCATGGCCCGGTCAAATTGCTTTTTCTTTTATTGAGAGTCATTTCTATTCCAGTATCCGTTCCTGCAATGGGGATACTTCAAATCCCCGGGCATGACATCAAGCTTGATACAGGTGTACGTGATGGCTATGTAGCACCACAAGGTTACCAAGCATGGATAGATAGATGGAAGAAAAAAAAGACATACAAAAACAAGTCGTGTAGTGAGATGTCTCGACAGCCATGGACAACGTCATTCAAACTCGTGATGATTTCTCGCTGACGTCCTTGTCACCTGTCACTTGCCGATCGGCCAGAAATGGCAAGTCGTTCCATACGGGGCCCGGTATTCTCCCGAGTCCAACTCTAACGCGTAATCTGGAGCTTTCATTCCTTCTCCACTGCAGAGCTATTGTCGATAAAGATGTTTCCCATCCCTTTACCATCCCGATGTACTGTTTGTTTTATTTGAGGGTCTGACAGCATCTCTTATAACCGTAGTAAAAAAGGCTAAATTCTTTTCGGCCATATTTTCATGTATTGTATTTAATTCTCAATTATATATATCTAGGTTTTTTTTTAAATAATAATTATGTATTTAAGTATTGCACGCACAAACTTCGGTTTGTCTTTCCTTCGAAGTCTGTGGCTGGAGTGGCTGACATTAATGAAAGAGTTTAATTGGTGGAAGCGATTTGGGGCGAGAACTTGGAAAGAACAGAACAAAAACTGATGATGTATTGCGGGCTAGAGCTCCCTCGGCTTCTAATGACAAAATTTGCTTCCTTTCCATATTTGTTGTAAAATAAATAATGCCAAAATAAAAAAGAGTCATTCATTTATTTAACTGAAGACGATAATGATAATTATGATTCAATAATAGACATTTAAACATTCAATTTTACTTATTCAATTTCCTCATTCGAGACGTAATAGTAAGCTCACGGTTGCTCTTATCCTGAAGATCCAGATCTTTCCTGAGCTTGGTTCATACCTATTCTTAACACACGATCTTCCACAAGACCTTCCACAAGACGCCTCGTCCAACAAAACTCATAAGGGACAAACCCGATTTTGTATAGTAATCGAATACACCAACACGATAATCATTTGAGACATCAATCGCCATGAAACGAGCACGATTTCCTAGCGGGATGGAGCGTCGAAAGTCCTCTACTCCTCACTACCATACCTTCCCTACTCCACCACCCAAGTCTCGCGGCAGACCTCCAATGACATCAACATCTTCATTCGGCGGGAATGGATCTGTGAACCCGAATTCGAATGAAGAGGAGACGGAAGAAGAACATCATCAATCGCCTCTGCCGAAGAAACAACTTGCCATTTTGGCAATCATCGCGCTGGCAGAACAAACCGCATTGAATTCGATATCTCCATACCTCCCCCAAATGACCTCCAAATTTCCAGAGGTCGATCCGAGTCAAATAGGATTATATGTGGGAACTATAGCGTCGGCCTTTGCTCTCGCGCAATTTACGACGAATTTTTTCTGGGGATGGTTATCTGATAGGATAGGGAGGAAGCCAGTAGTAATGCTTGGAACTCTCTTGACATCAGCTTGTTTTATTGCTTTTGGATTCTGTAGGACTTTATGGCAAGCGGTTTTGATACAAGCGCTTATGGGTATGGTCAATGGGAATCAAGGTGTGATTAGTACATGTTTGGGAGAGATTACGGATCGTAGCAATCAGAGCAAGGCATTTGTCTATCTGCCTGTCATTTATGGAATTGGAGGTATAACCGGACCGGCTTTGGGTGGATTGTTGATTTTCGAAGAGAATCCGTTCAACAGAGGACATCCAAACCCTTATCCATATTTACTGCCGAATTTGTTTGCGGCATCCATATTATTGCTCGACTTAATAATGACGGGCTGTTTCCTAGAAGAAAGTCTAGAGGAAGCCAAAAATCTTCCACCTTTGAAGCACCGAGTGAAAAGTCTTTTCACATGGATCTGGCAGTTTGCAGGGGGAGCTCGCCATCCAACCTACACACGAAGCCCTTCTCAACGCGCATTGCTTCACGACTCTGATGCCTCGGATGAAGAAGACTCTGAAGCTTCATCACTCCTTTCAATGGGCGACTTCTTTCACTCATCTAACGACGCTCATTTGAGCTACAAGGAAGTTCTGAATCGTGATACCATACTGCTTCTCGGTACATATCTCATCTTTCAACTTTCCAACATTTCCTTCAACTCTCTCTACCCCATCTTCGCATCGGCACCGGAGCGTACTGGACGAGCGCTTTCTCCTTCTGAGATCGGTCTTTCTCTCTCCTTTGCAGGAATAGTTACAATTGTCTTCCAAGTCGGCATATTCGGTAAACTCAAAGAAAAGATGGGAAATAAAGCAACTTATAGAGCAGGTCTATTACTTTTCTTCATTTCCATGATGCTCATGCCTTGGGTGGGATATAAAGATTCCCCTGCATTTTTTGGTATCGGGAATGGCAAATTATGGTTATGGATCGAACTTGGTTTCGTCTTGTTATTGAAGACTGTGGCTGCTGTAGGAGGATTAACAAGTGCCTTATTACTTATTACAAATTCTGCGCCTAACCATGGTGTTTTGGGCACATTGAATGGATTGGCACAGACCTTGAGTGCGGCAGGAAGAGCAGCAGGTCCTTTCTTGAGTGGAGGATTATTTACCTTGGGAACAAGAATTCATAATGGAGGATTTCTCACCTGGGGCATTTTTGGTGGGATTGCTTTGGTGGGATTTGTTTTCAGTTGGGGAATTAGAGGAAAAGAGCTAGAGAGTGAGGATTGGAGTGAAGAGGAGGAAAGTGATGAAGAAAGTGGAAGTGAAAGTAGTGATGATCTAGAAGCTGGACGATGATAGAGAGGTTGTTTGGGGACTTTTGTTTTAGCCTCGTGTGTTATATTATTACAAATTCTTTTATTTTTGTGTGTTTTTCTTTTTTTTTTGTTGGGAAAGAGTTGTATTATAAATGCCTTTTTTGCATTTCGGTTTAGGGTAATCAAATCATTGGGTTGGTAAAGGCGTTAGCGGGCGTAGGTAGGAGTATAGAGGGAAAATGAGCACAGAGAGAGGGTAGACGCTCAGGGGATGCGAATATAAGATTGCATGAGCTACGTATATATATTGTGGATAGGTACTAGAGGAGAAGAGGTATTCATTTAATTCATTTTTTAAAGAGTACTTATATCGTTTGTCTGTTGATGAGCAGGGGAGGGGATTTTTTCTAGCCCTTAATTATAATATGGGAGGAAGGGGAAGGATCCTCTCATCCTCACTACCTCACAATGAGGTAAAAAGGATTTCTTTCCTATTTGAGATGGAATAGAATATATGGCTTGTTTTTTTAATGAAATGATTCGCTAACAGGTCCTTAAACTTGAACATATCACTTTTGGATAAGTGGCTGGTGATCCTTTGAAAAGACTGGTATAACATATGGGACTACGACTCGTCACAGTTCTATTTCATACAAATACTCTGTGTTCTATACATGCCTATCTTTTTAGATTTTTAGATTCCGTTAAATACTGCAGTGTAAGGCTTCGATCTGGAGTTTTGATGTACTATATTCTGATATGTATCTGATTCATTGAGTGCTCGGCACTATGTTCTAGTACGTATCCAATCCACCAATCCATTGAGAGCTCACACGAAGCCCGGAGACTTGTCGTCGGATGAGCTCAATTCAACTTCCTCGCTGGCCTCACCATCCATAAAAATCCTTCTCCTTTTCGACCAGCCCATTTTTCTGGTATATTCGTTGTACAGCGCTCAACAAATTCAAAGCCCTCGGATTCATAGAGTGCCCGACCGGCCTCAGAAGCTTCAACTATAGCCTAAATTGCATTAATGTCAGTTTCCGTTTACCCATATAAAGTACGTGTCCAGAAAGGAAATGTCGGGGTTGTAACTCCTCGTCAGATTGTACATACCACGTATCCAAGTTCGTCGGCGATTGCAGTTCCCCATTTCACTAAAAGTCGACCTGCTCCTCGACGTTGATAAGCGGGATCGACGGCAAGGATATCCAAAGCTTTAATCAATCATAGGTCAGCAAAACTCAAGCAACAACTCAATAATAGATAGTCTTACAAACTAAATGGCCTCCATATTCTTTGATAGCTGTTCGACGCTTAATCAAAAAATCTCGCATCATATATTGAGCCCATTCCTTCTCCTCTTCTGTCTCCCAGTAATCACCATCTAGATCTTTTTCCGGCGGAATGACACCTTTCCAAATATTCCATTTAGCTTTCGCAACCATGAGTCCTGTGTCCGTGTCCACTACTTTAAGAAATGTCGTATGAGGGTCTTTTTTCTTCGTTTCCAACATTCGGTTTACCCCAACGAGTCGACCAGTTGGAGTATCATGATTTGGATAAACCGCCTCAATCATCGGATGTTTGGTGCCAAATGCCTGGCAGAATATCTCGAATACTCGATGCATATCGTCATCGTTGCAAATCTCAACTTTGAGAACCATGATGACTGAGAGAATTTTCAATTGAATGTTCGAGGTGAGATTTTTGGTGGACCTGCACACTTTTATGTTCCTTTTTGTCTTTTATATGGTGGATGAAATCAAGAGTGGAGGCCGGCTATTCATTCCGTAACCTTAGTTGGGTCGGATATAGCATTACGGTAAAAAATGACTACTCGAGTATACCGGCGTGGGTTTACCGGAATACTGGTTATACGTTTCTAAAATTATGAGAACATCGGGATTTTTATATATATTTATCTACAACCGGAATTCTTTCTATATCGGATTCGATTGATCAAATATCTGGTCCGATTTGGCCAGATTTTACTGTAAGCTTAGTATTGCTTACACATACATATATGTCAGTCTGATTCCCCACCATCACAGCAGCAGGGCCTTGATTCAAGAGATATCACCTCGGAGTATCTGCTTACTGAGAGTTTACCCAAAAGGATTGTGTATCTTACTTGAGGATTTATTCAAAAAGGAAGGGGCGATTCTCTAACAGGGTGGACTCAACCTTATTCCTTGGCCATATCTTTGAGAGCGCCAAGAGTCTCTGGTTATTAAAGCATGATTCTTTTGCATCTTCTGCCCTTTGGCTACCGCTTTTAAATTCTGATACCATTACCACAATCATGTTTTTCGAATGATTTTGTTGTCGTAATCCTTTGATTCACTGCTTCTAGCCTTCAATACGCTAGTCGTCCTCGTGGCGCTCCTCTTAGTCCGCCAGGAAAAGTTCTCCTGAGGACGTCACGTTTTTACCTCATTATTTAATTAGAAGATGGGGTACCAAATCCCAAATTGGAAACGCGAATTCTCGTCTCTTTTATAAACTTGCAGCCAATTGTAACTGCATATTACACACAGCCTATGGAATCTGAGACGCTTCGAGTGAAGCATATGTTATCTACGAGGAGAATGGATTATTTCACATGTGCAATATTTCATTGGCTATGGCTGTGAAAGATACAGGAGTAATATATGTATTATCTATTTCCTTTGTAGCAACTTCCATCTGTACAAGATCTGCTCCCATACTACCCGAGGCGGCTGCTGTCAGTACTCGTGACTTCAATGTCTTATTCACAGTCAATGGATGAGTTAATCATGAAAAGAGCCCTTATTTGCTTCCATCTCCTTTCGTTCTTCGACTCCTCAATATACAGTACTCTCTGCCTACAATATCCAACTTCCTTTTGTCTCCAATTATTCTGGATGTCAGGAGATCAATATGGCTTCAAAAAATATCGTTTTATCAGCAGCACTAACAATCTTAATATTTTTACTAACGGTCATATTCATCAACGTAGGTCAACAGCCAACCTTTCTACTCGACTTTCCTATTATTTCCCTTGATACCACCCAATTGAAAGACGGTATATTTCAAAGCAGTAACTACAAAATACCTATTACCGACGTGTTAAATCTGTATTTTCAAACTCATTGCGAGGGGAATTACATATCCACGCGTAATATAAGTCCTCAGCTAAAGAACGTGAGCTGCTCAGCACCTTCATCTAATGGTATGTTTCATTCGAAAACACATTTGAAGAAGTAATTGAGGTCACTAATATCATCAAGTCAAGTTCCTTCCTGCAAATATTATTCATCTCCAACTCTTCAATCCTAACTCTTCAGTCCAACTACAACTCCCGGCTAATAACTTGGCGCATCAACTCGGCGAAATTCAGAATGAGTTCCAAAAATCATATCATGCAGAACTACATGCCGCACTCATCATCTATGCCACTACAATTTGCTTAGAGGGTCTCGTGCTAGTCTTAGCTTTTATATCATTTCTAGGCATGGAGGTTCTTTGGATTTTAGCAATTTCCTCTATCGTATGTAATTATTCTGCCTTCTCCTTTTCCATCGCTTGAACCACCAATCTCGAACCAGAATCCACGTTGCACTGCATTCTTGTACCACGAAACGAACACTAACCAAGATAACAGCTAACTACTATCCTTCTCTTGATTGAAATAGCATAATAATGACACTGCAACATCAAGCAACTATGACTATAAATCAGTATGGTAACGATGTTGGGGTTGCAGGTTATCCTGGAACAGGATTATTGGTATTGACATGGACTGCTTTTGGAGTATCTTGTGTTGCTTCAGGAGCATTCGGATGGATTGCGCTGTTGAGTAAAAGTGGAGAGGGCAATAATGAAGGTTTGGATCATGGAGGTGTGTATATACATTGCGGTGGAAATTCGGAGAAGATAAGTACAGACGGGCCATTAAGACTGGCTGTGAGAGGAGGGAAAGTAGTGAAGGCAGCGGAGGAAAAAAGAATCATTGAGCTCGAGCTTAGGTATGTAAGTGAAAGCCAGATTGGGCTTGCTCTGTAACCTTGATCTTTAAGGCTGGTGGAAATGGCATATATAATTATAAGACTTCTGTAACGAAGTCGACAAGTTAGTCGAAAACTGATAGAGAGAATCTTGGAATATAATCATTACGAACCATTGATATATTTTTCCAGGGAATATATATAATGAACACTAATTACTTTCTAAATATACAAATTTCAACACTAAAGCACTCGATAGCAATCTTTGAATTCATCATAAAAATCCAAATTATGAACATGAACAGAGCCGAGCCGAGCCAAATGCCCTGCACTCAACCTGAACAGGCCGCATCTGAAGATGCTGGATTCTTATATATCCATGTCTATACAGTGTACATCTCGAAAGTAAAGTTGAGAGGAATCTATATAACATAAACACCCAGCCACTCTCGAAGAACTCATTACTAATTCCTGAACTCTTTGGGTATAGACCACGATCTGTACACAGAGATATATACAAGCCTCCATGATGAAGTAAAAATCAAAATCTACCTCCAACGCCAAGAAGTAACACATAATCTTACAGTACAATAGTTAAATCATTCACCAAGGGCTCTTCTCACAAACCAAATTGCAACAGTTGGTGTATTTATACTCTTCAATCCGAATATTCTCACCCTAGCCCCTCTCTTGCTCCTCGCAAGTCTTCTTAAATAATTCCTCCCATACTTCCTCACCACCTCATCAGCTCAAGCCATTCCCCAGCAGCACTTCCTTCTCTCACACCCTTACACTCTTTACTCTTTACTCTTTACTCTTTCTTAGCATATCCTCAAAACAAAGAATCTCAGAATTCACATTTCACATTCCACTCATACATACATGCCGGATACTAAATAAACTACAAGTATACCACCAAGCCAAAGCCAAAGCCGTAGCCATATATTGCTATGCTAAATTTTTTATCCTGATGGATAATCACCACGCGAAGAGGTATGAGTGGTTCGTCAAAAATAAATCCGAACATAAGATTTCATATCTTTGAATGCAAAACTGTAGTGTTTGGCATGATGACAGTTAATTACAGTCAAGTTACAGATATCAAATTCATAAACGCTGTGAGTCACAGTACTATATGAAGTGACCCCTCAAGTGAGAAACTCGCAACAGCCGAGTAATATTTTCTGAACAAAAGGTAAAAAACCAATTACTGGTAAGCATTAATCCCAAAACTAGAAGAAAAAGTAACTCTCAGGCGAGAGGCTATTCTAAGAAACATGATGAATCAAAAAAATAAAAATAAAACGCCACCACAATTCCTCAATAAATCTCCCCTGCATAACAAGTTGAGACAACAGAGGAAAAGCAAAATGTTTGGGAATAGGGACCAGATAAACCATTTCAAGTCTTCAATCTGTAGAAAATCACCACTTGGCTTCACCATATCTTGAAGATGTTCTTCAATTTTTTATCGGGGACACATGGTTTACCATGGAAATTTATCTTTCTATTTGTCTCTGCTCTGTTTATGATTCATTATGTGTTAGTTGATGTTAAGCCTAGGGATGAGCCCAAACCAGAAGCATCGAAGGCGGAGGAAGTGACAAACGTAATTCCAAGTCCGACACCTGCGAAGCATGCAAGTCCCGCAGGAACTTTCGAAGAGTTCAAGACAATGCTTGGAATTTTTGGTGGGACGGAACCATCTGATTCAAAAGACTCAAACACCTCGGAAGATTCGAGTTTAGAAACCGCATTACTCGGCCATAAGTTCAAGAAACCTTTCCTCGGATCTAAGCAAGATACTCGAAAAGACGAGTATGTTTCCGTGTGTATGGCGGTTAAAGATCAGCATCAAGACTTACCGGAATGGTTCATTCACCACTATTATCATCTTGGGATAAAACGATTTTACATCATGGATGATGGTTCTGATCCCCCTCTATCAGAGATGGAAGATTTGGGTATACCTCGAGAGCATGTAACTTTCCAATACTTCAGCCAGTCAGAACATGCTTTCTACATGCAAGAACACGTTTACAATATCTGCGTCGACAAATACGGAAGTAATCACACTTGGATGGCTTTCATCGACGCCGACGAATATCTGGAGATGACAGGAAACGAAAATTTGGTTCAGTTCCTAGAATCATTCGAGGAAGATGAAAATGTTGGCGGGGTATATGTTTCATGGATGACGCATTCTTCTGCCGGTCTACTAAGCAGAGCCAAGTCTGTCCGCAAGGCCTACATCGATTGTATATGGGATGGGGAAGGACATAATATACTAGGCAAAACCATAGCCAAACTTTCTATGTATGCTGGTACAAACACCGTGCATCAAGTTGTCAGTAAAGACGGGGCAATAATTGTGGATGAAAATGGGGTTGAGACACCTTTGGAGCGGAGGCCACCGACGAAGAATCGAATAGCACTGCATCATTATGCATTGAAGAGTCGAGAAGAATATCGGGAGAAGATTGAACGAGGGAATGCCATGAGTACTCCAAAGGATTGGCAATTTTGGAATAGTGTCGAAGGGATGGCAGGTATAGAGTGTCTCTCCATGGCAGAATATTATCCTTGAATGGGTATTATCCAGGACGAGCTTTAGATATTTTTGTATTGATGAATTTAGGTTTGAGAGAAATTACAGTTAATTTGTATCCATGTTTCGGACACGTGGTTGATCATATCGTTGTCCGATGGTAATCTTCATATTTGAGGTTTGATAGAGTATGACTTTGGACACATTGATTTGGTGTAAGACAAAGCTCCACATCAGTAAGCTTATATCCTCATAACTCAGATATGACCTGTTGAGTGAGTTCGCATGTCTTCATGTCCATGAGTATCGTAGATGATGAGTAGATCAGACGAAGTATTGTTTCTTCTGTCTCAGAATTAGATCCCGGAAACCTGGCTTCTTCATGGAGCTGCCTTTTGAGCAACAAAGTGTTGACATCCAGAACGGGCGATGATGATTTTCCAATCAAGCAAAGGATCAATGATGGAAATTCTGCTGTGCATAAAGGACGGGTAGAATTATAATTGTACAACTTTCTTAACGCTATGTAATTACCACCTGCATAGTTGTAGCTTTCGTGCCACAAACATCATCCCTCTTCTGGTGGTACAATGCGAAGAATCACGGTTCGCACCATGATATTGTTCATGCAGATCTTGAGCACATTTTCCCATGCCGCTTTTCAACTTTCTTTACCGACAATCGTGCAATTCATAAAGATAAGATAAGAATAAGTACAAAAGTCGTTAAAAGCAGCAATGGTTCGAGTGAGTTTTGGTAACCTTTTAACTGCATATCGTTAGTCTGAGCGTGTTTGAGCACTTTATTTTATCCACCTTGGCACGTTTTCCAACACCACCTTCCAAACAAGCATGAATACTGTAATGATTTGAGCAAGATAGAGCAAAAATAATGCGTAGTAGGGGAAAAGAGTAGAGTCAATATGAAAAGGGTATCCGAAATCTTCTCAACTGCGGGTCGTAATCTCTTCCTGAGTAACCTTTGATATCTTCGATGCATGCTCAATGATTGTTTGACACTCATGAATATTCACTTCAAGTCTTCAACCCAGACATCCAGAGAGCCAGACAACCAGAAAACCAATATCAGAACTCATCAAACCCAACCTTGACAGCCTCACTTATTAAAAGCAATAACTGCTTGATCATCATCTCATCCGATCTACCAAAATCCATTTCCACCGGTAACACTGAAACCCTCGCATCGAAAGCCACCCGTTCCGAATTCGTCCTCCTCAGAGCCTCATACCTTTCTCCCCCGGATTCCCATGCAGAGAGATCTAGAAACATACCCCTCCAACTACCTCAGATCCACTTCTATGCAAATATCTACCTCATAACTTCCCATCGTTCTTACCTCGATCGTATTAAAGAAGTATCTTGTCCTCTTTTTTGATAATATCTATCAATCACTCCATACACAAACAACAACACACCAACAATAGTTCGAGAATACCCAAATTCATACATCACACATCACACGATACGCCGGCGGTTCAATCATCACGAATCCAACATCCCTATAAGTATACATACATCTACCTCTATCCACTCAATATCAGTCCCTCCATAGTACCAAATCCCACACCTCACACCAATCCATCCGCAAAAATGGACATGTCAAACTCAGACATGGATACAGGCATGGGCATGACCAACAGCACCAGCACCAGCACAATGAACATGTCCATGATGTCAATGACATTCTTCATCTCCAAAACCACGGCCCTCTATTCCAACCTGTGGACACCCAGCACGGATGCCGGATACGCGGGAACCTGTATATTTCTCATCTTACTCGCCACACTATTCCGCGGTCTACTCGCCATCAAAGCCTGGAAAGAAAGCGCGTGGCTCGCTGAAGATACCAATCGGCGTTATGTGACTGTGGCTGGAAAAGGTCCAAAATCAGAACGCATCTCGTTGGATAGTGATTCGAAGAATATGGTTTTAAGTGAGAATGGTGTTGAGGAGAATGTCATGGTGGTTAAGACGAGATCTATGGGTATTAGACCGTGGAGATTAAGTGTTGATCCTGTGAGGGCGGTTATGGATACTGTTCTTGCTGGGGTTGGATATTTACTGTGAGTTGTTTTTTTCCCTCTTTCTTTTTTTTCAATGTGAACGATAACTAATCAGTATATAGCATGCTCGCGGTCATGACTATGAATCTCGGATATTTCCTCTCAGTCATGGGTGGTACATTTCTCGGAAGTTTAGCACTAGGTCGTTATGTCATTGCATCTGAGCATCATTAGACATTACATTCTTTCTAGAAAATAAACATACAAGATGTACCGCGGCAGACAAGCAGCTTTATGGGAACTGGGACTGGGTAATTTAATGATGATGATCATGGATGGGATGGACAAAAAAAGGGCGCGTATTATTCTGGATTGAATAAATGGTATTTGGATATTATGACTCAATAACGAAGCATGATCTTAAATTAAGCAATTAGTTACGATCTGATGATTTTTCATCTTGGGGGTTTTTTTGGGTGTGTGAAAGGAGTTGGGTACAGCATTTTTGTATAGTATTACAGTGGTATAAACATAAACATAGACACAATACAATATAAAGATGAAAGAAGATCATTGTATATCTTATATATTACATAAAGTCTATTACGTGATGAGATCTCGTGATGCGGTGTTGGGTTTATCATTGGAGGGGAGTATCGTTGTCTCAAGAATCAAGATGCATTTGATGTCTCGCCGTCGATTTTTTTTTTTTTTTGGCGAGGTTACATTTCTGTAGTTACATAATGAACCCCGAGTCCAGCAGGAAAGTAGAGTACAGAGAATCCAAATCCGGCGCAGAGGCAGCTGGGAGTCGTTTTTGACTCCTGAATTACAACTCAAAAAATCCACATCGCTTAAAAGAAGCTTTTATTTTCGAGAGTGTTGATTTTATTCTTTAATATCCGCATTTTGCAAAACTAATTAGTATTTTAATCATTTATAATTTTACTGATTTAAAGCTTGTCCCAGCTTCTAAATAAAATATCCACAGCTAGTTATTTTTTTATTTTTTTCAAATAATACTAATAAAGTATTAGCAATATATCTATTTCCTCTATTAGATTTCCTTTCAGAAAGCATCCAGGCCAAGCTCCCCCATATTACATCTAATAGTGTAGAGTACCACATCGTTCTAAGCCATCTCCAACCCATATTTCAGAGTAACATCTTCTCCCAACCATGTCTGCGCCGCCTCAGGTCCCCATAACATCGTCATAATCAGTATGCCAAGCTCCTCTAGATCCAGTGGTTTCGCCTTTGCAATTGTCTCGTTCCAAGTCGCAACCCATATCTCGAGTCGCTCCGTCTCTTCTTGAGCCCTACACCAACCAATTGCGGACTGCGCGTTCCAAAGCGCTGCTTGTGCTGTGAAGCATATATTTAGATCCGTGGGGGTGTCGTAGCCAAGTTTCAGAAAATTGTATACACCCTTCAGCATGTATGTGGTTATAACAGTGCGTCGGATGCTTTCGTCAACGAGCCAGGACTGCCAGTCCGACTTGCGGCCTGTTGTCACAATACTCGTGTCTGTCGAACCTGACGCAGCCGATGTAGTGTCTGCTGCGTTGTACGCCAGAGCGATGAGTTGGTTCGCCCATTGGATCGCAATCGGTTCATTGGCTTCCGCATAAGCTCTGAGACGAATGTTGCCATCAAAGAGTCGCATCATCTGGTAAAGCAGGAGCGCTTGTAGAGCCGCAAGAAGATCCGTTTTGGAAGCGAGTAGCGCATCGGTGCTTGTAATTAGTTGCTGACATTTATGTTCCAAAATTCCGAATACTAATGCTTGATTTGCCACGCCCTTCATGCAATACAAGGCGCACGCGCTCATTGCATCCTGTAGAGCAGGGGAACAACTCTGCTGGAACTGCATCCGGTGGATGAACATTGTATGGCCGTGCTGTGCGAATGTCCTCGGGACTGTTGCTAGTCGCCTTGCTACGAATTCCACACGAGCCTGGAGTTTTGCATCCGAAGTGATAGCTCGTACGGTACCTGGACCAGCACTGCTCGACTCCTGTTGAGCAACTTCGTCTTGTATTCTATTGAAGAAGTTGTCATCACTCGCAAGGTTGAAATTGAAATTGTTAGGCAATTCGAACGGAACACCATCCCAGCATGGTGTGAGCAACGACGTTGGTTCCGCGTGATATTGTTCCAACTGCCAGTTGCTAGATGGCTGTCCGCCCAGACTCTCGGAGATAGGAACAGATTGATCCACGTTGGAATCAGGGCTTCGCTGTGGTTGATGACGATTTCGACCGATATATTGGCATTCAGATCGTCTCGTGACGCAACGCTGGCATCTCGGCCATGTTCGGTCGCACTTTCGTTTAGTCTGAATGCATTGGAGGCACGACTTGTGGCGCGATGTGCTCGACATTTCCGCTCATCATATCGGGCGAGGAAATGCAAGATTCGACAGCGAATGATCAATATAGATTGTTTGCGGAATTGGCATGCATTCTCGATGGGAGCGTCTGAAAATGGCGGTGGAACGCTAAGGCCTTTACTCAATTAAGCAAGGCCCATTTCACATATTACCCATCTATTAGAAAAACCATTTATTACAAGTTAGTATCATTAGTGATTTAAGTTAAAAATGAAGGGTTTAGTGTTCCCATCATTTCAGATGCTCCCTTTCCGATAGTAGAGACAAAATAAGGTTGTGGAGGAGGGATTAGTTCGGTGGAAAGTCCGCTAGCGTTACAATTCTCCGCAAGCCGTAGGGACTAGCTAGTCCAGTGACTACATCGTCCTGTTATGTGATGTGAAATTGTCTTCCAGATGGGCTTAATCGGACTTTTCTAAATCGATCATTTCTATTATTTGAATTACATCAGTTATTTTATTTATTAATGCGGTTGTACAGGACCCTGCGCACTTCAAAATTGTTACGACGGGTAACGTGATAAGTCCACTAAGTAGCAAGGTTAGCCTGCCGAGCTTTAACCATTTCTCTGTATGCAAACTTAGGCGCACCAGCGACTTCTTATAATTAGTCCTTTAGTCAATATAAGTCGTGTCTACTCTGCTCTCCCAAGCTGATGATACTGCGAACTAGAGGACCTTACCCTTACTAGAAGGTATATCGACAATAAATATGCATAATTTAAAAAATGATCGACTACTCAGCCTCAACAACAAAGCTACAATTACTATCTTAGCTCAAAAAAATTCCCGCATGCTGCGATTTACCAGTATTCTCTTGCATACAAGTAATGATCAAGCTTAGTATTCGTGACCTATCTCTCTCTGAACTAACTCATGTGATCCCACCAAGCATCACCAACAAATAGCTATCTTCCGGACTTTGTTCTCATACCTCTACCTCCGTTTGCGCTGTAAGCTTCCTCTTTCCATCAATCCACTTGACCTCCCAAAGAATCACGTTGGACTTTTTAGTCTCCTTGCCCGTTGCCTTTTCCCTAACCGTGCTTTTGCTGAGAACTGCCACCACGCCGTCCAGCTTTTCCGCGCTCTCCCATTGGAGAATCACAGAGAAGGAGTCTTGAATCGTTGTAGCAGATTGACGGGCGTATTGAACGCCTGGCTTGAATTGGTCGTACGTGTAGACATTGTGGTTGATTCTGGTAGTGCGCCTGTGTCAGATGTGCTTGTCAAGATGTTATGAAGTTCGGGTCGCGTACTTAACTACTAAGCTTGGATCAACTTGCTCATTGACGGCTTTGAGGGCGATTTCGTCATTTGGTTGAATGAACAGAGTATCATTGAGCTCTGTCACCCACTCACTGAGAGTTTGAGATTGGATAGACATCGTGTGTTGCTATACATTGTCAGCAAAACATTGCGGTAACAATTTAGCTACGCACCTATGAGAATGGTTTAGATTGAAGCGAGAGGCTGAAGAGCGTGGTTGGAATTTTATAATTTGAGGCAGGAAACGCATTTTATACCTGTTGACTCTGCAAACAATGAGCATTTCGCTTTGGGACAATCTGCATTGCATCTGTGCCCGCCGCCTGGAGTCTATTGGTGTGTGCGGACTTGCGGATTTGCGGACTTTCTACGTTCACTTAGGTTTGACTTCCAATATTTATTGGCGTGTGCGGGTTTGCGGAGTTTCTATTCTCACTTAGGTTTGACTTCCAATAGTTATTGCTGCTGTGGGTTTGCGGAGCTTCTATGTTTGCTTAGGTTTGACTTCCAATATCCAACAATTAGCGGAGGATAGCCACACCGTTCCACCGTACTCCTCTACCCTACCTCATCTCTCCTGCTCCTGCCGGCTTCTTCAAAGAGATCCAAACGTCCTATCGCATCAAGCACACCTCAGGGCTGTGTTCACAGCGCTTGAAGCGCGGCGGAGACGACGGGGCAAATTTTGCGGAGTTTGTTGGGAAATGCGGAGGAGAATTGGTTCAACTCCACAGTGAAACCCACCTCTCGAATCAACCTGCGCCAACTTCAGCAAAGATGCCCACAGTTTACCTCTATCTCTTCAAGCTGCAGCTTTTTACATCCCAGCTGAAGGTCTATAGATGTAATTAAAGTTACATTCGTATGCAAATCTGCATATATATAAGGACCGTGGCCGCCCAGACGAAAGCCAGCATTCATCCTCACCCAGTCTTCTCATCAACTTTTCGCTTTCCACATCGTTCACTCCTCAAATATTCACCATGACTGATCCTGAAGTGCTTAAAAAACTTGATGCGGGCGATCCAGATATAGTGAAGACATACCACACGTCTTCTTACGCCGCCATATCACCTCTTCGTCCTGAATTATCCCAAGCCGGAAGAACGGTCCTAATTACTGGAGCTTCCGCTGGGATAGGTTTTGCCATCGCTAAGGGGTATGCCTTAGCTTCAGCCTCCAAAGTGATCCTCATAGGTCGCCGTAAAGACGTCGTCGACAGTTCGGCGTCCAAGCTCTCAGACGAGTTCAAAAATACGAAGTTTGATGCACGAGTCTGCGATGTTGGAAACATGGCCGAGTCTGCAGCGCTCTGGTCCGATCTCCGTGCTGATGGCGTTTTTGTCGATGTCCTCGTGCTGAATGCAGCGAAGCTCGCAGGCCCGGGGTCGATTTTAGACGCCGGCATTGAGAACATTTGGTCGCAGTATGAAACTAATGTAAGGTCGCTCTTGCAGTTCACCGAGCAACTTTATAAGCAAGAAGGTTACGAAGACAGACAAAAGGTATGTATGACCTTGGTCTAATTTTCCATTTTTTACACATGCGATATTTGTCTTGCTAGAAAATACAATGGCTAATTACAAGAATAATCCAGCATCTCGTTTATGTCTCTACGGCCGCGATTCACAGTGAATCAATTATAACTGCCCTATCAACCTATTCTCTCAGCAAAACATCCGGCCATCTCATCTTGCAAAGAATAGCCGGTGAAGTTGACCAGAAGAAATTACAAATCGTCAGTTTCCATCCTGGACAGATTCTCTCCGAGACGAGCAGAAGTGCCGGTCTTGATGAGAACACGCTTTCCTGGGATAATGGTAAGAATTCAACTCCTAAATAACTCCCCCAGCACTTTTCACAATTTAGCACGATGAAAATGAAGTTTACTCTACTCGTAACATGTCATGACTAATAACCCCATACAGATAATCTACCCGGACATTTCGCCGTCTGGGCAGCTACTCCCGAAGCTGCATTTTTACACGGTCGTTTTACTTGGGCTGCATGGGATGTAAATGAGATGCTATCTGGAGATATCAAGAAGCGTATAGAGACCGATTCGAAGTTTCTCACTATCGATGTTGTAGGGATTTGAGGTTTTGTTTCTCTGTTCATTCATGGCTCTTACTTAATTTAACGTATATTGAGGCGGAGGATGGATTTCTGGAGAGAGACGGAAGCAGGGGGAGGGGGGGGAAGGTGGGGGACTTTGATGTTTGCTGTAGCTGGGTATTTAGATTGATATAAATTATAAATTATTTCAGATGTGGTGTGTGTCTCTGTCTCTGTCACTGTCACTGTCACTGTCACTGTCACTGTCACATAGAGCTAAGCTAAGCTAAGCTTTAAAGAACTCCATTCATTCATTCATTCCTAGATGAACATACAAACACAGGCAATTAGCTGCAAATAAGAAAATAGACTTACACCTTCACTCCATTTCACACCACTTCTCTATCTCTATCTAGATTAAAGATTAAATAAATAAATCTATTAAGTTATCAGTAAATATATTATTACATCTACATCACATAACATCACATCTATAATCCCAATATAATCTTACAATATCTCCTTGCATCACAATACAACATTTCAAACAGCCATTCAAGCAAAATATAAGCTAAGCTCTAATTATTATCTAAAAATTCATTTCATTCAAATCATTTTAATGACCTCGGGGAATCATTAATCATGAAAATCATGAAATCATCAAACGAATGCCTAAGTACGTAAAGTGAAAGTAAAATGAAAACAGACAAAGTCCATTCATCAGAGAAAAAAAGAAAGAAGCAGGAATATGCAAGTTCAGCGAGATTAAGTAAGTGAAACCTCATCTAAAAACATCTCCATCATCTCCATTGAATCAATTATCCCTCCAAGTCCCATTGCACATTTACAACTCTATTGACATTCCATCAATTAATACCGCAAAGGGCATACGAGAAAAAAAAAATCATTTTGGGTATATGAAAACCATCATCTAGATAAACTATCCATCACAAGAAACCATGTTCATCAGAGAACCCATTATAAGATGAAAATGATTAAGCCCATTTACCAAGAAGAGCCATAACGGCTGTTCCGAGTAAAACACAACAGATCATGAATGTAAGTCTCTTCTTATCATGAGTCAAATCTGGGTTGAATAAGAAATCACGAGCTAATAACTCGACCAAACCAGTATAAATTAAAATACCGGCAGAGATAGAGTCGAGAACACCAGAGACAACGCTAGCGGTGAATGAACCAGAATTATAAGTTGTGCGAAGTCCAAGACCAATGGCAATAGCAATTGGAGTGGTAAGACCATATCCAGTGCAAAGTAACCATGGAAGCCATGAGAAACGTTTTGGGAATGGAATAGCAGACATACGAGCACCGATACCAAGACCTTCGAATGATTGATGGAAGACGAGGACGGGGTAGAGAGTGGTGAATTCATCGCCAGCAGTACCAAGATTAAGACCGATGATGACGGAGTGAAAGATGACACCGAACTCAAGGATCAAGAAAGCAGAGATTTGTTGACGGAAAGAACGTTCTTCCGATATTTCAGAGGAGATGGTAACGTTCTCAACATCCTTCTCGTTGGAGGAGGAGTTTGATGCTGGGCCATCCTTCGATTCTTGAGCTTGTGCGATGCTGTGGAAAAGGTTTTGATCTTGATCACCGGAGTGAAGTTGGTTGTGACTGAGAGTGTTGCGATGAGCAGATTGATCGGTGACAACATCCTCAATGGCTGGACCATGTGCGAAACCATATTTGCGATCAACATATTGCTCAGCAGCAAAGTCCATCATGAAGATTGACATGACGGAGAGTAAAACAAGGGCGGGCGGCCAACTGTAATCTGCCCAGTGACCAGTCATCCCAACACAAGTGTTTGGACCAATTTCACCATAAGCTGGGTCGAGCAAACTAAAGAAATTGTTAGAAACACTTTACCATATTGGAATTAAGAAGAGGAGGAACTTACTGAATGAATGCGGTTGCGATGATAACACCAGCACCAAAGTAACGAGCGAAGAGGTAAACATAGATATTGATCTTCAGCCATCTGACTCTCGCAGCAACGACGGGAAAGAAGGTAGCAGCCGATGAGACGATCAAGATAACGAAGAGAGCAGAGATACGACTATCAAGAACTTGTTAGTACTTGACGAAGAGAGTGATGAAAGGGAAAGAATCAACTCACGCGCCCAATTTTCCGTTGTACTCATTTTCACCAAGTTCGAGATAGCAGACGACAGCTGCTGGATCAACAGTGTCCAAATCAACCATATTAGGATTGAAGTCAGTCATCTTGTTGATTGAAGATGAGAGAAATGGATGCAAGAGGTTTTTCGCGTTTGACTTGTAATGGTACTTGAAGAGATGATGAGGCTTGGATGGATTATCAGCACCAGTTGATAGGTATGATGTGATAGCTAAGATCAAAGATCGACAGACACAACAACGTGGATAAAAAGGATGGAAAAAAGCTTAAGTGACGGAAAAGTCTTGGTGTTGGGTGGATTTAAAAAGGATCAATCAAAAAAGATTGAAAATATGAAATCCTTATAAACTAACAAGTTATAAAAAGTCTTTCCTCAATGGAGCGATGGTGAACACCTTGATAGCTGAATAAGCCGTCTTTTCCGTGTAGGGAATAAAAAAAGAAAAAAACAAGGAGAAAATAGCAGGTTAGACAGGGAGATATCAATTATATGATTGTTTATTGGTGCTTGAGGATGTGGGTTTGGATGTTTGTGAATCAAAAAGGTGAAGCAAAACACCTTGTTGGATACCCCTTCCACTTTTCAGAGTAGGAATCTGGATGAGGTAATTGTCCCAGTAATGGTGGAAGGATGTAAATGGATGAATTGATTGGAGGAGAATTTTCAAATGATTTGGATTGGGAATGCCGGACGTGGTAATTGTATAGAAAAAAGTCAAATATGGAAAGAATTGTTGAAGTTGAATGGGTCTACCTTGATAGATGGTAGTTGATTGAAATGGATGTACGTTTGTTGACTTTAATATATGTAATACTATCCGGCATTATATACTAATGCTAATAGATATCTAGGCACTCCTCGGAAAGGTCAAAGTGGAATTTGAATCATCTTAATTCTAATTGACGGGAAGAGAATTGAGTAAAAGACAGCAAAACTAAGATCAAAATCAAGATAAAAATTAAAAATAAATAAATATTATAATGAAAAAAAGAATGATATAAAAATACACTCCCAGTAGAACCACTCAAAAAGAGAAGAAAACTCCCAAAGAGGATATTGCTTACAGACCAAGAAAGAGTATCTTCAAAAACCTTCCTTGAAATATGAAAACTCACTCTTGGGTAGGCAGTACAAGAACAGCAAGCGGCTGTAGTGAAAGCGATAAAAGTAACACACCGAGTCCAACCTCACCGAATCTTACACACTTACGAAGGGTTTATGAACCATTCACCACCGCATTGTACTACATCACATCATGCTGTGCTCCTCCTCGTCCTCTGTGATAGAAAACTTCCGAGTGAGTGGAAGATAATCCATTCAGTCACTTGAGATGGCTTTCGTGCTGCATGCCGGGTGATGATGAATTTGTAAGGCAGGCAGGGAGGGCAGGGACAAGGTGGACCGGGTATGGTATTAATGCAGGGCAATGATGGGCAATGTCGGAATGATGAAATGAACGACTTGCCAATCGAATATCAATAAATGCATAACCTTCCCCTCCTCCAGCTCCGAATATCATCATAATGAACAAACCGTTCATACACATAAATACTAGTACAGAGTAAGTACATATAAGTATCTATCTGCAACAGACTTTTTAAGTCCAGGTACAAGTGGGGCCACCCAAGAAAAATAGTTAATCTTCGCAAGGCTTGCCAAGCATCAGTATGCGCAACTTCATCCGAGAGTAACACAAATCTGACGACACTTCTAAAAGGAAGGGAAGGGGAGGGAAGGCTTTATGATACATTCTTTGATGAGTTGAATGACTGATGGTTGATTGCTGAAGGCTGATGGGCTGATGCTGGATTTTTGGTACTTAGATGATAGAAGCCATGTTTCTTCCATGGAAATGGAGATACAGATGAGGCTGATTTTTAGATATATATTGGATACCTAGCTGGGTAGGTAATCCGACTTGTCAATGTAAGCGTCTATATTGTTAGTTCAATATAGTTTATAGTTCCTATCTATTCGAACTTTATGTAATCGTACACAGATGTAGATATGGATACTAACGATAAGTAGCGTTCCAACAAGGCAATCTCTTCACCTAGTAGTAGCACTCATCTACCTACCTTTTCTCTGTAGCCATCATAAACAACAAATAAATTCATCCATCCATCTATCCATCCATTCTATATACCCCATTATCCATGCACCACCCATCCATTACCCATATCCACGTCCACATCTATCACCCCTCCAAATTTCCATCATGCCTCAATCATTCCTCACCCCTCACCCTCTAATCCACTCTTCTATTATACATTCAAGAAAAGCATTCTCACATGTTACATCTATCCATCCATCCACCCATACAAGCACCAACCCCAAGCCTCAAGCCTCAAGCCACAGATCAAACCCACAAGACCATAACACAAGCAAGCAAGCCTCTTTCACACACCTAATAAGATGTTACCTACCTAGCTACTTGCCTACCTACAGAAATCTAAAAATAAAACCCACACATACATACATACCTACCTCCCAATCACCCCTAATATCTAATATCGTATCCAGTATCACTATTTCTATACCTGGTATACCCCGCCTTGTGTATCCCACACCTTATCCCACACCAAATCACATACCTCCCTCCCTTCCTTCCTTCAACCCTCGTCTCCTACATCGGGCCGTTTGACAAGGTAACATCTCATGTTCACTTACACGTTCACGCTCGCTCCACATTCACGTTTCGGCTTACTTTCTGTGCATACATACATGCATCTCACTGCTATCTCACTGCATGAAAGTGTATGCATGCCACAAACGGTCTGTTTTATTTGTGGCAAGAGTAGAAGCCATAGGATATTGGTGCCATTAACAAACAACTCACTCACTAGTATACAAGGAGAGCTTATGTAGGGAATTTTAGTATACGATATCTCATATAACTCATTTTTCATAATATTGGGTGTAATTCATTTTACAATTTGATATTATCAAACCCTAACGCCTATCACCACTAGATTCCCAAGACCAAAAACTACAATTTAGAAGCAGGCGATGAATGTCCTACTGCAGTAATTTCGTTATAAAGAAGCCTAGTCATTTATGTTAGCAATTTGTTTTCGTATGTAAACCTCTGGAGAACATCAAATAAAGGGTTATACTTACGTAGTCAAGAAATCCGCATAATCCTCTCCAGTAACCTGTCCTGCGAAGTACTGCGCGGCCAATTGATACTTATTTCCTTTAGGTCCTTGGCTCGCCAACTCATCTGCTTGCTCCTTAAGCAATCTCAAAGCATAAGCCTTGTCCACCTTCTTTCCTTCTGCCGTGCTAACACCATGTTTAACCCATTGCCATAATTGAGATCGACTAACTTCGGCTGTAGCAGCATCTTCCATCAAATAATTAATAGGTATACATCCTACACCTCGGAGCCATCCTTCCATATATCCTAATCCAATGTTCAGGTTCTTGCGAATACCTTCTTCCGTGACAGCGCCAGGGACATTCATATTTAAAAGATCGTTTTGTCCAATTTTTACATCTAAGCGACGTACGAACATTTGATTGGGCGTGGGCATGTGTTTGTTGAATACCTCGGAAGCGATACCTGCAAGTGCTGGATGGGCTACCCATGTACCATCATGACCAGCTTTGGCCTCACGGATTTTATCCGCATATACACCTTCCATGGCCTTGTCATTGGCGGCTTTATCATTCTTGATAGGAATTTGAGCGGCCATTCCACCCATGGCATGTACTTGTCTTCGATGACATGTTTGGATCAATAACTTAACATATGCATCCATAAATGGAACCGTCATAGTTACAGCCGATCGATCGGGAAGAACAAAATTTGGGTTGTTGCGGAATTTCTTAATGACGCTGAAGATATAATCCCACCTTCCACAGTTGAGACCAGCGCTATGATCACGAAGTTCATAAATGATCTCATCCATCTCAAATGCAGCAAGGATCGTCTCGATCAAGACCGTTCCTCGAATGGTTCCTCTTGGGATGGCGATGAAATCTTGAGAGAGGTTAAAAACATCATTCCATAAACGAGCTTCGAGATGAGATTCCAATTTTGGGAGGTAGAAATATGGTCCAAGCCCACGACTGATCAATTCCTTTGCATTGTGGAAAAAGTATAAACCGAAATCGAAGAGACTGCCCGAGATTGGTTCTCCATCTACTGTGAAATGTTTCTCATCAAGATGCCAGCCTCTAGGTCTTACGATGAGTGTGGGAAGTGTGCGATCGGTTCGAAGTTTGTATTCTTTTTCTCCTATTTTGAAATCGACTTGTCTTCTAACTGCGTCGTAAAGATTGACTTGTCCATTGATCATATTATCCCATGTTGGAGCACTGGAATCTATTGAAGAAGTTAGCACTTGGATATCGGAGAAGGAATTGGAATAGATGAATCGTACCCTCGAGATCTGCCATGTATGTCCACACATCTGAGTTCAAAGCATTGACAATCATCTTCCTGTCAGTTGGACCAGTAATTTCCACCCTACGGTCGATCAATCCTGGTGCCGGTGGTGCTCCCCTCCAAGCATCATTTTCACGGATATGTTTGGTTTCTGGGAGGAAATCTGGTAAGGCGCCTTTATCAAGTTCTGCTTGTCTGATTACACGGCGTTGAAGAAGTTCTTTTCTGGTACTCTCGAAGGATCTGTGAAGGAGGGCGAGGAATGCAACGGCATCTTTACTAAGGATCTTCTTATTGAAATCAGTAATAGTTCCCGAGATGTTCACGCCCTGTAATTGAGCATCGACTAGAGACATCTTGTAAGCTATTTGATTGATGGGTATATTGAGATAGATAAGAATTGATTTTGTAGATTTTTAGATATTCAACGGAAAAGAATTGAAAAGATGTAGTTGATGTTAAAAGAACTCAAAGAATGCTCAAGATGTAGAAGGGAAATAAGAGGAAAATATGACTATATTAGCAGCTTTGCTTGGTCGCGGCAATGAGGAGCCACTCGGCATGCAAGTTCGATCCCAAGAGCAGCATGCATTCGGATGGAGGGGAAAGATAGCTTTTGGTTAGAATGCTTCAGGATTAAGCTTGTGAATGTGGGGTAATGCCTCTTTTCGGTAATCGCCGCTTTACGCTTTTTTGATTGATTGATTGATTGATTGTTTGTTTGTTTGTACTTCATTCCTCAAAGTGATAATCTAACACTTTGACAAATAAATGATGTCGTCTTTTTTGATATGATTAGTCAAAGACATTGTTCACTATCTCAGTATCTATGGGTAATATGTATAGATAGCTATGAAATGAGATGAGATATCCTCCTCAACTATTCTGCAGTAATATGATATTGAATTTGCATTTGCATTTGCATGTGGAGAGGTGGAGAGAGCTTCCTTCCTTTGGTACGCACAGCTTCCAGCCCTGTAATGCTTGTAAAAGGCTACCCTTGGTTATCCTCGGGTCGAGAAAGCGCAGAACCAGAAAACACCTCTTATCTGTTATCGCCTAGACCTTGATAAGCCGAGGCATTACTCGATGAAGTCGAGTACACGAGTAAGCAAGCAAACAAATGACCTCCTGATGCGACTGGAAATGTTTCCGAACTTCGTTCCAGATATGTCCGATGATCGGATTTGTTCTGCTATTGGTGTTGAGAGTTCCGGGTAACAGGAAGATGCTACCGAGGTCGGTTTACGCTTTCACCTACTTGTTAAGCACATTGGTTCAAAGTCCGAAATACGCTTTGTTTGGAGTAATCTCTCCGATCACTTGCTTGGAGGAGACTAGACGGACTATCGATCATCATATGTGTGGTAATTGCTTGATACTACCCGACAAGTATATGCTTCATCTGATCTACTTAGACTTCTATGTCAAATCTACAGTACTGTAGGGAAGACTAGCAGTCTCTTTTGGCAGCCAAGTGGCAATTCAGTCATCCAGCGCCAATTATTGGAACGAAGTTAACAAATATTCTATTCCAAGACTTCAGTGATGTCTTGGGACTGACTTGTAAAATGTTCTACATAAACCGGCCAAAAGGATGTCTTGGCTTCCCCAATTATCTGTCATTTCTTGAGAGGCAATTCTCGCACCTCTTTCTGCAGTAGTCAAGATATTTGCTAGTAGAATATTGTATTTCTCTCTAGTCGAATATATACTCTTCACATCATATGATACAGTATATCCATATTACCACGTTGAAGCGAACAAAATCCCGCTTCTACCAGTGCCATAAAATACAAAACTCCAGTCAACGCAGCTGCACCATAGCTGGTCCGAACAGGAGAAGGTAGCATTTGGGTTCAACTAGCTGGTCTGAACAGGAGAAGGTAGCAATCGGGTCTCAACTAGCTGCAACTGTAGCAATCTTCATATCCATCACATTCGATTGCGAACCCGCAGATTTTGAGGGATTTTTCGAAAGTTATATCAACACACTACCGGTCAAGGCTCTGGCATAGTATTTTACGCTCAAAGCTCTCAGCTAAACTCACATCATGCGGCCGGCATGTATCCTGAATGACTTGAGTGGTGAATAGACGAGCATGCTTTCTTTTTATCTGCTTGGCCCCTTAAAACCTTCCTCCTTATACTCTGATGATATCCAAACGCTCTTGATGTACTTCTCATGTTTCCCTCCTTCTTGTTCATCCCATTCACCCTATCGCCAACTAAACACAGGTATAAAAGCATATACCTCAATATCGCTTTCATCTCCCATTTCTTCCTTCCTCTCCCCGTTCCCTTCTTTCCACCGACTTCTTCTCTTTCCACTTCCCTCTTTTCTCAACCCCTTATTCTCAACTCCCTCCCACAATATCAAAACTCTCCTCTCCTCTCCTTTCGACACAGCCTCTTCATTACTAATACCAACTTACTGTATCACTATATCATTATACACTACATTACCAACTCAATCTACGAGTAATGGAATATTAGATTAGAAAAATGTCAACATTCAGCTCACCCCATCCCTTTTCCCCTCATTTATTTGGAGCTTCAATTTATAGCCGCTATTACCTCCATCACCACTAGTTGATCAAAATTTAGAAACTTAATCATAATCTTCTATTTTGACCATCTCGCAATCCTCCCTCTACACCCCTTTACGCTCGCTTTCATTAGTCATTTTTATCTTGAGCCCTTCAAATTTATCTTTCAACTCATTTCCCAACTTCCTTTGACTCTTTTTATTTATACAATTTACCCATAATCTCTCATTCTATCCGTTATTTTCCACTCACTCAGAATTCCTCTTCCCAATCAAGATCCCAATCAAGCCCATCTCTAGCACAATTCATGTCCCTCGACTACATCAGTACAAAAAGTTAGGTTAACCCAGATCATTATACACATGCTCACCTAAATATTTTCATGCTCCAAAGTTATCAGTCAAACCTATTTTGTAAATTTTATTACTAATCTTTCAATATCTATCCGCTTCTCTTAATTATAGTTTACTTTTGATGCCTTTCATTACAGTCAACTGCAGCAACCTCCCAAAATAATTCAACCAATTCTTTTCCATCATTTTCTCGGAGTCGTATTCCTCACATCCATTTTTCCGATATTTGCTTCCCCTATCCCATTTTGCAATTGCCACCAAACATCGATCTACTTACTCACCTCTTCCCCGCCTCCCCGCTTCCTCTTTTCCATCCACTCTCAACAGACCCGCTCAACTATTCATTTACTTCTCCATCACTTCCCTAACTCCTCCAGCTTACGTTTCCTCTGCCTTTTAACCCTCAAGCAAATCAAAATTGTGTAAACCACACTAAAATATTCCATCTCCGTCATAATAGTTATTCTTTTCTCGCAAAGACAGAATTTCACTGCATCAATACACGATACACCCTTTCCAATTTAATAATATTGGTCCGTCTACTAGTATTATCACAACTCCCAACATTTACTCACTTATCTGCAAGACCTATTTGAGTATTCAGTTTTACTTAAATTACCCTTCTTGTTAGACATCTCTCAACCTAAGTACTTTTACTTCCACTCTTATTGTACTCTACTACCAAGAAGATAGTATCCATTTCTCGAACCAGCGGTCTCCTCATCTCAGTATACTATTCACATACCCAAAGATCGTATTAAAGCCCATTTATTCTACATCCCAATCATTATCTTTTATGCCCTTATCCTTCATACCCAAGTCTTTCTTTTCTATCATGATTCACTTCCTTTCTATCCCCGAAATATATTTCTCTATACTCTTCCCATTTCGTTACTCACTTCTATACGTCACAAACCTATAGTCTTGATAACAGAGTGTTTTTCATTTTATTTTATTTTATTTTATACATTTCTTTATAAATACAACCACGATCATATCAATAACCAACCCACCTCCCACCTCCATCTCCACCTTACCACCCACTCACCCTATCTTTCCCTATTCAATCATCTTATTATCCCAAATCATTCCATCTATTCCATCTCAAACTTCCTTCCGTATATATATAATATATACAAAAAATCCTTATTTACGTCTAACCACCCTCATCAATGTTCAAAAAATACACAAATACAAAACCAATCTCACTTCTCTCGGAGCCGCGTTTTAATATATAAACGACAAAAAAACTATATATTTAGAGAGAGTAATACGGAGAAACGATTAGGTTTTAATACTAATTAATATCAATAATATCAATAAGCATATATGTATCGAATTAAATAGATTTTAGTTATTTTTTTTTGATCTGGTTATATTATCATATAATTATCCCCGTCTTAACGATCCCCCCCCCCCCCCCCCAATTTAAAAATATGAATCATTTTAATAATCTTTTTTATGTATATCTATATCTATATGTATATATATATCCATTTCATACAATACATTCTCACTCCTTTCTTTCTTTCTTTCTCCCTTCCTTTAACACCTCGTCAAACCCTATCATTCTACACACCTCGCATTATCTCACCCTGTTTTATAACTATATATAAAACTCAGACTCAAATTAAATAACGTTATCTAATGTTATATTCATTTATTTATTCAAAAGTTAAAAACTATTTATATCAAAAATTAAAAAATAAATTAAAAACTATATAGTTATTAAAAAATATTTAATTTGAATTAACTTTTTTTAATTTTTTTAATTATATAAAATATAAATATAAATATAAATATAAATATAAATATAAATATAAATATAAATATAAATATAATTAAAAGAAACCAAAAATAAATTACAAAAATTATTCAATTAAATAAAGTTTAATATTAATATATTATTAATTTATTTTATAATTTGTAAAACATTCAATAAATAAATAAAACTAATAAACCACAATCATTTTATAAAAAGAATCAAATCAAATCAAATACAAACACAAATACAAATTCAACCAGTGAACCCAAAAGCTACAGAAATCAAGTGGTCAGAAATAATATAAAGTATTTGTAGATAAATAATCTTGTATCTGAGAGACATGACAATCTCCTCGAAAGAGTGATTTCATTCCACTTCCACCCCACCCGCTCCATTCCATTCCATATTTGAATTAAATCCACTTTCCCCCCTCATATCTCTTTCTCATCATTGTAAAAAGGGAAACATATCATCATAAAAGAACGTATCACCACGCCAGACCACTTCTTGCGTCACAATCCTCTCCCCCACTCCCCTATACTCCCATATACTTCCACTCCCTCTACTCACCTCACTCCACTCTTCTCAGCACTGCTCTGCAGCTCTCCTCTATTCCGCCAATCCATATCATACACCTACCACCCATTTTAAGTCCAATAACCCCGTCCATTTATTCAACCTCAAGTCACCACCTAAAAAGATCCCATCCCATTCTTCTCATCAATAAATCTATATCGTTCCCTCTCCTTACGATCTTTGTTCAGCATCGCGATACCGAAGATAACTGCTACATCGAGACCTATACATTATCTCCGTTAGCTTTTATCCCTATTTTTCTAGTGAACTAGTTTTCCTTTCGGCTTTTCCATTCACCCTTAGCTTCTTCCTCCGCTTATAGTCCTAGCCTCTGAACTCTGACCATAAAAAGTACCTCAAGTGAACCTTCGAAAAAAGAAAGAAAAAGAAAAACATACCGACAATACCAAAAGCCGCCGTAAAAATAACATCCAAAAACAAACCATCGAATTTAACAAAAGCGCCACTACATCCCGGCATCGTAGCCGCAATAATAGCATTCGGACAAGTAGAATCTATAACGAAAGCAGGAGCGCTCGTACTATTGAAATAACCACAGCAACCAAATTCTTCCTGCAATAAACTCTGCGTAGTGGGACCTTGCGCATTCCATGTATCGAGAAGAGATTCCTTCGATTGGAGAGTACCGAACCAAATATCAAGACCTATGATCAGGGTGAAGATAGCGCAGATGACGACCATGTAGCCATGGAGTTTGAGCCAGCCTCGGGTGGTGCTGAGGGTCATGGCGGGGATGGAGAGGAGGAAGGAAACGAAGATTAAGACTGCATTGCCAATGGCGGCTTTTGATGGGTAAGTTAGGTCAGCTCATTGCACATATATCGTCAAGAGAGGATGTGGGATATGAGGTATTAGACTAACCATTTAAAGGAGTACTCTCCAATAGAAGATTCGTCCCAACACTCGCAATACTCAGTGCTTGTGAAGTACCAGCTTTCGTGTTCAAGGCAAATCCAAGTAATAATGCTCCAGAACCTACGAAGAGTAAATCTAGGATGATATATGTCCAAAGGATCTTGTCGGCCATTTTGTGTTTTGTTGAATAGTACCAGCTATATCAACTTAAGGTCGGAAGTGATTTTAATTAAATGTAGATGAAGGAAAAAAGAGCAAGCTGTCTTTGGTGTTAAGGACGACCGGCGTCTAAATTTGTGATGATAGACTGACTGGTTGACCTATTGCAGTGAAGGAACCAAAAAAAGAAACAATGAAAAAAAAAGAAGCAATCAATGCCCTGCACAAATGTATCAAGAGATCGACCCCAATAATCGAACTTGTGCTTAGCACAAATTAGAGATGGAGATGAAGAAAAGACGAAGAAAAGACGAAAATCAATGGAATGAAAAGAATAGAATAGAGCAGAAAAAAAGTTTTGAGAAACTTTCATGCGACAAGAAAAGAGAATGAATACTACCTACTCCGTACAGAACACTCGAGGTAAGAGGTAAAGTAGAGTCAACGATTGATGGATGATACCCGTATGATCCTACATGTCCTAGTATAGAACAGAAACACTTTCCTTAGCAGCACCATCCATTCATAGCATGAGAAAGTTGTATATGTTGCTTCATGAAATGGGCCGTGCAATAGGTTCCATTCGGATTGTTCCTAAAAACTTGTAACAAAAGTATGCTGCGACAGTTGAAGGGGGATGGCGTAGCAGAGTTTTGAGTGTTGTTGACGAGTATGATGGCCGTGTTTCGACTGGTCCAAGGAGTTCAAGGGTTTTTTCGTGACTCTTCTCTACAATTGGCGTTTCAAGTCCTGCCTCATGATGAGGTGGGGATGTAACAAATTTCCCATTTCCCATTGAACCAACGATAAAGGAGTATATGGAGGATTACCGTAAGCCGTACGGAGCGGAGGGAAGTATCGTTACGGGACTGAGTGATGTTGGATCCATTGATGGGAATTGATAAAATCGATAAAGCGATGAATAATAGAAGCTTGATAACTCGAGAGGATATTTACAAAGTTAGTAATGTTCTTTACTAATTAATATATAATATATTAAAGCGTATTGACCGACATCGTACAGTTGCTAATTTTATTACTACAGTATCTATGTATAGTACATAGTAGTTGAGTTGGATATGGTGGAGGTGAGGTGAGAATCGTGAAATGGTGAAATGGTGAGATGATCGTTCGTGACATGGTCATTGGTGAGATTCTTGAGGCTTGTGCTTTATTGCTTGTTCATGATCTCCCCCAAGGGTTTAAAAATATCCTCGGAAACCTAAGGCAGAAATAGTAAAGCTCGATTCTCAAATTGACCTTGTCTTGCTTGTTCACTGTTCCACGTGCACAAGAGCATCATCCATCATGAATCATGATTCATCATCCGCTTTCAACTTTGGTTCAGGTCGAGTGTCACTACCTCCTAGGCACAATCGCAATAACGCAATGCATTACTCGATAACCGTTGAGGCTGAAGAGAGATTTGATCCGAGATTGAACTGACAGTTCGACTTCAAAAGATCAAAAGATCAAAAGATCAAAAGATCAAAAGATCAAAAGATCAAAAGCACTTTTTATTAGAGTATTTTCTATTTTGTACAGAATACATGCGTACATATGTATATATACGTACGGGGGAAAGTCCTCATCCCCTCCTCTTTCCTCCCTGCGCTCAATTGGAGCCATAATTATGATGGAGGTAGACATCCTTCTCCAACCCCAACTTATTATTATTATTCATACAGAGAGGTTTTGACGTGATGCTGAAGAATTCAAAGCATTCTTATTGGCAACCTTGATGGTCGGTCATACATACAAGTGAGATCCAATGCACGGGTATGTGCAGACATCTGAGATGGCCGTTGTTCTGGGTAAACGGAAGTGGTCATTCGTATCACTGTAGGACATGGCATGGATTGTCAGGCCTAACAGTAACAGGTAAGCCCAGACTCTAGATCTGTCCTCTCAGTCAGTCATGGACATGGAGTCGCGGACTCATGAGACTCAGAGACACAAGCAATACTTTTGAAAGCGGAGATATAATTAAATATGTGCCGAGAGATTAGCTACCGATGCCCATTTTTGATAGTCGGTGGTTCCAGTTGGTCAATGAGATAGATGGTAGATGAGTACGTACCTAGTCTTCAGTTCCACTCTAATCACCTCTAAGTTCTAACCGGTATACTCCGTATAGTAAGTAGCATAAACACACTTACAGTTAGTATACACATGGAGTAGTAATCACAAATCCAACACTTCGTACAACTTTATTTGCTTATACTTTTCACTCCGATCCCGTTTCGCACCGCCGCCACTTCCATCGGCTCGGTTCAACAAAAGCTTTGTTCTTTATGAAATGAGATCTTCAAAGTTTCTCAATTGCATCGGTTGGGTGATGTGAGTACCGTACTTGGTACAAATGATTGATAGATAGTACGTAGTAGACACCTAGTGGGATAAGTAGCTGAATATCAAGTACAAGTGACGGGATCCTTGGATACTCTATCATCCAATGAAAATGAAATTTCCCCTCTTCTCTCCGTCCTCTCCATCACGGCTGACTAAGCAGTGACACCATGTGAATAGCGTACCTAAACCGCTTAAAGGTTTAAAGGGTTCGCACTTCCCTCATTCAGAATAATTGTTCCTCCAACGCTTGACCTCAAAAGGTTTTATCCTATTCATTTGCCAAATAACGATCCTCTACCAAGTCTCCGACCCCCCTGCATCAGCCCGAAGAACACAAGTTTCCTACCATACAACATCAAACATATCAAGTTATCAACAAGTAGCCGAACTTCTTCTTTGGCGATACTCGCTATCCGGAAAAGGTGTCAAAAAGCACTCTTTTGGTAAGGTACGTTCAATAAAATTTTATATCGAGCAATGTCATATTGTCGAGACCTTCCTCCTCCCTCCCTCTTGCTTCTACTGTACTTGCACCTTTCCTTCACCTCACTCCCTGTTCTTTCAATGTCCATCACCTCTTCCATGATCTATCATCTCCATTTTGAAAATGTCATCAAAGCTTCAAATCTTCTTACCGAGTACTGTTACCAATTTTCAGCACTCGGTCGCACTGATCTTCCCACCCCCACACCACCATAATTTCTATACACTGCACACTGCACACTGCACATTACCAACAACTCGGGAAATCATCTTCGGGTTACAATTTACCTGCTTCTCGCACTACTGCAAAGCTTTCTGCATCTATTCAGGAGAGAGCACACAAGACATTTCCATTTCGCATGGGCCATACAACTTGCAAGTACACAACCATCCAGAGTACTATCGAGTCAGCGATCAAGGATGAGCTTCAGGCTCAGCCAATAGGCCAAGTTACCTTATCTCAAACCGCTTTAGACAATGGACCGGGTCAAGCTTGTGGCAGGCTGCAGACCTTCCCCATTGCCAAGATGTTGTCAATCCTTCTCGAGTAAAACTGCTGAGTCGATAATTGAATAAGCACTCGAGCATACCAACTTGCGATTTGGTCAATTGAGAGAATGGTCATGAGCCACATATTCAAATACATCAATGTCCCCCCGTACTTGAGAAGTAAAGTTGCTTCAAGGTACAAAATAAAATTACGATCGCTTTCTCAAATGGTACGAGATTGAAGATTGAAGGGGGAGGCCGACACAAATTCATTTTTCTCACTCCTTCAATCACTCACACACTCACCCACTCACTCACCAGCCCCAATCACCAATCACTACTCAACAATCATCACCCACTCACTACCCATTCACACTATTTGAGCACGCAGCACCTTTCATCTAGATTTCAAGGATGAAAGAAGCATCCGGCTTTGATACCGGTGCACGCTATTTTCCTCGTTAAAGGGTCCCTTGCCAATCTCATTTACCTTGAGCAACGTAGGGATTATGAGTGGAAGGTGCAAAACAAGATGCTTGCAAGTGCTTCATTCCTCAATAATCCATCCCATCACTAAAAGCTTACCAGAGCCGAGTAAAGATTGGGGACTGGGCTAAGAAAAGAGTGAGGTTGTACCCTTTTGAATTGTACCTGACCATCGACCATACGACTGTTGGGATTAATGATATTACATCAATTTCAATCATGGTAGTCAATTGGTCGATACTATACTTTTATTGAAATTCTACACCCACACTAGCACATTGATGTTTTAAGAACAATCAATCATTTCAAAAAAAGCTTTTTTTTTCTCCCTCTGCTCCAAAATATCTCATCGTCTGTGCATTTTTGGAAAAGATTAGTATGACATGGGTGGAGCTGCAACTAACTCATTTTGACTAGTTAAATTTTAGCATTCAAATTGAAAATCACGGAAAAGCACGGATGTATTCATTTATTACCCATTCCATCCATTCCATTCATTCACCAGGTCAATTTTCGCACCATTTCATTGGATCATGACCCAGCACTTCTCCATCGGTCACACCACCATAAGATTGTTTATCTACCCTCTCTATCCTTGCCACCCACCCAGTCAAACACACCCCACCGTTCCTTCCCGCATACAATAGTGTACAGACTACAATACTTAGTACAAGACATTATCCACTTTTACTAGGGCCACCCACTTTTCATCACGGAACTACTGGCTGCACTGCACACTTTCCCGACCGAGCACACTCATCCCACCGAGCACTCAGCACACTTTACTTAATTCATCTTACTTCACCTCACTTCACACATCCAGCACCCCAGCCTCCCCCAGTGTTCCATCTTTTTCCTCTACTCGGTTGTGGGTGTGTGTGTGTATGTACCTAGTGTATGTATGTATGAGTGTGAGAGAGAAGTGTGTGTCTCTCCTTCCTCCCCCAGCGAAAGTTGACATTACAGATACATTAAAGTGTGCCAGTACAAGTTGGTTTTAATTCGCCTGTGCTTCTTTTAATCTATCCTCTTTTCAATCATCCCGCATTCGTACTGCAGCGATTTTGCCTGATCAATTCATTAATCCCCATCTTCTTCTTACAGTTACTTTCAAAAAAAAAAAGTCTCCTTCTCAGGAACGAACCACAAGATAGCTGTTCCAGCCAAATTCCACCACCACCACTTTTTAACTACGAACCAAAGCAGACCAAATTCAAAAAAAAAAAAAAAAGGTACGTACCCAAAAAAGCAACCAAGCACCACCTCGAATTCCGCATTCAAGCATCACCCCCGAATCCCGCAAACATACCGTACCCATTTCTCAACCTGGAACATTTGTCCAAAAAATTCAACTACGCTTTTGATCGAATCCAATCAGTTTTCCCTTGGATTTGATCAAATGGAGTAAAAATATTTTATACTAATTCCCATTCTTCTATTTAACAGTTACCATTACCACTTACGGATAATTATTTACATTACTCACAATTACAATTACAAATACCAACACGCAATCAATTATTACATTTTACCATACATTTGACAATTACAGTCACCCGTCCCATCATCAGGTAAATTCATTCCTCGAGTTCATTCAGACATACATACATTCATACATACACACAATTCAATTCATTGCATTTTATTTCATTTCAATCCAACCATTTTCATCCAGTTTTACCGCGTTTCTCGGTGCTCGGCAACTTTCCCGCAAAAGAAGAGCGCGCCTTTGCTCTTCCACTTCCAGTTAAATTTCAGCCCATCTTTTTCTCAGTAGGCTGAGATAATAAACTCGGCTCAACCCAAAATTTCACACCATTCTTAATCAAGTCTTCGTTAACCAGGTTTCTGCGACAAAGCAGGACAACAGCCTCTCCACCACCTCCCCATAAGCAGTAAGGTCGTCGGCAACCACCTCAAAACAGTCATTCTCGTCATACCTTACCTCAATTAAGAGATTTTATAATTCTTATCAAAATGGCCGATATCACAGATCAACACGACCAAAATTCTCCATCAACTCTTGATGAACATGCTGTCGGTAACGGTAACCCAATTGCTGGTTCCGATACTCGTGGTATTAAACGCGCAAGACCTGCCACCGCAGAAGATGACGATGATGATGATGATAAACCCGGTCGCGAAAGAAGAAAAATTGAGATCAAGTTTATTACGGATAAATCGCGTCGCCACATCACATTTTCCAAAAGAAAGGCCGGTATCATGAAGAAGGTTAGTTTTCAATCGTTATTTGTGTCAACCATGATACGCGTCAAATCCAATGCGACGCGCCTATCCTTCTGTGCAAAGAGCGGTAGCTGATGATACGATTGATTTTATTTAGGCATACGAATTGTCAGTCTTAACAGGAACTCAAGTCCTCCTCTTAGTCGTATCCGAAACCGGTCTTGTATACACTTTCACAACACCAAAACTGCAACCTTTGGTCACAAAGGCGGAAGGGAAGAATCTGATTCAGGTATGCGCAAATCACTCAGCCTCACCTGGATTGATAAAGATCCCATGCTAACATCAATCAGGCCTGCTTGAACGCACCCGAGCCTACCGGAAATGGCGAGAACGGGGTTGATGATGGGAACACAGTTGAATCGCCGGAGGAGCCAACTCCACAACATCTACCACCACAACAACAAGGTCGCCCTGGAATGCCACAACAGGCACCACAAATGCACCCAGGCTATGGCGTACAAGGGCTATCGCAGGAACAGCAACAAGCTATTGCGTACCAAAATTATATGGCTCATCAACAACGAGGGGGGTACATGCCTCCACAAGCTGGCATGCCACAACCGCAAACACATCAATCATAATACCGTTGCCGAGTCCCAGTACACGAAACGGGTCGAATGAATGAGTCATTCAAACTTGATACCCGTCACATAATATAAGAGTGTTCTGCACCAATCGTGTCTTGCGGGGTCCCATTTTCTCTAACGTTGCTTCCGAAGGTGTTAAGGTGTTTATTTTCTATTATATGGGGGGTTTTCATTTGATCTGCAGACACTTGTCGGCACTATCACTTAAGCAGGCAAAATTTGCGATAATGAGATAATAACCTTGCCATAGTTCGAGATTTCGTATATGGTAAAAGGGGAAGGGGGCGTGTAAGGTTGTTTGTTGGTGGGGGGGGAGGAAGCTTTGGCAGGCGAGGTGGGCGGCCAAGTTTGGTTCTGCAATTTCCCTATACTTTTCTGTCTCTCGTCTCTGATCGGTTGGGTTCTAGCATGGTGATGGTTGATAGTGGATGAGTATGGGAAAAGATAACATGGTGCACCATGATGGGATGATATCAAAAGGATGGATGGTGATGGGTAGTGGATAGTTCAGGAATTTTCTAGCTTGAGGTTGTTGTAGTAGCTCTCTCTTGTACAGTAAAAAATCATTCCCAGAGAGAACCAAATGAAATAATCGGGTTGTTAAGGAAATTTTTTGAGAGGATGCCTATACTTGGTGAATGAAATGAAATGGATGATCCTTCCGTATGATGTGAAATGGTGAAAGAGGAGTTCTTAAATATGGTGAATATATATATATCTACGATGATGATGATGATGAATTACAATTAGGTAATATAAGAAAAAAGAAAAAAGAAAAAAGAAAAAAGAAAAAGGAAAGAAAAAGAAAAAGAGAATAGATGAAGTTTCTTCCTCTGGTAGATAGGTAGGTAACTAATCTTGATCTTGGATTTTTGATTCGGTTTTAGTTTATTTGAGCTGGTTTTGGGATTGGTTAGCTTTATATTCGGATTTGAGATTTGACTGACTTTTATTTTTATTATTATTTTACCTTTTTTTTTCTATGATAATGGGTAGTAGGTAGGTAGGTAGGTAGGTAGGAATATATATTTTTGTTACGATAGTAACAATTGACTAATTAGGAGAGCTTAGGCCTTGTGCAAAAGCGATCAGATTTCATCGAATTAATATGTGATCTGGGTCACCTTAAGATCGTATGTGCACGCACTGTCAGAAAACACGTGACTTGGAGCTTTTGGAGCTTGAGGATCCAAAAGGATCCAAGGGAGCCTTTGGAGCTTAGGATCCAAAAGGATCCAAGGGAGCCTTTGGAGCTTAGGATCCAGAAGGATCCAAGGGAGCATGAATATCTATATAACCAAGATGGATTCCCTTTGTATAGAGCTTCGTGCTCAAGATCAATCATTTAGTATACCATACTATTAGTTACGAATTGCATCACACTATTGTCATTACTTTAAGTCCCTGCTTGACGCCTAGTTATAAACCTACCTCGAGAGCCTAGAGCACTTCCACGTGATCTAGACGGCAAACCTCGTAACAATTTTGTCTTTTTGAGGTTTTTGATATTTTTGGGTTTTAAGATATATTGTTTTTGGTTTTGGTTTCGAATAGAATAAAATAAAATAAATATAAATTAGTTTTTAATAAAATGATTTTTGTTTTTGTTTTCGATATACTTCTGTTTTGATCGTTTTGTTTTGAGATATACTTTGTTTTTGATAGATGGATTGAGATGTTGTTGTTGGTGGGTGGTGTGTTTGTTACGAGGTTTGCCGTCTAGATCACGTGGAAGTGCTCTAGGCTCTCGAGGTGGTTTATAACTAGGCGTCAAGCAGGGACTTAAAGTAATGACAATAATATGATGCAATTCGTAACTAATAGTATGGTATACTAAATGATTGATCTTGAGCACGAAGCTCTATACAAAGGAAATCCATCTTGATTATATAGACCTTCGTGTCCTGAAAGTCGATCGACTCTTGAAGGGCCGATCGATTCTCACGAAGTCGGTCGGCTTTCGGATCAGGTGACACTTGTCACATGATCCTGCTAACTAATTGGTTACCTGGTGCGGGTGTTACGCCGTCGTAACAGATATTTTGAAACTTAAATAGTATATTAATTGAAATATCAGCTTTCGATTGGCTATTTTATTTTTTATATACTTTTATTTTTGGAAAAGTTATTAAACATTAAGGTTAAAAAAACATACAAATTAATATGCTTTGAGTGGTAAATTGGCCTATGCGTCTTTAAAAATCTCGCCGAGTAGCTTCATCTATATATCTTCAAAAATCTCACCGAGCAATCAAATACCTAAATACTTGTGATTTTCAAACACAAACACAAACACAAACACAATCACAATCACAATCACAATCTTTCCTTTTTCATTTCATCTCAATCAATTCATTCATTCTTGTTCATTCTTATATAATCCTCTATGCTAATGCTCCCAGTATATACTATGCGATGAACATTCTCTAAACGCCCTTGCATGCTAATAAACAAACAGGTCCAACAAAAGAAAGGAAAAGAATCAAAAACCATGAATTTCATCAATTTACAATAAAACCCATGTAAAAACAATCTCTCTCATGTACCAATCCCAACAGCTTAGGAGGTTAAGTAGGAAATTTCAAAAAACTGAAAATGTAGGAAATGCAGTATTTGTATATAAATAGGTGTTACTAACTACTCATATCCGATGGACCAGTTTCAGATCCTCCTATACCTCCAATACCCAATCCTGTACCTGGACCTCCATCACCTACAGGAGGATGACTAGGCCCGTTTCCATTATCCACTTCATGATCTCTGTTTCTATCCCTCCACCACCCCATTTTCCACCACCCGCCTGTTGCATCTCGAAGTTCTGATCTCGTGGAACGACGTTTACGAGGTGTAGGACGGGCTGTGAAACCTGGAAAACCTGTTGAGCGTCTCCGACGTCGACGGGATAGTGATACTTGGCGGTGGAGAAGTGATGTATTTTCATCTGGAAATGGGGAACCCCCTTCTTCGTCATATATTGACGATCTCGGGAATGTAGATGATGAATCCGGTCTTGGTCTATTTGCTCTTGTAGGCGAAGAATTCCCATCATCATCTTCTAATTCTCCCCAAATCTCATCCACTTCTGACAGGCGGACTGCTTTTCTAACATGTCTTGTAGCTCCGATAATTGTATCGAGTTTGGTGGTAGGGGTCATGGGTTCGCCATTTAGAAGGGCTTGGTCTTCGGCCCCGATGGCTGCTTCTTCATCAGCGAGATAAGATTCTGAGGAGTCGTTGTCAGTATCCTCAACTAAGCCCAAGCCGGGGGCTAGCGCGCTTTGGGCTACGGCTGGTTGAGTTTGTTCTTCGTTGAGACGCCAGGAGAGGGCCAGGACTCCCGAGAGTAATATGGCTGTTCCGAGGGCAATGAGACCTGCATGGAAATTTGACAATCGATCGGTTTGTTTGAAGTATATCAGACCATCCAAGATTGCTATAATGTTGTAGACGCAAAATACAAGTGGATAAAGCACGCTAGTCGATACTAATTTGAGACCGCGGTGTAAGAAGTATAGTTGCGTGAGGGCTAGGAAAACGAGACTAAAAACAATAGCCCATGATTGCCATCGATCGAATTGATTGTGTCGATCGATGATCGTCCGTACCAGAAGCTCAACTGCTGATTTGGCTACCAATAATGAATGGGCTGACAATACTCCACTGATACATCCATATGCCAATCCTCTGAAGAGCCGTATTCGAGGACTTGCAGAAATCTTTGGAACTCTTCCTAGAAACCATGCAAGAACGACTATTCCTGCAACTAACAATGCTTGCATCATCATCCAAATAAGAAAGGTCCGTCGTCCAAGAAGTAATAGCAGTTGATCAAGCGTATGAGCCGGCTCCGGAATAGCACCAAATATGGCAATCAGTATCGCTCCTGTCGAGACCAACAATGTCCCTCCTAAAGACCATGTTGTAAATGGTTCCCCCAATATCAAAGTGGCGCAGATGGAATTGAAGACCAGACCCGAAGCTTGTAGAGTTGACAATACAGGTAGAGGTAAAGTTGTTATTTGGATCGTACTACCCACAAGATTCGATATAATAAACATGCCCATACCCAACTGCCATCTCCTCCTTCTATACGGTGGTCTTCGAACATGATGTGCCCCTTTCTCGTCCTCTAAAATATGTGATTTGCGTTGAAGAGTCAAGCCGAGACTTTGAACGCTCGTGGATATGAGCCCTACTAATATTCCAACCTGTCGATATATAGAACTGGTAGTTAGAGATCGGTACGATGAATCATAGAACTATTTCGAGGACGGGAGACCTTGACTTACAGCCACACTTCCCCCAGGCGATAGGTCGCCGAGCTGTCCCATCACGAGATATTGCAAGGCTTCATTTGGTATAATACGGCACAGCTTTCTGTCTGAGAAAGAGATTATATGGTGTAATAGTTTGTTTTGAAAGGCACTTGTTGTGTGAGGTGATTGTTCCAACTCGCGGTCAACATAAAGTCATATGCGATGTCTCGGTAGAGGTATACAATCGCAAGTTGATATCCTGAGTCGTGTATGAATTGCTCCAAGAATCCCAATCAATGATCCATACCAATTATTATACTGCAAAATATGACAGTGCAAACAGACAGTTTCAGATGAAAGCGAAAACGTATTTTCAACGAGTCAAAAAACATTCCTCACCGGTTCAAAACATCGAAATACGTAAACGCCACATAATCACATGACCATTAATCGGACGTCGCTTCCCTTATCGCTTCTGTACCTTGGAGCTATCCCAGGTTGTCAATCCCCAACCTTGCTGTTGCCCTTGAAGCTCCAACGAAGCCAACGAACTTCAACATCTTTTGAATTCGCACAACCTTTCCCCCTAGCTCTACACATACCAATCGCCCATCATGTCACACGCTTTGTCGGACGACCAGGCAAGTAAACTTATTTCTAACAATCACATCAGTCTCAAGGTGCTATGCTAATGTTATAATTCTAGGTGTCGCAGGTACAGCTTCCACCTTCCCAGGGGTTTCATGCCCAAATTTCGCCATTAACACAATGTGAGAACAGGAGCTGAAGAAGATGACTGCATTCATCAAACAAGAAGCCATGGAAAAAGGTCGTGAGATCGAACTCAAAGCAAATGATACGTCTCCACCGAGAACCAACCATTTCCCACTCCTCCTAACATCCTCAAACAGGAATTTGCTATTGAAAAATCCAAGTTAGTCCGTCAAGAAACTTCCGCTATTGATACCCAATACGAGAAGAAATTCAAAACTGCACGCATGTCCCAGCAAATTACTCAGTCGACCGTCACAAATAAGACTCGTCTCAAGGTCCTTTCTGCACGTCAAGAGCTCCTCGATGGTATCTTCGAAAAGGCGCAAGGTAGATTGAAGGAGGCTACGCAAGATAAGGGAAAATATACCGAGATTTTGAAGAACTTATTGTTGGAGGGAATGTATGCGTTGAATGAGGGGAAGGTACAGGTTAGAGGGAGAAAACAGGATTATGATGTTATTAAGAAGGCGATCGAGGATGCGCAGAAAGAGTACAAGGAGAAGACGAAGAAGGATGTTGTGGCGAGTATAGATGAGAAGAATCCTTTGCCGGAGGAATCGTAGGTTTAGTCTCATGGTATGACCAGGTGCGTAAGCTAACCTCTGAACAGTGCTGGTGGTTTGTCCATTATTGGAGGTGGAGGTAAGATCGATATTAACAACACTTTTGAGGAGCGTCTGAAGTTACTTCAAGACAACGCATTACCCTCTGTTCGAACCACATTATTTGGACCTAATGTCAACCGGAAATTCTACGATTAGGTGCTTAATGGATGAAGAGCGTTGTGTTTTGCAAGTCTGAAGAGTGGAAAGGGGGTTTGAAAGGAGCTTTGCACATTCAAATTATACAATATTGCAGGTTTTGTCGGTAGAGCGTGTATGATACATTAACATCAATATCATTATGAAGATTGCATACAGTATGTCTGATCTTGAGAATATACAAATGACCAAGGGCTTCGTTTAGAAGTGACTCGGCTGTAATTTGGGGCCGATATCTGTTTACTTTGCTTTCTTCACAAAGTTGGACATGCTCTTTTGCATTCCTCCTAGAGCCTCCTGCCGCCTCTCATAAAAATTTTTCGTCTCTTCATAAAACATATTTTTCGGCTTCGATCTAGTTCGAACGGTATGTTCGATCCTCCTCTCCACCAAACTTAGATTTTCCTTTGCTTCCATCCTCGAAGAATGCTGTGCACCCGAGGCCTTGATATCAAAAGTAGCAAGTCTATTAGTCAACTCATCTACATCTTTATTAAACTGTTTCTCTACATCTTCATCCGCAAGATCCAGATCTTCGGGTCGACCATCATCAACAGCGACATCTAGCAGGAGAATCAGGGCACCAAACTCGTGGTAATCAGTGTCTGGGGTTATGTGGAATGGGGGTTCTCTGAGACGGAGAGTTACGGCGGGGATGGAAATTATTTTTTGGGGTGGGTGAAGGGATTTTGAGAGGGAAGAGAAGTAGAATGTTAGGCCTAGACGGCGGCGGAGTTCGTGGAGGCGGGAGGAGCGGGTTGGGGGGATGGAATTAATTATGCGGAGGCGGAGGGAGGAAAGTTCGACGGTGTTGAAGAGGGTGGCGCAGATTGTTTGGGACTGTTGAGAGGTTAGTTTATGTTGAAGCTGGGGTGAAATGGAAGAGGTGGCTCACGGATTGTTCCCAGGAGTCCGGGTCCATGTAAAGGCAAAGGTTATGGAGTGCTTTCTGTACTAGTGATAAGAGGTCTACTCTTTCTAGTAAGATTGGGTCCATGCATAGCCTTAAAAGTATACATATAACTTCTAGCCTGGATGATTCTTGGAGAGGCCTGGCTATTAGATTTATGAGACCGATCAAAGCTCGAACTTTCGACCACGGTTGATGTGAATATGCATCAGCAATCTCTGGACGCGGTTTTATTTTTTCAGACAGGGTAATCGCTGTACTTGTGGCACCAACAGACCTGAACATCTTCCTAATGACCTCCGGAGTGACAAGGCCATGAACTTGTCTCCCTGATATTCCCAGAAGGGAGAAGTAAGAATTGTGAAGGTCATTTTGCTCTTCCATACAGAAGTCATCGAGAATCCATTGGATAATCTCATCGGGCAACTTCTTCCCATATGTAACCATATTCTCGGCAAATCCTGATACGAATGTTTGGTGTCTAGTCTGAGGTTCAAAAAGATCATTCTTCCAATTCTGTAGCAGCGAACGAGTTGGAAATGGCTGTCTCTTGAGTGTAGGAAGTTCTTTGGTTTCAAAAAAGTACCATCGATTGCCAACATTCGTTTCTTGTGTTCTCTTAACAGCATTCAAAACTTTTTGAACTTCCTTCCCCCCACCGTCTTCCTTCTCTTCATTCAGCTCTCGTAGGATATTACCATGTACATCGTCCTTAAACGAGGTGGGCTCGTCATCTCCCATTTCGGTATCTTCCTGAGCCATTTCCTCTAATCTTCTTTCTTTTGCTTCGAGTGCTGCATCTGCAGCTGCACTTCCCATCAGATGTTTCAAGTCAAATTTATAGTTTGTGGTTCTAAGGGGCAATGGAGAAAGCTTAGCACTCGAGACAGGAGGCTTTCTAGATCTAGACGCTCTGGGAGTCGCTGGAGCTGGCGCAGGGGAAGAGGTGGTAACTGAAGCTGTGCGGTTTGTCTTGAATATAACGTCAAGATCTTCCAGTGAACTGTCAGAGAAGCCATCCTCGTCTTCGTCGTCTGAGCCTGGGACAACGCCATTTGAAATGTTTGAGGAGGATTGCGGAATGCTTGCCGGTGGCTCGGACAAAGAAGAGGAAGATTGTTGAGAAGACATAGGTTCCGTAGCAGTATTTAAGTCTAGGCCCGAGGATTGTGGGCTGGTTGAAAGTGGAGATTCAAATGCTATCTGGCTATTATTGCGTGGGGCTTTGGTAGGAAAGGCAGATGTCAAAGGTGAAGGCTGTTGCTGTTGTATCGGCTTGAAAAATTGGCGGATGTTTCCATTATTCTTTGATGAAGACATGTCTGGAACGTTCAAAAGGATATAGCAGATGTCACAAGATGTGTTTGTATTTAATGCATAGAATCCTCTACTCGAAAGCTCATATCAGTCTCGTCCCGTAGATATCGAAATTCAAAAGTCGCGTCTGTCGCGTGATAGATAATGCTTGCAGACACGAACATCACGGGATGTCAATTTTCGCATTCACTTGTTTCTATTTTAGGTATTATGTAAGCGCTCGGCGGGGAGTGCCGCATTACGAATTTACGATCAACCCGGTAATTCAATCTAGATGGAACTATTTCACGACTTACATTACCTAGTCACATGTATTTTCGCAAGTTCTTGGGCGAAAAAGATCAGAATGTAGATCGATATCTTTGTATGTACGGAAGAAAAGGATTTGACAAATCTTTCCATCACTGTATCGATTTCGGGAAATATCATTCTGCAGTACCAGTCCAGTGTCCACCATCAAAATCTCATACTACCTACCTTCGTCCCCTGCTTCACCACTCAATCTAGCAAGTCCCTGCACATCCATCTAACTCGCAATTTGTTGCAGATGTCAAACGTCCAAACACTTCGATAGCCCGGTGCAGATGCTGGTCATTCTTCTAGGCGTGTAAGCCTCGTGTTGGACTTTAAGAATAACCCTGAAATATTTATGCATGATATCTTAGCCGGGGAAGCAGTGTGTAATTAACTTTGCCTCAAAGGTAGATTAGGGAAACAGGACGAGAAGTTTATATAGTGCTGCCATGGCTGATATTGTTGATGATACCCCTCTATCAAGATTGGATCTGGTCCTGGCCGTTTTGACACCATATCTACCTACCGCAGCCTACGTAGTACGTATGTATGTAAAGCATCTTACTACTTTTAACTCCGGAACCCTTAGTGAAAGCTGGTTTCGGGGAGGTTAAAAAGGGATGAGTGAGATGAGTGATGATTGATCAACGTACGCAGTAATAAGGCTTTTATCCAACTCGGTTAGATCCACGGACTTTACGCAAATATCCAGCCCAGCCCAGCATTTTAAAAACAGAACGATGAAATTGCAGATTGACAGGTACATAACATACATAACACATAACTTTTATCAAAGTAATGCAATTTTATCCTCTTTCCCTTTGATGCAAATAAAAGTACCAAGTACCGTGATGATACAGGTAAAGCGGGTGTGAAATGCTGCTGAAACTTCCAACTCCAGCCGTTCACGTTCACGGTCAGAATATTACATACGTCGTCCGCCGAGAACGAGACTTTTCTCCGAAATCTCCATTTTCCAAAATCCTTTCTTTGTTTTGACCGAGTTTCCAACTCGACTCCAGCCCCAACCATTTTCTGAAATGTTTCCTGACCAGGTGAGCTTTTTATGCCTTGTGCTTATACCATTACTGTACACATATCAAACTATAACTTTTTTTCCCTCTTGGTCTTCTTGGTATTTATCTGTTTTGTCAGTTTGTCTGCTTGTTGTTAGTATGTACCTACCTAGTAGGTAGGTACCCATGAAAATAAAATACTACCCAAGTACCTACACCTACGTGACTACGCGATCCTCGAGTCAACTCGGAATTTAATCACGTCGCATTCATTCAAAATATCTAGATAGATATGTAGCCATGTATGCAGAAAGTTCCAACAGATGATGACAAAGCCCGGCCCGTACAAGCACAGTACAGTACAGTACAGTCAGGACAGTAATAAGTTTTCCGTAAGAAAGTAAGATCTCACGCCTCACTCCTTTTAAGAAGTACTGTACATACACAGTTTGTTGATGTCGAAGGTTAACCCCTGAACTCGGTTTCTGAAAATGATTGGCGTAAATGTAAATCCTCACTACCTAGTAACCACCCACCTAAAATCCTCCCTCCTAACCATCCTAACCATCCTAACCATCCTCGGAAATTCATTTCAGCCCTCTTTAAAAATTGTATGGCGGCACAGGCATGAAATGAGTGAGTGAGTGAGTGAACTGACTGGTCCCATTTACCCAAATCCCCTACTTTATTACGGTCCTAAGCGGTTTGTTTACCTCCAGGTGCACGGCGTAGGTACGTATTATTCACCTACTTATCACCTCGTCCTACCTATGTATAGAACCAAACCTACCTCCCATTTGCCTTGGGGTTTTTGTGTACGGAGGGAGTATTGCGGCACTGCTAATAATAATAATAAGTGCCTCGAGAAGAGATATTATTTCAGTCACTCCCTTGCTCTCTTTAATCCTAAAGGACAGACAGGTCAACCATTTATTCTACGATAATCCTTTCTTTCTTCTTTCTTCTTTCTTCTTTCTTCTTTCTTTCTCTCTTTCTCTTCCTACTTTTACATTTTCCCTTCCGAGGTATCTTTCAAGCCAAGGCATTTCAAATCATCCCTCGATTCCAATCTACTACTCAGTCTACTCACTCTATCCTATTCTATCCAATTCAACCCACCGTAATAAATGCCCCTTCGAAGTCTCAAGTTTTGGAAGGCAATCTCAGATACCGTGATATAATGTATGAAGAAATTCTAGTCCGTATATACTTACATATTACTACCTAGGCACTGACTGCTTCATACCTTAGTTCGCATTTATATCTAATTAGCTATTATTTATTAATTACCCATTATCCATTACCCATTATCCATTATATCCGTTCTCCGAATTCGAACGGGTTTCAAGTGGCGTTTTCTTTGCTGCTAATCTTTTTTTACCTGTTGCTCAATAAGCATTTACGAACTCCCCTCTTACCCCCGGAACTTCCTCATTCACTTGCTCAGACTCAACTTAACCCAATACAACTCAACTCAACTCAAACCATAAACATAAACTCCGTCCTTTCCTTTCTCTTCCCCTCCTCAACATCAGCAATTTCCCCATAGTATCTTCGAAACATCACGGTAAACCTTCGATCTGTTTATATTCCTATGAGGAATTGGGTCACGCACAATCTTTTCAATTGTATTGTTCATTCTATCTAACCTTGCAAGGGGGGTCAGATACATATTCACAAACTACCGCTTCTTCGCGACCTCCTGGCCGACTCTTCCGGTACCAAATTTAGTTGTCATAAGCGACCTTTCTAAAGTCCCAGACCTTCTAAGTTCTACCTGTGTGGACCTTTTATTACTACAATACTTCTGACCATTGCTCGTCGATTAATTTCGCATCTTCGAAAGTTCCAGTCAAGTCTCAATCGTTTTAATCGGCTTGTCTTCTCGAAGAATACACCCTAGCATCTGATTTCATTCAAACACTGGCGGGCATATTCACCTTGCCTGCGGGCTCTTGCCTCACACTGGGCTTCCGACCCAATCACAAACGATCGCAATCATGCCGGGAGTCGATACGTACGCAGAACCCGAGGAGGATGCACCTGAGCCAGGGACGAGGCGAATGAGATGGGCTACACAGAGAGTAGCACCGGGAAAGGGTGACAAAAAGAGGACGTCGATAATGGGCCGACTGCATCCGCGTAAATCGCAAAGCAGTGAGAAGAGGGACTCTGTCGGAGCAAGTTCAGTGGGAACGGATCTCGGCAGGATAGAAGAAGAACGGCCTAACGAGGCTGCAGAAGAGCAGGCGGAGGAGGACGATAACGACGGTCAAGGGCCTAGAAAGGTTTTCTTTAATCTTCCATTGCCCAGGGACGCGATCGACGAGTCGGGCCACCCCTTGGTGCATTACAAACGAAACAAAATCAGAACTGCAAAATACACTCCTTTGAGTTTCATACCGAAGAATATATGGTTTCAATTCCACAACATCGCGAACGTGTATTTCTTGTTTTTGATCATTCTCACCGTAAGTCCAGATCTTGTAGGCTGCATATGTGAGGCTGATTCGTGTAGATCTTTAGTATCTTTGGTGCATCTAATCCGGGTCTCAATGCCGTTCCCTTGATCGTTATTGTCGCGATTACAGCCATCAAAGATGGGATCGAAGATTATCGAAGAACCATTCTTGACAATGAACTCAACAATTCGCCTGTTCATCGCCTGGTTGAATGGAACAACGTAAATGTTAGCGACGACGATATTTCACTATGGAGGAGAATCAAAAAGGCTACTTCGCGTTGGATGGCGAGGACCCTCAAGAAAGTGAAGAAGGACAAAAAGTTACCCGGGGAGACCTATGCCCAACGTGCTATGGATGTGGAGGAACCGAGACCGTCGTTCGAGTCAAGGGCTGCGCGAGATGATATTCAAATGACACCAGTGCCTTCGCCCCTTCCCCGAGACGCCGGCCTTGATGTCCCAGATCGCCCGAATACGGCATTTTCATACGATGCTACCGAAAGTCCACCAGCGGAGAAGAGCTTTGGAAGTTTGATCAATCGCAACAATGCAGTAACTGGGAAGCCCAGGTTCCATCAGGATTACTGGAAGAATGTGCAAGTGGGAGATTTCGTCCGTATCTACAACGACGATCAGATTCCCGCAGATATCGTGATTCTATCCACCTCGGATCCTGACGGAGCTTGCTACGTAGAAACGAAAAACCTGGATGGAGAGACGAACTTGAAGGTGCGCCACGCTCTCCGCAGCGGTCGAAGCATCAAGCACGCTCGCGACTGTGAACGGACGGAGTTTACCATAGAAAGTGAAGCACCGCACCCAAATCTTTATCAATACAGTGCTGTAGCTCGCTGGACGCAACATAGCGGAAAGGATGGACCAGGCGAAGAGATGGTTGAGCCGATTTCAATCAACAACTTGCTCCTCCGTGGATGTAATCTTAGGAACACGGATTGGATTCTCGGAGTTGTCGTATTTACGGGTTTTGATACCAAGATCATGTTGAACTCCGGAATCACTCCCAGTAAGCGCTCACGCATCGCCCGGGAACTCAACTGGAATGTCGTCTACAACTTCGTTCTTCTGTTCATCATCTGTTTCGCGTCTGGTCTCGTTGAGGGTATTATCTGGGGACAGGGAAATAATACCATTGATTTGTTTGAATTCGGTTCTATCGGTGGATCCCCTGCCCTTGATGGTTTCATCACCTTCTGGGCTGCTCTCATTCTCTTCCAGAATTTGGTACCAATTTCATTGTACATCACAATTGAAATTATCAAGACTTGCCAGGCGTTCTTCATTTACAGCGACAGCGAAATGTACTACGAGAAACTTGATTACCCTTGCACGCCTAAATCGTGGAATATCTCTGATGATTTGGGACAAATTGAGTACATATTTTCTGACAAAACAGGAACATTAACGCAAAACGTCATGGAGTTTAAGAAGGCCAGCATCAACGGAGTCCCCTACGGAGAAGCATACACTGAAGCCCAGGCCGGCATGCAGAAACGTCAAGGTATTGATGTGGAAAAAGAGGGGGCAAGAGCTAAACAGCAGATTGCGGCAGCACGAGCTAAGATGCTGGTGGACGTCAGAAAACTTCATGACAATCCTTACCTTCACGACGACGACCTGACTTTCATTGCTCCTGACTTCGTCAACGATCTCGCCGGCGAAAGCGGGAAAGAGCAACAAGACGCCAATTATCAATTCATGCTGGCACTCGCTCTTTGTCACTCGGTCATTTCCGAAACCATTCCAGGAGACCCGCCTAGGATTGAATTCAGAGCTCAGTCACCGGATGAAGCGGCATTGGTTGCTACTGCCCGTGACGTCGGCTTCACCGTTCTAGGCAATTCCCCAAACGGCATCCTTTTAAATATCCAAGGCCAAGACATAGAGTATAGAGTTCTGAACCAACTCGAATTCAACTCAACCAGAAAGAGAATGAGTGCCATTATCCGTATGCCGGACAACAGGATCATACTCTTCTGTAAAGGAGCCGACAGCATAATATATTCTCGCTTAAAGCGAGGGGAGCAACCAGAATTACGTCGTACTACAGCGGAACATTTGGAGCTGTTTGCAAGAGAAGGTTTACGCACTCTTTGCATCGCGCAGAGAGAGCTTAGTGAGCAAGAGTATCAGGACTGGAACCAGAAGCACGAGATTGCGGCTGCAGCCATTCAAGACCGTGAAGATAAGTTGGAAGCGGTGTCTGACATGATTGAGCGCGATCTCACACTTCTTGGAGGCACAGCTATTGAGGATCGCTTGCAAGAGGGGGTACCTGATACCATAGCACTTTTAGCCGAAGCTGGTATCAAGCTCTGGGTCCTCACTGGTGACAAGGTCGAGACTGCCATCAATATCGGATTTTCTTGCAACCTACTCAATAACGACATGGAGCTTATTCTCTTGAAGATCGAGGACGAACAGCTATCTACTGCGGAAGCTGAGCTGAACAAGCACTTGGCATTTTTCAACCTGACTGGCTCTGATGCGGAGCTCAAAGCCGCCAAGAAGAACCACGAACCACCGGCACCAACACATGCTATTGTCATTGACGGAGATTCTCTCAAACTTGTCTTGGATGACACATTGCGACAAAAGTTCCTACTCTTGTGTAAAGAATGCAAATCGGTTCTCTGTTGTCGAGTCAGTCCTGCTCAAAAGGCTGCCGTTGTAGCAATGGTGAAAGGTGGTTTGGATGTTATGACTTTGTCTATTGGTGATGGCGCAAACGATGTTGCCATGATTCAAGAGGCTGATGTTGGAGTTGGTATTGCTGGTGAAGAGGGAAGACAAGCTGTGATGTCTTCAGATTATGCTATTGGTCAATTTCGATTCTTACAGCGACTTGTGTTGGTCCATGGAAGATGGTCTTATCGCAGACTGGGTGAAACGATTGCCAATTTCTTTTACAAGAACGTTGTATGGACTTTTACGATTTTCTGGTACCAGATTTTCGCCAACTTCGACATGACCTACCTCTACGATTACACTTACATTCTTTTGTTCAACTTGGCTTTTACATCTGTTCCCGTCATCTTCATGGGTGTTTTGGATCAAGATGTTTCGGACAAGGTTTCTCTGGCAGTGCCGCAGCTCTACAGGCGTGGAATTGAGCGAAAGGAATGGACTCAGAGAAAGTTCTGGTGAGTATAATGAAACTCTTTCCTAAAGCATACAGGACTAACTAAATTAGGCTTTACATGATTGATGGTCTGTACCAGTCAGTCATAATCTTCTTCATGGCATATTGCTTATTCGAGGATGGCACCTTTGTCACCTCAAGTGGCCAAAATATTGATGACCGAGAGCGATTCGGAGTTTACGTAGCACCTGCGGCCGTCGTCGCCATCAACGTATACATTCTGATCAATACCTACCGATGGGATTGGCTCATGGTCCTTCTTGTCACTATAAGTATTCTCCTGGTATGGTTTTGGACTGGAGTCTATTCATCTTTTACGTCGTCAGACTATTTTTATAAGGCCGCCGCTCAAATCTTCTCCCAAGCCACCTTCTGGGCAGTTACATGCCTTTCTGTCGTTATCGCGCTTTTACCGCGCTTCGCCGTCAAGGCTGTGCAAAAGGTTTACTTCCCATACGATGTCGACATCATTCGCGAGCAAGTCCGTCAAGGGAAATTTGATTATCTTGATAAACCCGATGAGCAGCATATAGATGCAATGTCCAGGGATGGTTCATCGGCAACTTCCTCTGAGATTACGAAGCCGAGTAAGCACATCCACTATCCGAGCATTGATGAAGACCAACGACCCATTTACCCTCCTTCAGTTGCTCCAACGAACACGACGCATAATCCTCGAAGTCAAAACGGTAGCGATGGAACCGACTTTACACGACATAGACCTTCGATGGATCAGCTTGGTCCTCGAGTTTCCGTGGAGAGACCGCGACCTTCCTTCGACAGATTACGAACGTCGTGTGATCGAGTCAGACCAAGTTTTGAGGCTAGTAAGGACTTTACTTCAGCAGCCCTCTTAACCCGATTAGAATCAAGTCAATCATTTGCAACCGCTAAGAAGTAGGAGGAACGAAGACATTTCACAATGATACCCTAACATCATTTTCATTCATTTCTAATCTGGGAGGCTGCGGAGAACTGTACCATACATTTTTCTTTTCTTTTGTTGATACAGGAGATATTAAGCATAATGATCTGCAGGAGCGATCTACGACTTTTGTGTTCTACATTTGGTTTTCTTTTGCATTGGTGTTATGGGCGTTATGAATGACATGAAAAGGCATTATGCTATATTATCTTATTTTGTTCCTGCTTCTTCGTTTTGCTGGCGAGGCCGTGTTGTTTTGGAAGATAGTTCTAGATCTTCACTTCTGATGGTGTATGCTCAGCGGTTGGTGATAGGATCAGTTCGGTCCATTTGTATATAGCCATTGCAAATCAAATAAGTGCACAGAGCTTCAATATAGAGAGCGAAGTATAATCTACCTGTCATTGATATATTATGATGATGATCGCGTGATTCGACTTGTGAAAACACTAGATATTATAAAATTAGTACAGTTATATTAATAATTTTTTGAAAAAATCTAAAGAACTTGTTCAAGATGATAAATACTTAGCCCTGCATGTAGAATTGCGAGGCTGTCAAAAAATCAATTAAAGTTAACCACGTGAAATGGTTTTAGCCTTATCTCCTTATCCTACGCGATGCGCGTCCCATTAATGTGCTCTCTATCTGCCCTTAACCTCGATTTTTCTCTCGCCTTCCTTACATGCGATACACAATTATAATTGTGTACATGTTCTCAAGATCTGATTATAAGCTCCTATCACATATCACTCCCAAAAGTCTTAATGTCAATTTCTGATGCAACACTTTGCGCTTCACATTCACTTTCTTTAACGATATCAAGGTCAACTGGACCACTGGACCACTTCTTCTTCCAGCTGCTAAGAATTGCAGAACCTCTCAACTCTTACCTTTTGAAATTTACTCCTAATATTTTTTATAGAACATCTATTTGTATCTAACTTCGCTCTTAAACATACCCCTTGAATCGCATGTGCGTCTTGCACGATATTTACAACTATGCCTGATGAAGCGGATATAATGGACGAGCTCCATGGGCTCAATGGGTTTGTACCACGAGATATAGTTATAGTTATGTAGGAATTGACTGACTAAGTTGTTAGAGAACTGAAGAGCTTCCCTGCCGGTGCGCATTGGTTCTGTCCCAAGCGGAATGACGAAGATTATGTCGACTATTCCCGCCCAGACGACGCCGAGGAGGATATGAGCGCAGAAACCAAGAAAGAGCTTATACAAGATGCCCAGCGGAGACAGACTGTTGCATATAAATCTTCTCTCATTATAGGATTAGATCCCGATTCAGGTGGCCCCATGGTTGCAGACTACCTAGAACATTTAAACAAACTTTTGACGTGCTGTGATAAATGTGTGCATAATTGGCATATAGGTCGCAGGGCATACCTTAAGGAACTAGCAGAGTAATATTCCACAACATCTACTTCGTCCCGATTCTAACATGTCTTAGGAGTTTCGATGACGAAACTGTTGCAGAGCTGTCGAACCGCCTGAACGCTATCGACTTTCAACGTATAGATAATGGGCTAAGGGCAAGCAAGAAAGTCATATCCGATGTGGAGTCTCCAATGAGGACGCAGAAATTGCTTGCTGGATACGACTCCTCCCTTCTATTGTCCCTCTACGAATCCCTTTGTTGCGTCGATTATCATAAATCTGAGGATAACCTGTCAAAGCACTTCGATTTCGTCTTTGAAGAAATACAAGCAAAGAAGGTCTTGAGAATTAGCGACATATTACCAGCTACGGGCCGTTTTCTATTCGATAAGAATGCCATACGACTCCAATTTGCTAGGTGCGCCTGGCAGAGAGCTACTACTATGCTTACCCCCGAATCGTTCGAATGGGTCGTACATGACACACTTTCGGAAGCAATTATTTCTGTGACCCAAGGAAATTACGATTACGATGATATCATACGCTTTTGGGAAGGATTCCTTTTGATTTTAGACAAACTAGATGAACACCTCATAACACATTCTCTCCGAGCAATGGAGGTTCAACCAAATGTGTATATGCTTGCACTCAACCACTTAGCCTGTAAATCGGAAAGGATCGGTCAGCTAGTTATCGAAGTACTCAGAGGCTTACTCAAGAAGTCCCCAAAGAACTTCTGGGCTGCATTCAGCACAATCTCTCCTGCCACCATTGCAGAAAACATTTTCCGGAGTGGTGGTTTTGAGGGAATGCTTTGCAGAATAAACTTTGGAGACCCGGAAATTTCTTTTGTCCTTGCATGGATACCTGAACTTGTGGAATCACTTCCTTCTGATCGCCAGTATGATGCCTGCAGCTTCCTGCTCGAATTTCTTCTACGACGTTATCAAAAGACGACGTGGCCGGAGAATACCAGGCTTGCTTGCTGTTGCGTAGCGCTCGATACTCTCCGTGCCACTTTAAAGACCTTTGTCGACTCGGAATACAACATCAACCCGTCGACGTCTCTTATATTCATCAATAACATCATGGGGCTCGTTGACCAATACAAGGAGACGATTGCAAGATCTGCTGATCTTAATATGGCCGATGCTACACACCAAGAAATGAGGAGGCTTGGTATGCTAGTGGTACGGGATGCTTTGGCACTCGATTGCAAATCTTTGAGTGCGGAGTTTCAGGCTCTCGCGCAAAATATCCCGATACAACAGGGCCTTAGAAGCCATTCTCAACCAATTTGGCAAGCTGTTCTCGACATTTTTAGGCCAGGAAACGTAGATTTAGCCAAGAGTATTCTTGCCGCAACAACTCACCTCACAGGCTTGGATGAACTCACACCGCAGACGAAGAAATCACCGCTTCCTCCCTCCCATCTACAATATAACAAGGACTTTCATCAACTCACCGAGAACGTGTCTAGAATTTTTGAGCGGCTTAGTGATTTTGATGCATCTCATCTAATTGAGATGTACCGGGACCCTCAAACTTCTCGTCCACTGTTTGCAGCCCTTGTCTCTGCCGACCAAGAAATTTTCGAAGCTGCTGTTGAGGTTGTTAAAGCTGCAACGGGCCAAGTGAGCAAGCGAGAAGCCATGTCGAGCCTGTTGGAGCAAGCATTTGTACCGATGTTGAATTCCTTGACATTTGCTACCGTCCGAGTCACAAAGGCAAAAAACTTCTCCCCTGTTCCATATCTAATTAAAGTTGGGCGGGACATGCTCAATGCTCTGTGTGGAAACACGGGATATCTACGAAATCATCCTTCTTTGGATTCCACAGAACGAGGCGCTGTAATGTCTTGGTGGACTAGCCAGTGGCGGGCTCTTGATGTGACATTCTCTAACACAGAATCATGGGGAGGTCGTGTACAACGCTCGAAGGAATACTTGCAGGACTTTTGCCGAGACGGTATGGAATATGCAGAGTCTTTGTTCAACCAATACAGTATCATCGCTTCTGCTCTAAGCGAGTCTCCTAGCTTGTCTAATGATGAGTCGACACCCCATAGCTCGTCAAAGTCGGCATTGAAGAAGGTATTGCAAGTCGTTTGCCTGAATGTGAACGGTCTGACCATGATGCTCAGACTGAGAGATATCTATCTAGTCAGTGTGATCACTAGTCTTCTTGGAAAGCTTCTTCGATCATTAGCAGAGTTTGATGTTGAGGTCCATGAGTACGCACTAGAATATATACAAGATGCATGCAGAAATGACAGCGATGCAAGATATAGAAAGACCAATCTTACTAATCAACAAAAAGCCGAGCTACATGCTGCTCTTGATGAGCATAAAGGCGTGGAGGTTATAGAAATCCACCCTACAACGGCTAGGAAACAGCAATCAAGAATTGATTCATGGTCTAAGTCAGCAGATGGTGTAAAACATGAGCCGACAATCAATATCAAGGGACGCCAAAAGCAAACGTCGCTCGATGCTTGGTCAAAAGCTGGAGACTGCAAAACATACGACCCAGTCATCACTCAGTCCAACAAGGCATCACAGGCTCCCTTTACCCTCTCTGAGCATCATAAGAGTATCATAGACCAAATGAGAGCACAGCCACAACTGAAGAACGTCCGAGCCACCGAAGATTGGAAGGACAAACGCCGTAAAGATGCAGAGGATAAGAAGAAGCGAGACGCAGAAGCAATAGCTATAGCGAAAGCCCTTCGTGCCCCAACGGCCTTAGTAAAGGGTGAAGGATCTGGTCTAAAGAATCTGAGTGGTGTAGCAGGTAAAGATCATGCGCCTGTTCGAAGTGAGATAATGGTGGGGTCATCAGACGAAGATTCGGATGATGATGATGACGACGATGGTTCCGACACAAACTTACTTTTCGGCAAAAGCCGGGAGATTTCGAAAGCAGTCAAAGAGTATGAGGAAAGCAGAAAAAGGTCTCTTTTACAAGGGGCGACGGGTCCAGTACGAAAGATCAAGAAGGTGTACTCAAAGAAGGATCTTCGTGCTCGTTTGGAGCCAAACATGGATATCATATATCTGGAGCTACTCAATTGGGACATTTTCCATGAGGGAGAGGATCCTCCAAGCAACAATGTTTGTAGGAAGATCGCCAACAGCTTTCTAGACCTTGGACTCTATAAGGATACCTTCAAGCCTTTGCTCATATCGGAAGTATGGCGATCATTGCTAACGGCCAAAGAAGAGAACAACTATAAGCCTATAGAAATAAAGGTTCTGAATCGTTTGTCTGTTGATAAGTTTATGGAAGTTAGCACTACTATGTCGATTTCCAATCAAAGAGACCTCATGGTGTACCAACAAGACATTGTGCTCCTTTCTAAAAGCTCAAATCCGCTTCAAGACAAGCAAGCACCACATTGCCTAGCACGTGTTTTTAAGACAACCCGTAAGCGTGATGCAGTGGAAGTCACATACAGAGTTAGTAGGGATATTGGCCCTGAACTTCTAAATTGTTTTGTGCCCAACGGCAAATTACACACCCTCAAAATCACTGATATGACAACAACTCTGCGAGAGTTTGCAGCCTTGAGCAGTCTCGAATACTACGACTTATGTACCGAAATTCTGGAGGCAAAGCCTTCTCCGTTACAAAAATATTCCGATGAGAAGGTTGCTTCGATTTCAACCAGGTATAAGCTCAATAACGGGCAAGCCAAAGCAATTTTGTCCGCAAATGATAATGATGGTTTTACTTTAATCCAAGGGTATGTATTGCGTTACATTCTGGTTCCAACCACACTGCTAACAGTAACAGTCCTCCTGGATCAGGGAAAACCAAGACTATTATTGCCATGGTCGGTGCTTTACTCTCCCAAGTGCTTCAGCAGCAAGCACAACAGGTTGGCTTCAGGCCACAAGGTCAAAAGGGGCCCGCAGGCGCCCAAGCCCAAGCACCTAAGAAAAAGCTACTTATCTGCGCCCCCAGTAACGCCGCTGTTGATGAATTGGTCCTCCGGTTAAAAGAGGGAATCTTGCCTCTCACTGGCTCTCATCAAAAGATAAACGTTATCCGTGTCGGGCGAAGTGATGCCATTAATTCTACCGTAAAGGATGTCACGCTTGATGAATTGGTTAGGATCAAGCTCGAAGGGGACCAAGAGTCCAAAAAGGGTCAATTGAATGACCGGGAGAAGCTACACAGGGACGCAGGGCTTATAAAAGAGAGACTCAATGTCATAAGGCCTGAAATGGAGAAGTGCCGTGCGGAAGGTGACAGAACCTCAGAACAGAAACTGCAAAGAGAGTTCGACGAGCTTAAGCGGAAGCAAGCACACATTGGTAACAAAATCGACGAGGATAAGGAAAGTGACAACAAGGTCCGACAAAATGAGATCAGCAGACGTCTTTTTACGCAGGAAATTATCGATGGCGCCCACGTTCTGTGTGCTACACTCAGTGGATCTGGACACGATTTTCTAAGGAATGTCAATGTTGAATTCGAGACGGTTGTTATTGACGAGGCTGCTCAATGTATTGAGCTTAGTGCTCTTATACCTCTCAAGTATGGTGCTACGAAATGTATCTTGGTCGGAGATCCTGAGCAACTGCCTCCAACAGTCCTCTCACGACTGGCAAAGAGTTATGGCTACGAACAGAGTCTTTTCGTCCGAATGCAGCGGAACCATCCTAAAGATGTTCACCTACTCGACACTCAGTACCGCATGCATCCCGAGATCAGTCGATTTCCAAGTCAGCAGTTTTACAACAGTCGTCTTATTGATGGTGATGGGATGGCGAAATTACGGGTCCAGCCATGGCACGCAAGCTCCATCCTTGGACCCTATCGATTTTTTGATGTTGTGGGTGTACAAAGCAAGGAAACCAAAGGACATTCGCTCATCAACGTTCCTGAGTTGAATGCTGCTATCCAGCTTTATCAACGACTTAAGACAGATTACAGATCTTATGATTTTAGAGGTAAAATCGGTATTATTACAACCTACAAGGCTCAATTGAACGAGCTTAAACGACGTTTTGGTGCGAAATTCGGAGACGAAATCTTTGAAGAGATTGAATTTAATACGACTGATGCTTTCCAAGGTCGAGAGCGAGAGATCATCATATTTTCTTGTGTTCGTGCCAAGGCTTCAGGAGGTATTGGTTTCCTGAACGACATCCGACGTATGAACGTAGGTCTGACTAGAGCCAAATCGTCCTTGTGGGTTCTTGGAGATTCGAGGGCATTGGAGCAAGGTGAATTTTGGAACAAACTTATTCAAGACGCCAGGAGCCGTAGCAGATATACAAGTGGCGATATCATGGGATTGTTGTCAAAGCCGACGTCTAAGGATGCACCATCGATAGACTATTCACAATTATCCCCCAATGTCAACGGCAATCTATCTAGGCGGTCATCTGAAAAAAGCGACAGCGATATCGACATGACAGATGCGCCACAAAATCGAAGTTCACGAGAATCAGGATCGGGTGGTAGTAGCACAACACCCGGGGATAGTGGTGATAGGACGACACCGATAAATGTTGAGACGATTGAGCAAAGAAAGAGGCCTAGGGAACAAGAGCCTCAAGAAGAGAATATGCCGAAAAAGCAGAAGGTAAGCCAACGAAAAACTGGCGTGGTACATTCGCAATTTCTTTCGGGAGAGGTTTATGTTTTGTTAACTCTAATAGATTCCACCCCCGGAAGTGGATCATGCACCTGCCATAATCAACCGGGGCTCAGCCGAACCTCAGCGAAGTGCTCAAAAAATTGATCTGGAAGCTGCACTTCAAGCACAGCAGGCAACTAAAGCTGCTGCAGCAGCGGCGCGTACACCAAAGTCTAATCTACCCCATCCTCCGCGCAGAAAGGCGCCGGCAGACCCCTTTATTCAGCGTAAACCAGCAAAAAGAAAGTGAGGAAAGCATGGGTTTATTTATTGATATCTTTTTTGAAGGTTGGGAACCTGCATAATTTGGTGCAACAGAATATTAGCATGGGCGAACGGCGCACGTGTGAGACAAGTGAGAATCATCTTTTTCGTAGATGTGATAGATCCTAGAGGGTAGAAAATAGTTGCACCTTGGTGATTGTGACAGCTTTAATACATATTCTAGAAAGCCAAATGGCGAGAGCTTAAGTTGATCTCTATCAATTTAATTGCCCTAAATACTGCCAGCGATAAAACTCTCAAGGTAAATTATGCACAAAAATTCGACCATCCGATACCTCATCAGTAGTATTCCGTAAAAGCCATTTACTGCCGGCAGCACTCCTTTCGGCTTGATATCCTGTCTCAAGATTTCACACTTTCCCAAGTCTCACACGTGCATACATATGCACCCTGCGAAGTTTTATTAGTGAAAATGTCTGGATTTTGGTCACCTTGTCAATGACGGTCGAGCTCTCTCTCCACTATAAGCTAGCACGAACAGACGAAAGTCGCTTGAGGCACTACCTGGGCGTTCTTGCGTTGTAGATCAAACCTTGCCTTATCAGATATTATATTTTGGCTCCACGAAATTCACTAAGAGTCTAGTGGACTTCTGGTTTTGGGGGCATTTCAAATTGAGATGCCTTTGAGTGATAGAATGTTTCTTATTATTTTATTACTTTTTCTGTTATAATATTCAGTATAAGAGTTATCAGAGGAGGGGGAGCAATAAATGCATGAACGAGGGCGACTTCGTTAGACAGACCTCGAGAGCTAAGACTTACACGTTTGGATTCGCAAGCGAAAATAGTGTGCAATTATATACGACATATTGTGATGTAACGTCCGTTATCATTACCATCATCCCGTCTTCTTTCCAAGCAAGAGCAAGATGTGGCGCCGGGACAATCCATCTATAACTTGTCAGCAGAAGAGTGGCAGATCTCCAAGATGCAGTTTTAGTGCCGCATTAGTCGGCGCCCATTCCACTCGACTCGACGGCATTAAACTCACATTAATTTCGATTTTTCCACAGGTCAATATGCTGCACCCTTTTAGGGTCACTTTTGATTTCTTCTATTGATTAGCCAGCTCCCCCGCAATCACAAGTTACAGGGACATACTTTCCCCTTGCATTGCGTCGCTAGGGTAAACCTGGGCCACCAGCCTCTACCTCTAAAATGGTATAGATATAACAATGCGGGTACATTATCTTGCTCTTCAAGCAAGACCTAATTTCATTTCCCAATTTGGAGGACTTATCACCTTCATTTTGAAAACTGTTTTGTTAGCTGATGTCACTTGGAGTAGCTCGGTGCATTTAGAGCTTCAGCGAAACTATGTCGGTGTGATGAGATTTCGGTATGTCTACCTCAAGATGAGCCTCCCCAGTTAGGGAAACTCACGGATGTCTAACATGACTTACGCTATAGACGATTCAGCGAAATGAATTCAGCAATTGGCAGTAGAACCCTACCACCACGTTTGGTAGATGTTAAACCCACAAGGCCTCAGTCCATGGGGCCACCGTCATCTATCAATCCTAGATTACTGTCACGCCGCCAAACCAGCAGGCCGCAAAATTATGGCTTGACCGAAACTGTTCCAGAGTCGAGGAGAGTTAAAAGTTCGAGTGCCCAATCAAGAGTGACGATGACACCTCACCAACCGACCAGTCAAAGTTATGGATTTTCCGATACAATACCACCACGGCGTGAAAGAGAAACGATGAAGGACTTATCTGAATTTCTCATGTCATATGATCCTCCAGTGCATAATCTAGTCGCTCCTCCACAAGCCACTCCACGGAAAAAGTTTGGCCTCCTTCGCAGGAAACAAAAGAGAGAGCCAAAGACTAATCAGTTCTTGAAACTTCCCGATACTGCTATTGCGGCCAAAACTCGTCAGGGCGTGCAATATATTGCAATTTCGATACCACTAGAGCATGATTATCTAGGGAAAACGCAAACTACCCCAGAGCCTGCATCGGGGTTTTGAGCGTGCTCCGACACTTGATAGCGTGCCAGTCGTCTTCTACAAACCAGTTTATGATGCCCGGCAGCCGGTGACAGCTCCACTTGATTCTCCTGTGCTCGAGAGGAAAACATTGATCTCCAAAAGAAGTACCTGGGGACCAGGCACTTTCACTAAAGTAATTACGAAGCCAGGATCTGAAGAGATCGTGCTTCAAAATGGATATATTCAGCGAACTAGTCAGGTATACACCCCGAATGGAAGTGTTTATCATGATGCTTTAGAGACACGACCTCTACCCTATTCATCGAAAACGATTCCTTCGCCTGTCTCACCACACAAAGTATCCTTGACAGATTATTGTCGAGCGAATTCGCTCAGCTCCGTGAGCCGTCCAATTTTATGGAGACACAGATATGATGGACCACTAAGGGTAGTAAACAGAACGCCCTCTCCAGATGTCAAACCACCCATCAGACCCACAAAGTAGTCAAATCGATATCAACTGTTCATAGTGTTGCAACCACTGGAACTGGCATCAGACAATATTTAAAATCTGTGCCCGATAGTATCAATACGAATTCATCAATGCCAGCAGTTTTTGGTACGGCTGAGACAACCGATCTTCACAACTTTAGAGGAACTACAGCAAGACCATCTTTTCCAAGTGAAAAGATAGTACGGCTTTCTGCCCTTGGCTCAGCAGAGCCTGGAAATGATCCCCCGAATCAAACTACACGTCCTATAACAGTTTCGTCCCCCAAAAGTTGGCAAGGTGGTAGTAGTGAGGAACAAGCAGATCAAGCAACACAAAAGAGCTGTCGCGAGAAAGTGAAAGCAAGAAAGGAGAGAGACTTAGCTTCGCTCCGCTCCGGGAATTCAAGCTTGGATAAAATAGCCACAAACGAAATATCCACCCGATCCACCTCAGAAAAGTCTCTCAAAACCGAAGTTGGGCCATCATCTCCCTCAGATCCAAGTTCCAAATCCATTGAGCGTCTAGCTCGCTCGACAGAATGGCACTCGCAAAAGGCTGTGGTTCTGACCGCTTCTAACATCATGCTTGTTGCTGATCTCCCACCTTCGGTTAATCATGTTCATCAATCTGATATTTCCCTTCCACGTCCTCTTTCTCCCGTTCCAGCGGTTCCCTCGCCATCACGTCTTCCGAAACCGAAGTTTACTTTAAGTAAACCACTTCAGCCTCTTGATAAGGAAAATTCGACTTACACGCATCATTCTACCCAAACAATTTTAACTCACACTCGCCCCTCTTCTCAATTGCAAGAGACTTTTCATGCCGATTCGAATAGTGAGCCTCTCGTGTATGCACCATTAGATCAAGCGGCTAATGGACGTAATCTCGATGGTTTAGATATAGACATGAATACTGTGCAAGAAAGGGAAACAGGGCCGGGAAGCTCCAGAGAAAGAGAACTCGAGGCTAGAATGATTATTATAGAGAGAGATACTGATGTACTTTTGAGTACGCTAGCGGGTATCGTGAAAAGTTTTGATGGTTTGGGACAGGTGGCTAGATTGAGGTGGGAGGGTGTGAATGAGAGGGATAGAGGAGTGAGGTCTAGTGTTATTGGTATTGGTGGGGTTGCGAGGGAAGAAAGTAATGGGAAGATGTTTGGTTTGGGGGAGGGGAATGAGGGGAATAGGAGGAGAGCGGCTACTACTGGGATGGAGATGGGTATGGGTATGGGTATGGGTATGGGTATGGGTATGGAGGATAGGGATGTGGATTCGGTGATGAGGGGGATTCAGGGAGCGGCAGTGAGAGTTAGCAATGAGAGTTTGAGGGTGCGGGGTAGAGAGCTGGAAGAGGATGGGTTTGCAGTGTTTCTATGAGTGATATGGTCAGGATAGAGAAGAGGTCTTTTGCATCTGGATTAGGGCTGGAATGAAACAAGTCTTTATTTAACATGGGATTCTGCATGAATATTTGCTTGCAGAAGATATGAGTCGACTTCGACTTTCAAGAAGGAAGATGTCATATTTCTATGTAGCCATGCTGTAACATACCCAAGAATTGGAGACTTCATCGCACTTGAATATTTTATCACTTCTACCCATAGCTCGATTTTGTACAAGTGAATTTGGGGCAAAATGATATCGCGACTGAGGTAGTGGATATAAGGTTTTGCTTTTCATGTTAGGCTTGGGTTGATTGGGGTGGAAAGAATGTAAGAAAGGAGTGTAACCGTATGGTTCACCAGTTTAGTCAATTAGAGATGATAGGGGTAAGTTTTTCCTGTGTTACAAGTAAGACTAAGGCGTCTGGGGGTATTGGGAGGGAATCTACGAACTTTTGGGTGGAGAAATGGGGATATTGGGTAAAGCATCAGGAATTTTCGGAACGTTTGAGGAAAGGTGGTTCGTGGCGGAGTACCTCGCCGTGTGGATGGGCGGGGATGGGAGGATACTGCATGAAGTGAAGTTGACGTATTTCCTATGGGTTGCATATATTCACATTCACATAAAACAATCGAAAAGTAAGACATATGTAGTGTATCGTGTATAGTGTATCATAATCATTAAACCTTCGCTTCTCTTTTCTCATCTTTATATAATACATGCAAGCGCAAGCGACCATCCTTCCATGATCTCCACACCTTCCTCATCTCAACATTCATTATTAGAAGAAAAGAAACCGGGTATCGAGGCGAATCGAAAAATACAAAAGCAAAACGCTCTTCTCTCTCTCTCTCCCTATCTGGCGTGCCCCACCATTCATCCATTCATCCACCCTCAGGTATCATAAAGCAAACTCGTACGCACGCACGCACACATGCACACATGCACACTCCCACTCCACTCCTCCACATCGCCATAAAGCTGTTTAAGTTTTGTGTTTATGGTTATGTTGACGAGAGTAAGAAAGAGTCGACCCCTTTGCGCCATGGCAAGGGACCGCTCTAGACAGCACTCCTCGTTCGTCTTCCTCTTCGCCTTCCGCCGCAGCTACCGCATGTCAAGCAGGAGATGAGGACATCGAAGAAGGCGACGATGGCGTTGATGATTCCGGTGAGGATTGCTCCAATTCCGTTTACGACGGCCCTGTGGTGCTTAATTAGGATTGTGTTGATTTTGTGGGGAAGAATTGTAATGTTGAGTGATAGTGGGTTATGTAGGATTTTGTTGGTTTGGAGGAGAGATCTGTAGAGTTAACTTACATAAGACCAGCACCGATGGCGCGGAACATGCCAGTGATCTATTGAGGATGTTAGCTTGTGTTCTTACGAAGGTGATTTGTTATGCTGAAAGGCGTGTAGAAATAAGGGGAACAGGTAGACATACACAAGAGACGACGGCTCCCATTTTGATTGATTTGTTCTGAGTGGTGACTTTGAGTGGTATGTGTAGATTGTTGATTGAAAGCTCAAGTAAAAGTTGAGACTATTGTATTGGTGGTTTTGTTTGTTGATAGAATCGATTGATGGTATTGTATTGTATGTCCGTGTATTTGATATGGGGAGAGAAGAAGAAAAGGAAATCAACGAGAAACACAGAGCCCTATATATTTCCTCCCTCCGACCTCATTCAAAGCAAAAACCTGACATTGTATCCCATCCTTTCCAATCAGAAGCACCTCATCGCGTCATACCATAACTCTACGGCGAAAAAAGAAAGACCCGTCAAATGTTCAAACACAATTGCCCTGGCCCTTCTGTTCTGTGCCATGTTCGGGAATTTAATTTTTTGAAAATGATCTCTGCGTGACGTCACTATGATTTTTTCTTTACAGTATTCACTTTTCGCTCGCCGGATACCAAGACCAAGCTTTGTTGCTTCTTTCTCCCTGCCAATTTCCAAAAGGCAGATATCTCATCTACCAGTCCTTGATTTGATTGGTTGTATTGTATCATATATCACATTTTCATATATCACAGACCAAGTTGAAATCAAAAAAAGAAAAACAAGGCATGGCGTCGAAATGGAAAAGTGCCGTTTTGGGAATACATTGCCGCTGATTACGGAATTAGTTCCCGTTGTAGGGTTTAGACTGCTAATTGTGGCGCCTGACAAGAAACTAGGCTGACGTCAAGCCACAGTGGCATCATATTTTGATGTCACCAGCCACATGAACAAGAACCCCCTGCCTAATGTTTATTTTGATGTTAACCTTACTTGGAGGGGAAATAAATCGAGTTTGGTAGATCTGATGGACATCCTTTCGCCATTTTCCCTTTATCGTTGCTGTGATTCTGATCCACGAGATGATGCATTTGGATTTTTTGAATAGGGAAAAAATGGGGAAGGGTGGGATGAATGAATGAATAAATGAATGGATGGAAGGATCGAGATGAGATTGTGTTCTCCATGTTTTGATTATCACTAGGTATGTCAAATTTTAATTGACCTATTATGACGTAGTTCCCCAGACCTGCCTGTCATTTGTATCACCATGTACCACTACGTACCACTACGTACCACTGCCTGGAGAAAAATTGTAAAATTTGTTTAGATAAAGCCCATCAATGACAAGAAGCAGCAAGCCCATCCTTTGATTCCCTTCTTGATCAGTGCAGTAAGGTAAGGTAAGGTAAGGTCAGGTCAGGTCGTAAGGTCCCCTGTCAAATTGTCAATATTTGCCTTTCTCCATGCCAACATGGGGAGACCAAAGGAAAAGAAGAAGAAAAAAAAGAAAATGGAAAATTTTATTGATCGACATTTTTGCCTATCGTGGATTGCGATGAGGGGGAGAGCACATCGATGTTATATTTTCCATGGTATAGGAAATGGAATCATCTCTCCGATATGTTGAGTACAATGTAAGATCTTACAACATGGAAGAGAAGGCCATCTACTCGTATTTATCTGTACATTCATTCACATTCCCCCTGGAGGGCAATCTAATCTTCTCGGATCTAGATTTCTCGTGCAACAGTGTTATCTGACAAGCCAAGTTGAACAGGGTGTCTGACCTTGATACATACGATAGATGGAAAATACAACAATACAATATTTTCTTTTCGAACCTCATAACGTTTCAATCCATTCATCAAATCAATACTTTTCCATGCGAAATTAGGTACATACGCACACCACTGACATCCGATTGAATCGCGGTATCCCAACATTTCTTGAGTCGTGAGTGCATACACGTAATTTCATCCATTTCATCCGTTTCATAAATCCCAAACTACACTTCGGAATATAAAAGTGACACTACATAATATGTGACAATGACCAAAAATGATAGGAGAGTGATAAGACGGAACGTGGGTGCTGGCAAACACAACATCGAGTTGTACTTGTGCTTCGAAAATGAGACAGAGTCAGTGTGGTATCAGTGTCTGAAACCCAGAATAGTTGATTTCGAGGCGTGGTGATCTAGTATCTACACCAAGTTTGGTAACATCCATTAACACTCAGCATGCCATGTCAAATCGTGGTAGTAGAAGTGATCACTTATCATAAATAGCATTTATTAGATTAGCTGGTGCTAGCTCCTTCGTGCTATGTACTCACATAAGCGATAGACGAAACATATTTCCTAAACTCCAGGTTAAGCCCAAAGTAAGTTGGCCCGTCAAACACGGATTGAATTATTGAGCAAGGTTGGCGACCTCCTAGAAATTTATTTACTAGCTGTATTCGGATTTGATACAGCCTGCGAATTATTTCGTGCATCGCATGCCTCATCATTCAAGCACACTTTTATTAAAGAACCGATGAATCTGCCTCCCAGCCTCCTTCCCAACCGCTGGCTCCAATTCCTCCAAACTTGCATTAGCTACCTCCTTGATGCTCCCCAATTCCACCACTAGATTACCCAAATTCTTCCCTGTAACCCCGGGTACAACTCTCAACATGTCCTGAGGCTCCCGGTTAAAAGCTTGATCCTCGGCACTTGCGCCACCTTCCAACCCAATTTTCACGGCGAGTATGGGATCTGGTTCGGGTTCTTGACTTTTGAGACTTTCGAATATCTCGGCAGTCTGGTACGGACTAGAGCTCCATATTATGCGGAGTTTGGGGAAGGCGAGGGTGAGGAGTACGAGTTTGGATTGAAGATCGGATGATGCATTTGCGGCTGATACGGACGATAATGATCCCGAGAGATCAGCAAATGGTTCAAGGGTAAAAGATTTGCCTTGGTCGAATTCAATGAGTAGCATTGGTGACTTGTAATGTTCGAGCATAGTCTCGGCTTGAGTATACAAACGACCGTCTTTGAAAGAAGAGATTAAGTCTTTGATTGATTTGCGCTCTACACAAATGTTGGGAGAAAGAACATAATCTCCGACAGTAAGCATGCATGGTACTACGACTATGCTACGACCGTGAAGTAGAGATGGAAGTGAGGAACGAAATTCACGCACATCAACTACGACCCGTGGTGGCTGAGCAGTAGCGGCCAAACGTCCTCCGCCCGCAATACGGGTATTTATTGTACGGAGAAAGGCTTCTTGTGGATCTTCGATACCATGCGCGTCGAGAGTCAGTACAACGGACATATTGGCCTTCTCTTTGATAAGCTTCGTAAAGGCATCCTTTTCCCGTCGAGTTGATGACAGGTAACGCTGTTCCTCTACCGATCCACCATAGTAAAGAAAGTATACTCGGACGTTCCGATCGTTGTGTGAAGATCGATAAACTTCTACTCGACGAACAAAAGATGTGTCGGGCTCGTACATGATAATGTACCGCGGTTTTACCTCTTCGAGAATATGCTCATCCATATCCCCATCATAGGCGTGAACAACTACGAGATCCTTCATTTCATAAAGCTGATAGTAATCTTCCATATCGTCAAGAGGATCTGCAATGACTTCTTCCTTCTGTAATGCCTCCACTTCTGTGGGTTTTATCTCTGACATCAGTTCAGCAACCTCGAGAGGCTTATCTTCTGCAGCTTGTAGGCTGCCATTTGTAGCACGTGTAGATCCTGAGCTCGAAGCACCACCTCTTACTCTCCTCCTTTTATTCGCCGGGGCCCTACCTCGGGAGGTGTTCGTGACATTGTTTATGTTGCTAGTACCGTTTAGTGCATTTTGATTTTCGTTGAAAAGAGCCGCGCTGATTTTGGCGAACTTCTTCTTCCACTCCAAGTAGTTGCGCAGTTTCCGTCTCATCATAATTTCCGCCGATGGCTCGTGTTCTCCATCCCCATTATCCTCGTCCGTATCTGGACGAGCGTGCATACTTTGAAGATATTCCCGCAGTTGCCAGCATTGAGCAGAATCTGTACACATGATCAAGATCGTGCCATTCGAATCATCCACTGGGATGGGGTTGAAATAGAGGTCTCGATCAATTTCATCTAGCACTTCAGCGAGTACTGCCCATTTTGGCTGCTCTTCTAGCACTGGCTTTAAAGAATCAACATCCTCGTTTCGAGCAGCCTTGCCGGTATATACCCGTCTCTTTGCGGTATCGAACACGGTGTGTGCCGCATCAAGAAATAGCCAAGGGGATTGGTTTTGCCTCGTAGATCCTGCGGGAGGTTGGTGCGCAGCGAGGATCATATCTAAATGACGATTGAATGAAACGGCATCGTATGTTAGTAAAGAATGTAGCATCCCTCTCAGAACGGTCAAGTCATTGACAATCTGCTTCGTCTTCCAACTGACGCGATGCCATACTGGATCAAGCTGCCTGCGAATGACCATATCGAATTGTTTATGCAGAGCACTGTCGACGTTCCAGTCATCCATATCTAATCCGGAGTTCGATTTCTTCAATTCTCCGATACTAACCTCGACGCATTCCATTACTGCATTTTGGATATCTCGCATTGAATCAGACATTGAGACTTCGAGTTCAATCACCTCTGCCTTTTTCTTGCCTTCCAAAGCTTGCGCAACATTTATATGGAACCTTGGCCATATCGAGACGTTACGGAGGAACAGGTTCCGCATCATAGTCGACAGTGGCGAGAATCCTGTAGCAAATGGTTCAGAGTTGTCCGAAAAGGCCTTGAGAAATCCAGCCTTATTTTTCTGTCTGTAGATCCGAAGTATGAACGCCTCCAGTGATGTAGCTACAACCTTATCTGCATGTAGGACTACCACGCCTGTAATATTTTCTGGGTCCAATAGACTGGTTAACAGATCAACAACAAGAATCCTAGATGTGATACTAAATATCCCTCCTTGTGCATACATCTTTTCTCTTGTGCCGACGCTCATGAGATCCGTATTGACTACCGAAAGACCCCGCGCTTTGGGAGCCATGCTAATGGCAGCATGTTCAGCCAATGCCTCTCCAATCCATCCATTCTCTCTATCATCTGCCCCAATCAATATTATGAGATTATTTCCCGCCGCATCATATGAGTGGAGGAGGTTCGTAACAAGTCTTAAAAGGCCGAGACCGCGAGCAAGGACGACAAGTTCATCCTTTTGTCGGAGCTCTTGAAATATCTCTTGTTGATATTTCTGCAGTGGATTAGCATCTCGCGCACGAGGAGCTACATGGAATAATTTACCAATGGTAGTGACAGCTTCACGGGTTGCTGTTCACCGTTTAATGAAGACATTTTGGAGAGCTCATGGCGCGCTGATCATTTTGAAAGGTTGACGCGAATCACACACGATGTCAGAAGTTATATTTTCAGTAGCACGTACGATAACTCCGCATGTACCCTGCTTTCAAGTGTTCGGATTAGCTTTGCTTTAGGTAATTAAAGTCTAGGGAAACAACGTGATCTTAATGGTTGATTCGGTGCACTACCTATAATAGTTGAAATCTTGAAAAATGTTACCAGGTTATTGGTGGTGGTTAAAGCTACAAGTAGAAAGCCAGAGACCATCCCGTGGTCTTCGAACGGCGCCTACGTCATGAGGGGCAATATGACTTATATAGAGAATGAAAGAATCCTGTGAAAGTTGACTCGGTCTCTAAACCATAATCTAATCTAAATTCTACAAACTGCCAATCTACAATCCAGAAATTCACCCATCCACTCAAAAGTCAAGTAAATAATTAAACAGTATTCTCCAACATCATGCCAACTGGTCCAGACGAAACTCACCAGCACGAATCAAGTGCGGGTGCCGCAACTGAGCACGTTATGAAGAACTCATCCTCGAAAACCGATAGCCATGCCAGCGACCATCCTATTCATGATCAAGGTGGAGTGAAGGCAGATAAAGTTCAATTCCGTCATCACGAGGCAAACCCAGGACCTGTTATCCCCGAAAGTATGCCGGAGCAAGAAGGATCAAAGGCGGACCGTCAAGCAAAGACTGCTGCGTTGAACGAGTAAAGCTCTTCGGTATGCCTGTTCTACTCTGTCTGATAGACTAAAACTGATTCAATAGACTTTAAGAACTTTCCACGAACTATACGATCACTCCGAATGAAATGTAATGAATCGAGGACTCATGGATGGCTGGCGTTCGTAGGTGGAATGTTCAAGGAAACGGATGGTGATGAATACATTCTGGTATATACATGATTAGCAAAGCAATGAAACTTCTGTCTTTATCGAATATACCAATGCGCATTGCCTGATGTGCATGTTGATATCCGCATAAGCAAGAGTGATTGAATTCCTTCCAGTTCCCCTTTCATAGCAAGTCGGTTACTCCATGATAACGATCATCAATGTAAGATCTTATCACCAGTCACGGGTCGCTGGCATCTATTGAGCAGCATACCAAGCTCTAAGTCTGCATGTTCCAGTATTTACCTACTCATAACATAAAGTTATGATATCGTGTTGGGTGATTCGGGAGGATATATGTACCTCGTACTAGGTTAAGATGGCTTTGACCAGTACGCGCGTTACAGAAGTAATATGTAAATATGGAAGGACTTCACATTCGTACTCCGTACTTTCATAAAGGTAAGCAAGGTTAATAACATGCGATGTCCCGAATTCGTTTCTCTGACATTCGGAGTGTTTCGTGGCTTTGCCCCGACCGGTGGCTGAATTTCTTGGCTTTTAATATGTAGTGTAGTGTAATTACCCTCACTGAATCTGTGCCCAAGTTAACTTGACGTTGACCGTTCAAATCATTGTGAATATAAGCACATAATAATAATCGCCGCAGAATTTGGCTATCTAAGGGACCAGTATCATTCGCTTTGCTTTTTGGGCCAGGCCCCTACCTCAAGTCAAGTCATTGCGATAGGAACGAATCATTTCGCGATCATCCCTACTTTCCAATGCTTGTGAGAAGTGTGAGAAGTGCGAGAAGTGCGACCAACACGAGAGCAATCTCCTACACAATTCGAACGCTATTTCCGAAACCCTTACCAAAGTGCAAACCATAGGAGCAATACAGATACTACATAGAGTGGAAAAGTCTATCGGGGCCGCGAGATACCTCACAAGCCTAAAAAATGCCTTCGATACTGTCGGATGATGATAAAGAGACGGTCAAACGCATGGTACCAAAGGCCTCGAACAAAATACAGGCTGTAGCGGTTGCCCGTCTATACGTTGCTTACCCTGATCGTCATAAATGGACATACACTGGTTTACAGGGAGCAGCAGTGCTTGCGAACGATCTTGTTGGAAATACCTACTGGATAAAACTCGTCGATGTTTCAGTTAGTGGTTCCCCTCCATCTTTGTCGCGATATTTTATCGATTAAAAAAAGCTGACTTCCTGCCCTATAGTCTGCGAATAGAGGAGTAATATGGGATCAGGAGATATATGATACATGGTCATATAATCAGGATAGAACATTCTTTCACACCTTCGAAACAGAAGAATGCCTGGCTGGATTGTCCTTCGTGGACGAGAAGGAGGCTAAAACATTTATGAAGAAAATGAATGATCGGGAGAAGAATGCTAGTAAAGCTACAAAAGCCAATCCTTTTGGTGATGCAGCTCCAGTTCATAAACATAGTCTCCTTGGGGGAATCTTTAGTGGACACCGACACTCTTCCGCTCCATCGATACAACCTACTCCTCCCGATTCCCCAAGCTATGTCCTTCCGCCCTCACAACCAGCGCATATAACACAAAACCACGGGCATTCGAGCGGAAGCTTCAAGTCGGGGCAGCCTGAGTATGCAGCTTTGGAAGCGATCGATCCTCATTGGCGAGAAACATGGGGCGAGGACTTGAGGCAGATGGGTATTACAGACGATATGATTAGAGATAACCAAGATTTTATTGCCGAATATATTCTAGACCAGCAATCTCAACAAGGCATAACACCCGCGCCCAGTGGCATTGAAAATCAAAGAAATAAAGCTCCTCCTCCACCTCCACCTCCCGCGGCCCCTCGAACACGTTCCGATAGTCCTCAGAGTTCCACGGTCGGTCATGGACGAGGGGCTCCACCTCCACCTCCCGCACCACGGCGATCTAAAGCAGATATCCCTCGAGAACCAACACCCCCAAGAGAGCCTTCACCTCCCAGAGGACCTCCACCTCCTAGATTTGCAGCTCCACCACCAATCGCCGGTGCTGGCAAGTTTGCGCATACCAACGATAAGGCACCTTCCCGAGCACATGCTTCTTCTAACCCCGGACCACCTCCACCGCCAAGGCCTGCGAAAACGCCTATTGAAGATTACGAACCAGGGGAATCAGGCTCGAGATATGGAGTCCCTCCCCCTTTCACTGGGACAAGAACAACAGCACCACCCCCTACTCCGCAACGAGGCCCCGTTCCACCGCCACCTCCTAGAGATATCCATCAATCGAATAGTGCCCATGCTATACCACCTGCACACATTCCTCCCCCTCCTTTGCCCCCGAAAACTCCAGCATCCCCGAGCGCGCCGCCGTTGCCCCCTGCTTCTACTCGTCCTGTACCTTTACCTCCAAGAGACACCGCACCCCCTCCACCACCTTTGCCTCAGATGAGTGCCCCACCACCGCCACCCCTACCTCAATCAGCAGCACCTCCTGTACCATCGTCTGCTGCTCCACCTCCACCACCGGGGCCACCCCCTTCATTTGGAGGGCCACCTCCACCGCCACCACCCCCACCTATGCCATCGTTTGGCGGGCCTCCACCACCTCCACCTCCGCCAGGAAACGGGCCGCCAGCTCCTCCTCCACCACCACCACCTCCAAACCGCGATTCTGGCTATGCTTCAAGTGTTCCAGCGCCACCCAAACCTACTGGTGACCGCGCCGACTTAATGGCAAATATTCAAAAAGCTGGTGGTATCGGAGCTCTCAGGAAAGTTGACCGATCACAAATTAGAGACAGGAGTGGAGCTGCAGTCCCGGGAGCAGATACGGGACCTGCAGGCAGCGGACTTCCTCCAGCTGGTGCATCTTCTGGAGGTGGGGGAGGGTTGGCAGATGCATTGGCAGCTGCTTTAAACAAGAGAAAACAGAAAGTTAGTGCTAGTGGTGAGTCTATACAATCCCGATTCTATGTATTTTGCTAACTTTTGATCAGATGACGAAGCGGAAGATGATGATTGGTAGATGGTCGGTGGTGCGATTGGTGCGATTGGTTGTTTTAATTTAGGGGAGAATTGAAACAAGAATGGAATGGCATTTAGTCAAATTCTTACCAGTCAAAATTGGCCGCTGCAGGACAACGTGGACGTCATAGAGAAAATGGCAGCTCAAGTGTGAAGAGTTTTAGTCAAATCGATCAAGGACATTATAACCTGAAATATTACGCATGAGATATGAGATTGTGCATTCAACGGATCTAGACAGTTTGATGAAATATTAATTCGAACCATGGATCACAGATAAAAAAATTTAAAATGAAATAACTTTTTGTTGATATTCAGATAGCCTTCAGTCTACGCTTCGCAAGAATGGAAAGGAAAATGCTGGTTAATATGTGTATAACGTCTCTCCCACTATATACATATCGCCAGTCAAAATGAAGCACTAGAAGGAAAAATGCCTGTCGAGGTTCTCGGGATCCAGCGAGTGAAACAATGACCAAATCCAACGAGATTGAGAGAGAAGACAGTCTTTCTTTCCATCCCCCTAACCACCATAGTCAACCTTCGTGGAGGGGACCACATCAAACCCAAAAGGATTTAGATATCATCGATATCAATCTCCTTGCCCTTTCCTCCATCGGCAGCGTCGTCCGAGTCACTACCACTATCTCTATCGTCATCGAACTCGAAGTTGCAATCTCCATCCTCGCCTTGTCCGTAAGTGTCGGTCTCGTTGATCTTTGCGCTCTCAGGTAATTCTCCGTAGGCTTTCAAACTTCTGGCTTCGTCGGCGCTGTACTTGAGAATGACGTCTCCCTTCTCGTCTTGGTAGTCACGGAGGGAGAGGAGGATGATGTCTCCTTGGTTGATCCAGACCTTCTTTCTGAGCTTTCCTCGAATATGTGCGAGACGTCTGGTACCGTCGAAGCAGAGAGCTTCTAGACGACCGTTTCCGAGCATCTTGATGACTTGGGCATATTCTGTAAGAAGGATAGCTGGTTAGTCGTGTGTGCGCGATGCAACGCTTTGGAGTTGAAGCGGTAAGGAGAGATAGATAGGAGAGCAGCGGTAGGGAGTAAATGATAGAGCGTATATTACCTTGACCTTCTTCCTTGAATGTTAATTCACGCTTCTCGTTGTCGTTCTCATTCTTTCCACGACGCCTGTTCTTTCCTCCCTATTTTTCGCAATCGTGTCAGCCTGAATCAAGATTGTGGATTGTGGGGTAGAAGATTTTTAATATAGAAAAAGAAAATGCGATGGTGTCTTACCTTTCCCTTATTCTTAGGCATATTGACTAGTGTTTTACTTTACCGTTGAATTTTGTTGGGTCTTGCTGTGGAAAGTTCTGTGGTTTGCGATAATTATTTTTTGTGGTTGTGGAGGTTGAGGTGGAGGTGGATGAAGAAGGAATGAGGAAGGAAGAGGCGATTTATTAAGTAGCAATTAATTATTTCTTTTTGGACTTGGAGTAATAGGATAGGTAGACTAAAGTTGGTTATGATCACTAGTAGTGGGGTTATAACTCAGCAGTCAAGCACGCTAATAAAGAGTTCCGCTCCGAACTGATCAAATGGCTTCGCTTTGTTACGGCTCCATCGCTGGTACCCCCATTGATTGAATCTAGAACAATAACCACTGGCCAAAATACCATACAGCATAGCACAGCACAGTGCAGCACAATATGAATTAAGAGCAGACTATTATTATCGCGAATACTACCGTCACTGTCGCCTCATTCGAACCTACCCAATCTCTCCAACCGCATACGAAAAACGGACTCACGATATGAGTTGGTAGTTGATGATTCTTACGAAGAATTCCGCCTCAAATTCAAACATCCATTCCACAAATGGCTTCAAGAGCAGCCGTTGCTGTGGAGGCCAAGTTCTCGCAAATGATACGCTCCGGCGAACTCATATCAGCGGATGCTCTAGCTTATGGATCCTTGAAAGGTGTAGCTGGGAATGATCAGTGCTTTTCTTATAGGCTGTCTCCTCGACACGCCTATTCCTCTCAACAAGCTCCAGCGCTGTTAAAAGCTTACAATCCGGACCATTATCGCATGAAGCACCTTCTTGTCAATAGAGCCTCTCCGTTATGGATCTCTATTTATTGTGCGAAACTTAATGGAGGAAACAAGAAAGCTATACGAACCCATATGGTACGAAGGGTCAGAACTGCAATGACAGAGGCCTTGAAGAAGCGTGGTTATGACTTGTCAGGAAGAAAGGTATCTAATGACATAGGAAGGAACAAAAAGGACGAGGATTTAGTTGGTACGATGATAATATCTACCAAAGAAGGTTCTTTGACTGCTAAGATGGATGTTTTGCAAGAACAAGCTGAGATTGCCGTGGCCACACTGATACAAAAGTCGAGGCAGGAGCTCGGAAGCCGCCAAACAAATCCAAATCAGAATTTCAAGCAACAAGGCAACGGAGTCAATGACATGAAAAGAGCCCAGATTGGGAATAGGATGAGGGGAGGAGAGTATGGTTCAACCGTAAAATCACCACAGAAGAAACCGTTTAAGAAGAACAAGATCTTTGGTGGGATGGGCATTCATCAAAAATAAAAATAAATAGAAACAATCTTTTTTGAATAGTAGTTACAAAGACTACGTCCCAAAAATATAAAAGCTACAATTTGGCAACTTACCTCAACAGATCGATCAAGCTATTTTCACTTTGCTATTCTATGATACTAGGTATATATACAGATGGATATAGAGATAAATATAAAGATAAATATTAATATACATATAAAATGTTTAATATCAATGTTTAAATGCATTTCAATTATTTATTTATTTTTCCTCAAAAATGTATAGGTAATATTAACTACTTCTTGTTTCATCAGCTTGCCGTCATGTACTAAAATTCAGCCAATTAGCGCCGCCTGAGCTCACATTGAAGCTCTTCCAGGCTAAAACCTTTGAAAGATCGCAATCGCAAAGCTATCGCAACGTATCTTGAAAGATTTCCCTTTTCCCTTTGGCACACAAATTAAAAGAGCTGAATCCTTTTCGCCATGTTGATTTCACTCACCGTGGGCAAAGTCGATGCCGGAGTGGCTGTCTTATTAACTCAAGATAAACGACTCGTAAGTTAGGTATTCATTTAAATAAATACGGTACCGGTCCTGATTCAATTGACTGTTCATGCGTACACACAACTTGGTCATTGCACATGCCATTTCTCTCAACCTCCATAACTAACGATGCCCCTCCCTCATAGATTGAATTCCCATCTATTCTTCTCCCACCCAACATCACCTCTGGTAGCATCGTCGATATCACCGTTGCACGAAACCTTATCTCAGAGGAAAAATCCCAAAAGTCATTCCTAGCTCTTCAAGACTCTATCTTCAATTCCTTTGGTGCATCAGAACCGTCTGCACCGGTCCTTCGCTGTCGCAATGCAACGCAGACTTCCGTCGTCTTAGAATGGGATCCGATTGAGTTGGCAACCGCAGACGTCATCTCCCTTTCCCTTTTTCGCAATGGGCAAAAGGCTGGAAACATCCCAAGGCCCACTCAGATGCTGAGTACGAAGATTAGTGGTTTGGCGGTTGATACGGAATATTCGTTTCACCTGGTACTGAGAACGAGTGCTGGGACTTTTAGTAGTGAGAGGGTGGTTGTGAAGACACACAAGATGACGGATCTAAGTGGTATCACGGTTACACCTGGTGTTTTACCTGCTGCTTTGAAAGAGAGTCTTGTCAAGGCAGTTGAGAGGATCGGGGCAAAGATAGCAGATACCGTGAGAATCGATACCACCCACTTTGTGACCACAGAGGGAAGAGGTATAGCTTGGGAGAAAGCTGTTGAGATGAATATTCCAGTTGTAAGGCCGGAATGGGTTGAGGGCTGTGAGAGAGGCGGAAGAATTGTGGGTGTTAGGCAATATTATCTTGATGCAGATCCAAAACAGAGACAAGTAGTTTCGAACGCACCTCCACCCCAACCAGCACACGCTGAACCACGGAAAGAGCAAGTAGCAACTCCACCTAATTCACCCCCTCCCACAAACCCCAACGGTACGAATGGTCAGACTGTTCCTCCTACTCCACCCGCAAAAGATACACCTAAACCAGATAAGCGGGAGAGAGAGAAGGAGCAAGACGAAGAAGGTTCTGAGAGCGACTCGGAAGGAGGAAAAGAAAAACATGGGACAGAAAAGACAGCTGTACCTGAAGAGCAAAAATCCCGAGCCTCAGATGTAGAGCAAGAGAAACTTGCTCTTCGACCTACAGCGCCATTCGGGGTATCAGCGGATGACTTGACCAAGTCAAGCGAGAACATTTCCGGGAATCAGACACCGGGAAATGCTAGCTTTCAGGATGTCGCTTTGTGATGGATGATCGAAGGATATCTCATCTTTGTTACTATTATAATATAATCTATATTTTGGGCTGTCTAACAACGACAAATGTTGGCAGGCATGGTGGTGCTGGGATGGAAAGAAATATTTACTACTTTGCTTCAGCGTCATTCTAAAAAAAATGTTTCTACAATGGTTTGAAAACATAACTGTATAATGAGCTCTTATCATCCTTGTGATTATAGATTCATAACTTTCTTGGGCCTCGCTAGAACACTCACATCCCCTTTTCCCACGTCCCTTCGAATTTGGAAAATCATTTCCTGTTAGCAGTCTATCTATCTATGTAGAGCCACCCCACACACCCGATCCCGATCCAAAGTGCGATCCAATGACTTTAAAGGATCGACCTCCCGATGTGAAAGCATAAATCCAGTCAAGGCCACACCCGGCGCTTGCAAGGATATCTCTTTCCATATAAATCAATGATGCTGTCAAAAGTTTTGTATTAAACAAAGCACCATATTTCATACATTCCACGGATGACCTTCTTCAACATCCATCCAAGTCTTCACAATACCATAAACAATTGAAGAAAAAGAAAATGGCATGGTCATTAGTTTGTCCTGCAAACCGAGGAATAGGCTTCTATCTAACTCGACATCTTCTTCAGAATACACAACTTCCTGTCGTGGCAACTTCAAGAAGGGATGTCGAGGGAACTAAAAGGTCTATTTTGACCGATTTAGATGTTGATCCTAAGAGGCTGACGGTATTGGAGGTTGACGTCACAAGTAAGTGACCAATCGATTTCCCAAAAAACACAAATCTCAATTACAAACTCCTAACACCCCCAAGACGAATCCACGATTTCGAGCGCCGCTAAGAAATGCTCATCTCTTTTCCCTCCTTCGACGCACCATCTACGTCTCGCCTTCTCAATCCCTGGTATTCTTTACCCTGAAAAATCACCCGCTCAATTAGATCAATCTCAAATTCAACACACATTCGCCGTCAACACTATTGGTCCTCTGCTCCTCACCAAGCACTTTTCTCCCTTTCTCCCTCCGAAACGCTTAGATCTCTCCTCATTCCCTGACACCAAAAATCTCCCTCCCCACTCCCTCTGGCTCAACATGTCCGCACGAGTCGGCTCCACATCAGATAATGTACTCGGGGGCTGGTATAGTTATAGAGCTTCGAAAGCCGCTGTTAATTCACTAACGAAGACGTTTGATAATTTCCTCAAAATGAGACATGGGGATAATGCATTGGCTATTTCCTATCACCCCGGGACGGTAAAGACGGGCTTGTCCAAGGATTTTTGGGGTGGTGTTAAGGAGGGAAAGTTGTTTAGTCCGGAGTTTGCGGTGGAGAAGATGTGGGATGTTGCAACGACTAAAGGCATCGAGAGTAGGGGGCGATGTTGGGATTGGCGAGGGGTGGAGATTTTGCCTTGAGAAAAGTTGAAGGCAGTATGCGATGTGTTCGCGCTCTTATTGAAGTGTCCTTGTTGTTCAACACCATTCACACAATTCCTTAGCACTCTTGTATCATTAGCACTATCTACGTTTTATGACTCACTATATCGTAAGAGACTGTGGTCACTTTTATGCATCTGCATATCATTATTCATCGATGTATTGATTTCTATTTTTTGATAGATTCTACAAGCAAATGTAAGTTAAGCGAAATTCACATATCCTTTTCTTTCCATCTCTACATGATTGGTCAATTATAACTCATCCCTCACAAGTACCTCGTAAACATCCATCAATATAGCAAACTGTAGCAACCATAAATCATACCTCCTATTCCATTCCGCTGATTTGATGTCTTTCATATCCCTAACGTACGATGTTGACAAAGGGCGAATACCTAGCACAATTTTTCCTATCCACCCAATCGTGTCATTTTTCTTCAAAGCTCGAATTGGCGAACACCATGTCCTTTGACAATAGTACTACAGACACCCTAACCAAATTTCTCCACCCAAACCATTTCCACCTGCACCCAGGCTCTCACCCTCGTCTTGATCAACCCAAATTCTTCCTTTCGTGGCCAAAGTCAATATGTGTAAGAACGCCTGAGCTGCTACCACCTCACTGTTTATTTCCGGATCGAACAGCTCTTCGAATCCCACTTTCTTATCCTTCAACTTTCTATGTTCACCAAAGACATCTTCATCCTCGCCAATCCTTTCTTCGATCGATGTCCTGACAAAATCGAGGAAATTCTCACTCTCTGCATCCATGATACTTCTAACCCACTGGCTTTGTCCTGCCGTCTGGGTGTCCACATTTGCGGCCGGTCCAAACATTTCGAACTCCCTCTTCTCTTGGTCGTCACTTGCCCATTCTTCGACGACCGTGCCATCAACGCTTCCCCCACCTATGTTAGTACTAATATCATCACTTCTTCCATACATAATGACGTCTTGCTGTGAATAAAACTTGTCCAAATCGCCCCCACCGGGTAGAATAATACCTCTTCCCACCAAGGGACTAGCAGAGACTCCTCTGCCGCCGGGTCTAAGCGAGGCAGAGGGGCGTATACTTGATGAGCGAGCTCTCTGGCTGACAGATAAATTCCAGGGCATTATTGCGCTGCTTGGATAATCGGCCAATGTGTCTGCCGCATCCCTTCCCCTTTCCACCTCAACTGGAGTGCCGAGTCTTTGGTCATCAACTTCAATAGCCAAATCGTTATCACCACCGAAACCACGGGGAAGTTCTTCATCGGAGGAATGGCGGAGTCGTTTGCTAGGAACATTTTCATCTCTCTCAGACTCTGCTTGACGTTTTCCAGCACCAAACACTCGTCCTGTTATCTTCGCAAGAAGTGCATCACCTGAAAATATGCTTAAAGGGCTTGGAAGCTTTGTTGATCCAATACCAATGCCGGCATCATTGAGACCGTTCCCAATGACGAACATGTGAGCATTTTTCTTGGCCAATATTTGTCCCTTGGTTATCAGCTTTGCTGCACTGAGACCATCTTGAGTACTGACATACTCTCTTTGCCAGATTGAGAGATCCGAATTCTTCAGCTCCTGAGTTTGGTCAATAGGAAGCTGTTTTTTAACCTTCGGTTTTCGGGGACGCGAAGGTGCAGCTGCGCTTTCAGATGACGAATCTCCTAGCTGCGAAATCGACTGCTCACGACCAGGGGCGGGTACAGAACCATCTATAAAGGCCGCGAAAGGTTCTGCGTCCGGTAACATCAAGCGCTCATCGTCATCGCCAATCACCATATCCATACCATCTTCATACATACGGCCGTGATCTCCAGCTTGTGCTCTAGCATCATCATGCTCCTTGCGAACTCTTGTACTTGCAGCTGAATCATTACCAAATCTTGGCGCTGCCGCACTTGTACTCGCTGCTCTTCGAGACGCAATATCTTGAGCGGTGAAATCCCTAATTTCTCCGTCCTGATCGAACTCAAAAATATCATTATCTTCAAACAAGATAGTTTCACCTTCAAAATCATTCCCATGTGCGCCAGATTTTTGTGCGGATGACCTGACAAACGGATCATTGAAAGGGAGCTGGTAGCCACCTGCACTAAGACTCGAAGATATATTGAGACCTAGGATTGAAGCGCCTTGCGAAGAAGAAATGGAGGTACTCCGTCCACGTTCTGAATTTATCGATAACGAAATTTGTGAATCCCGGTTCTGCAAATCATCGGCTTCGATATTGTCATCGTAATCTGGAAATAGACCCGGGAGTGGCATGTCAGGGTCAAATGCGGGATCATCCATTAGCATCAATTGAGCTGGTCTTGTTTTCACGAAAATCAGCTTCGCTCATGGTGACTCTGTTCCAGACTGCACGAAACTCACTTGACTTTCCCACCGTTCAAGTCCAAACTTCCCACCAATTTCTTTCCCAAACTCCTCAGGCCCTGCTCAACATGGATAGTATCACTCAAAACATATCCCACCTGCTGACCGTAGACCCTACTGACGCCATACAACAAATTGCTCTGCAAACGCAATGCCATAGGCGCGTCAGGTTCTAGGATCGTATTACAGGCTTTCTTGACATCAACATCGAGAATGGCTTTCCGAGTGATTTTCTTAGTAGATGATTTGCTGCCCAGGGTCGCAACGAGCCAGACTGTTGCGACACCATGTTTCCGAGACGTGAGAACTAGCGATGATTTTAGGAAAGGATTATGAAAAGTATGTGTAATTCGACAGAGAAGCAATGCTTGAAAATAAGAAACTATGGAGGGAAGAGCTGAGCGTATATAGAAGACGTACTTTCATGACTGTAAAACATTTTCTCAATCCAATAAACTCAATTGACTTTACTGAGCGTGAAGTGTCGACAGATTGTGAATGAGCACGCGCATAAATCTCCGCTGGCTTTCAATACTTCGATAATTGTCGTCCGAAGTAGTATTAGGAGGTACAGGAAGAGTACAATTGGAGCGTGACTGAAAAAATATAGATTGAGAGGAATAATTGTAGTAATGCGATGTAGAGAGAAGATTTCGCGAGAAATTCTGTTTTACAATTGACATAATTTTTAAGAGAGGAAGTCGCGCTACTTGTCTGATCATTCCTTTCGCTTGAAAAGGTGAAGATGCAAAAAAGCCCAAGTGAAGAGTGAAAATGTTAAAATGGAGTATTTGGAAGGAAATGAGAGGTGATATTTTCAACACAAAATTTTACCAAAGAAGATCAAAGCACCAGCATCCATGAATAATAAAGTCATTGAATAGAAAACTTGTTGCTATCTTCATGAATTGAATTAACTCGCTCAGAGCTGTAACTCACAAGGATAGATATTTACGCGCTGTAATGCCCATAACTCCATCCATACCATGCTATACCAATGCCTATGCCTTTATATCTCAACAAATGCAAGGTTTATAATCCTTCAATGGTGCTAGCTAGAATTCAAAATCCAGAAATTCAACAGTAAACCTTCATCAACACACGTTGTGATGAAGGCTATACGCCAGACGCCTCAACTACACCCCTTGCAGTTGTTCATTTTCCCATGTTCACCTTTCATAAATTCGTAACAGAATGGCTTCCGCTTAACTTGCATTACCCACCCTCTGATCCGCATATTGAGCAGTTTTCTCTTTTTTCGGCGTATTGGGCCTTAAGCTTGTCTGTGACATCTTCGCACGTACAACTGGAGCCATAGAAAGGGAATTATTAGCAGTATGGTGCGCACTCGTCCGTCTCGATGGTGCATTGAATGGTGAATCGCCTCTGGTGATTTCGTCCTGCTGCCAGTTTTGGAAGTCCTTGGAACTCCAACTTGCTCGATGGACTCGAGCTCCATATGGGACGTTACCATAACCTGAATGTTGGCTGCGCATACTAGCGGCTCTGCTTCGACCAGCCACAGGTAACGAGTGCTGTGACGTACTCGGGTCTCGATTTCCTCTCACCTCCGGCATCTCCGGCACGATATCCTCGTCTTCGATCTTAGGAGCTCGACGAACTTGAGTTACACTGAAATATGGCTCCTTTGGCTCTTCAGGCTCCGGTGATGGTGGCGGCGGAAGATCGACGGCCTTTAGTTCCAGATGGTGGAAATATTTCGTTCGAATATTTTGTAGGTGACGTGGTCTGAACTCCTCGCGATTGCGCATGATGGACATGTAGCTTGAAATGGCCCCGAGAACGATAAGTATGAGCAAGCCAATAGTTAGGAACCCTTGGATGACAATAATGATAACACCAATAACCGTGGTCGGAATGCGTGCAACATTGTATCGTGGTAGGAATGCGACCGATAGACCTGCAGTAGCGACCTTACTGATTCCAAGCATGTAAACTGCCAAAGCTGTATTACGGGCACCCTCAAAGGGATTGAGCCAAATCATAGCAACAAAGGCTATGATCTCAACGACAAGGTTGCCGAATACTTGTGCAGCCGGGTTAGCCCGAGCACCTCCAAGAAAACAAGCTCTGACGAATTGGTAAACAACCCAAAATGCAAAAAACCACCAACGGGTTCTCCTGTATCGAGCCGCGAGCCAACCAAAACGTTCAGTGTATTCCTCATCCTGGTGTACACTCTGTCTCTCCTTATCCTGGTCAATGTAACGCACCCGGAAGAAAGACACTGAAGCGGAGGATTTTGCTTTATCGCCTTCTTCCATTCTACTCTCTCTTATAACCCCGTACCATGGAAGAAATTTTATCACTTTCTTTCGTTGAAAATGTATCCGATCGGGAGACGATGCGTAACTGCCAAATCTAAGCCTGAAGTAGCAAGCGTAAAAGGCAAGAGCTAGAATTCCGAAGAAGAATATTATGAAGATGATGGCTGCAATGGCGATGATCCCTGTTGTACCCCCATAGGAAAATTGGTAGAGGGACAAGGTCATTATCATGAAGAATGCTATGAGCATCGATCGTAGAACAATGAGGCCAGCGAATTTAACCCAGTTCTTCCTGAACAAGACGAGCCTATCTTCCTTCATCCATTTCATTTTGCTCAATGCTTCCAAGATAAACTTGAAGGCAATCGCGGAGGCAACAAGAATAATAATTAAGATCAGGTACCATAAAAATCCAACCAAGAAAGCATTCTGTGCCGGAATATCAACATTTGCGAGTGTTCCTGTGAAATTGGACCAGGTTCCTGGCGGTGGCAATCCAGCTCCAACAGGAGTCCCATTCCAGTCATATCCTTTAGTCGCATTGTCGCTGGTCGCACGTTTGGTCAATGACTCTATTCTCTTAACCATCTCATTTCCTCTTTCCATTTCGGACCAATGGCTAAACTCTTGCAACTTTTTTAAAGAACGTCCATAAATTTGTTGTTGCAGCCCGCCGTTATTGTTAATGGTAGAAGACCCCGCACCACCAACTTGACTCGAGTTCCCGGATACTCCAGTGAAGCTATTAACTGACTTGATCATGGATGGGGTATAAATCAGCCCTGCCGACCAAGCAAAATTACTCCAGAATGCCGGCAAAACACTGGGCCAATCCACCGATAAAGCTCCAGAGAGGAAAATTGATTGAAAGACTTCGAACACCACCAAGACTGACAAAGAGTGGGCGTAGTGCGTTCTAATATGCGGTACGCTGACTCCGTATATAGCCGTGGCAAACGAAGAGAATACTGCAATGGCTGTGAATATTCCCAAGACTGAGCTGACAGCGGTCGGATGGGAAAATGATGCGCCATTCCTCATGACAGCTTGAAAGCAAGCAATCTCCGTTTGTGTACTGTTCGAAAATACCCGTAGAGTAGCAGAGCCTTCGAAATCTGGGATCACCAAGGCTATAGCAGGAATTCCCGATACATCAGATGTAGATACTGGAATGATAGCTTCGCCATTGATTGGCTTGCTGCTGTTCATGGGACATAGACTGTACTCGTTAGTCAATTCATGGTATTAAAATATATCTTACACACCTTGCAAAATTCGCGTTACATGGATTGAAGGTCAGATCAAATCTATCCTCTCCATCTGAGTCAAACATTAGTATCACATCTTCATAAAAGATCATTCCACCTACAAGCTTGCACACCAATATGTACTAATTCAAGGTTAGCCAAGTTCCTACTAATCATCTTTCGAGGAAAACCTACTCATTACGGACTCATTCTGCAAATTCGTGTTACCAGCTAAATGAAACAAAACGGTCATATTATCGGCATAGTAAGCTGCGTCGAATGTCGTAACATTGATTAAACTCTGTCCACCCATGCAATCTCCAAAGTTTCCTGTGAACAAAGCTGGCGTCCGACTGTCAAGTAGCTGAACTGTCTCTCCCGCAGAGTTTGTCCCTGTCACATATGCAGCACTTGAAGTCGCAAAGGCCGGCGAGATTGTACTCAGGACGGCGAGAGAAGAGCATAACGCGGTGGACCATAGCGCCATTACGGGGTGCTTTCGCGCCATTGTCGAAATGGTTATATTAATTATTATAATGGGGAATCCTTGGGAAAATGCGTATGTACGAACCGCGCAGCGAAGTAGGCGTTGGGAAATGTTAGATCGAAACGAGTAAGTCTGATATTTATTCCTTGTTGCGATTGAAGTCCTGTGATCGACAAACTCTATGAACTCTTCAACGTAGGCTCGTTCCCTTAAGCTCCGACCCACTGGATCAAAAGAATCAACGTCTTCGAATGTCCCCTTCTGTCTTTTAATCTAGATACGCTTGTGGATTAATGACGTAGATCAATGGTCGAGCTTGTGGTGCTGTAGGATATCGTGACGGTGTTGCCAAAAAGTAGCGAATTGGTAGTGAGAGGTAATTCGTCCGAAGATTCGATCTCCGCTGCCAAAAGGATATCAAGTTATAATCAACCACGACTCAGAGGATTGTAGCTATGACAATCAGGTATCATGTTCGGTTATTCATCAATTGATCATTCTCTCATTAAACAGCGATGGTGGTAGGTCTAGCAGAATACCTCTCCAGCTCCGACGCGTGGATGGAAACGAAAGACAGGTTAGGTTTTGTTGTATATCTTTAAGGGGAAAGTAGAGGTATGGCGGTGGTATAAGTTATTAGATGAGTATGTAGCGAGAGAAAGGAAGACAATCTTTGGTGGAGACGAGCTCAGAAAGTGTAACAAAGTGGATAATAATTGAATAATGGAGAATCCTTGGATGGTTCTGGGTAGAGGTCTTTTTTCTGATAGTCTCGTATCGGAAGGTCGGAAGAACTTCTTAGTACGTACCGTACCTTTTGAGTCTTGACCGGGATGTCTCTGCTTCTTCCTTGGCTTGTTGATCTCTTGATCCAAGTTCCAACACCTCTCTCAGATAGATAGATAGATAGATAGATAGATAGATACTCCGTGGTTCTTAGCTTTCCTGCCAATCAATTAACTGCGGAGTACGGAGTAGAGATGTTGAGATGGAGTTGGGGATGGAAATTGAAATATTGAGGTAGAGATTGATTGATGACAGAGCATTCAATTGTTTTGAGTTTTAGAATCTTCGGACTCTTTCCACTTTGGGCCAAAAGCTGTATAAAAGAATGTGCAAAGGGACAATTTCCGGGGCTATGTGACTGTGTCCTGTGCTGCTCTCTATGTTGTTGAGGATGGAGGATGAATTGTTTGAGGTGCCAAAGAAATGTAAAGCATAACAAGGGATAAAACGCTTGAGTTCGTACTCAACTACGGAGTGAGTTATTTCTGTTCAACAATTTTTAATCATTGATAAATATTATTCATGTATTAACTCGTTTATTTGTTTATTATTCACTCTTCACTCGTTCATTCATCCATTCATTCATTTTACCAAGGAATTCAATAAGCGCAAATATCTGAGACTCTCCAGCGTCAAGCTCAAATAATAGGATAATAGCGCTGTAATGACAACGATACGATCTTCTGGTATACATCGAATTTGATGCTCTGGTCACACAAATGAGGTTAGACAGGGCTCGGGAGTCTAGGAGTTAAGAATTCCTGGGTTCCATCTCATCCAACCACTTGAACCATTTGATAATGGATGCGCCGAAACATGGTATGAACCTGGAAAACATCTTTTTCTTTTTCAGAAGACACTTCCTACTTGGCGACTGGCTCTCATCGAAAAAGCTCACTGAATCTATTTCTAAATTTGCCTCTTTTAGCCAAGAAGTATCAATCGAATTCCCCAAAAATGCTCAATAATGATTGTTATGTGCTGATATTGCTTCCCTCACGATTCCAACCCACGAGAGAAACAGTACAGATTACTGTACAACAAGGAATTCGTTCAATATCACATCTCTTCGAATAATTGACCATCAAGTATAAATATCCTTATTCATTCTCGGGTGTGGTGCCATTTTCCCAGTTCCGGTTTCGTCGGGATAAAAACAATACGACGTTATAACTTCCACAGCCAATGATGGGCACTAGGAAGAATGTTGATCTGATTAATTTTCATTACAGTATTTCATCCCCTTTGAGATGCACAAGAAATCACGGTCCAGATGATAGATCTCTGATCCTTCCATCCATTATACTGGTGTGCTAACTAACAACGATCATCTGCACGAATACTGAAATTCAAGGATTCTAATATCGAAATTTTCTATGACAGCAAGCTTCTTCTCTTTGCTAGCTACAATGTCCAAGCAACTTCAAAGTTGGGTCCCTTTCACCACACGTGCACGATCGATCTGAAAATCGATTTCGAGTGTGGCATGTGGCGTGACTGGAGGGAAGGGAACCAAGTACATTGATTACGACGATCTGCACCGAAGTCTTACCTTCCATTCATTACATTCATAGAGATGTGAACTAAATTTTACGGTCAGTTTAACAAGACTGGACGAAGGGGAGATTATCGTTTTCGTATTTCTACTGTTTCCTTAAAATAACCTGGGGAGGATTAGTATCCTTTTCCACCTTGCCTTGTGGAACATGGCGCAATACAGCCATCTCCGTAGATTGTCCAAGACTGTCCTGATAACCAACCACAATACAACAAAAATATCACTGCAACCAGCAGTGGCCAGCCCAAAATTCACTCAACTTCGCGCAAATGTCGAAACGTAAAGCACGCGACTTCTTGAATCTTGAAGGATGGAAATAATCTGTCCTTCAGTCCTTCAGTTCTTCAGCCCTTGTAAACTCTATAGATCCGTTAAATATCTATCGAAGTATCCTCGCCGTCCATATGTCCTGTCCAAAAAGCGAGCGCACAACCTAGGCAGAGAGAAGACAATAATACACACTATCATCACTCCAAACTGCTTCCCACCCTTCAAACCCATAGCTTTTAAATTTCGGCGGCTCGAGGCTAGCACTTTACAGCTGTCTGGCCTTACTAAGTTCGGATTTGTCTGAAGTCAGCATCATTTCGATGGACTGTATTATTAGCAGGCCATGATGAGGTTTCTTCTACATCATCCGACCATCCGAAACCAAGTAACAAGATGCCTAATCGTGCCACGACCAGAGAAGCTTGGAGGCTGCATGATTACATCAAAGTTCCATCCACTAGATGCGGGAGATCGTCATAGCTGAATGCAAAAATCACGGGCTGTTCCTGCATGGTTGTACGTCGTGTTGCTTTACAACAGTATCATTCATACTGGCGACACTTTACTCAAATGAGCTTAACCATAATCTTCAAATTGCAAGGCTTTACATTGGATTAAACCACGTGGTCACTATTTCGATTCTTAATTATGGTATAGTAATTGCATATTTATTTAGATGGTGCAATATACGTACTTCGTCGTCGTAGTTCACTCGATTTAGCCTTCTATCTACCCTGATTACATCACTTATTCTCTCTTTCGTTTCCTTTCTTTTCCTTGCCATCATTGATCTTCGATGAGCATGATCGAAACACTAAGGCGGCTTCAAAAAGCGAAGCTTTATGTTCTCTCAACCATCCTCCAAAGTTTAACCACACTTACACCGATTTTGCTCCCACTCCAACCTCCCATACTGGCGGTATCGAGCTACTCTATCTGCTACAGCCCATATTCTCTTTCATCAAGTATCTCCAATTCCATCTCTGGCGAATGCCCTGGCCGCCTCCTCGACCAATTCCTCCAAATTGATGAGCTGTAGTTTTGTTAGGCTGTTCATTGGTCCGGATGTTCGCATTTGATATCCAAGTGTTGACGGGCGGTATTTGATATATGTTTATCTCATGTCCTGCTCGCATTGGTACTGAAAAGACTCAGCAGTTTTGTCGTGTGGATGGGGAATAGAAAATGAGAAAGAGGGTGGACTAGGACCTTTAGAACAATAGCAAGGAAATGTTCATGGTGCGCAGTGCTGTGATTCGATTATTCCGAAGCTCCAAAGTCTGAGCCTATGGACAATCAATTTTGTACTCACAGATTCTTAGACTAGCAACCAAATTCCATCACACCAGGTTGGTTCCACCAGTGGGTGCACAGACTCGTGAGACAACCTATACAAAAATCAGTATTTTTAAAATTCAATTAAAATTTGAATTTTAAAAGAAAATATTTCATATTGAAAATATAAAATTGAAAATATACAATAATTTTATATCAAAAAAGAAAATTATAATTATCAAAATTGAAAATTTTATAAATTAATTTATCTTTTTTTATTAAAGATTATATTTTCCATTTTCAAAATTATATTATTTATATACAAATTTTTAATATATTATAATTTGATATTTAAATATTTCAATTTCCAAATTCTAATTTAAAATACTATAAATTGAAATTTTAATTGAATTTTAAAAAAGCAGATTTTTGATATAATTTTGTGGTTTACCTACAATGTATCTCACGAGTTCCTGCACCCACTAGTGTTCCCATAATCACGGTACACGGCTAGAGATACAGATTCTAACCCCTTTTCTCGATCCCTACTAAGGTTTGCTCCAATATTAATGCTCAAAATCCTTACCTTCACGCTCTTTATACCATTTGAATCATTCCTCCTTCCTTCCCTATCATCTGATTCCCATCCCATAAGCTTTCTCACCGCGACTATTTCCGTCCAGACCCTTTCGAGAACCTGTTACAGGTTTGACGTACGAACCGTAGTATAAGCTAGCCTTTTCAACAGCGAGAGACGGTATTACATCCCTAGCTTTGATTTCATCCCACTTTTTATATGAGATTGGTAGAGCTGCGAGTTAGGATTCACCAAATTTTGATTCTGCAGGTTCTTTTTTATTTTCCTTACATCATCGGTGGTGTCTTTGAGAGGTTATGTTGTCTCTATGGACGTTGTGTTGTGATCGATCTATCGTGAGTTTGTGGGACATGGATGAATTTAGTGTCCTTTGCAGTGGGCAAAAAAATACGTCTTGTCTCAAAGTCATTGATTTTATTTTATAAAATAGATCTAATTTAATTTTTTGATATTTATAATTGATATTTCATAGTCATTTGAATTTATACACAAGATAAATCATGACTATTGACAAAAAAAATTAATAACTCATTTTTAATTATTTTTAAATTTGTATTTGATTTATATATAATGTTACGCCCAAGACTCCAATCAGGAATCACGTGATGGATCTTAGGACCTAATGGAGCGAAGAGTTTAATCGTCGCTCCAATCGATCCAATCGATCCAATACCCACGAAGGTCTATATAATCAAGATGGATTTCCTTTGTATAGAGCTTCGTGCTCAAGATCAATCATTTAGTATACCATACTATTAGTTACGAATTGCATCATATTATTGTCATTACTTTAAGTCCCTGCTTGACGCCTAGTTATAAACCACCTCGAGAGCCTAGAGCACTTCCACGTGATCTAGACGGCAAACCTCGTAACATATAAATTGGAATTTCAAATCTTTTATAAAATATTAATAACCAGATTTAAAATTCTCGAAATATATTAATATATATAATTGCTTTTAATCATTTATTATAAAATTATCAATAGATGAAAGTTGTGGTTTTAAATATATAAAAAATTGGTTTAAAAAAATTAATCCGAAGATAGAATATTGAATTCATTGTATTTTCAAATATTATTCATTTTAATATTAGATTCACTATCAAAAGTAGACAATCCGCTTTTTTTAAACATCAGGATTATTATAACGATGTGTTATATCTTTTATATTATATTATAGATGTCCAAAATCACAATGAGGAAAAGCAACTATTGGGAAACTTCGAATAGCCGGTCTCTCAGCGGAGCCCATTATCCTCTACGTAAGAACCTATGTTACTTTCTTCAGACCCCTCAGCATGAAGGCCTTGGTACTCAAACAATGAAGACGTATACGTAATGAAAAATACCCGTCGACCCTCCATCCAAACAAACATATACACTCGGCCCCGATACCCACCAGAACTCCAATTAGATCACAAATCATTGCAACTGAATATTCCAAGGCCCGTCGCCCACAAAACTTAATTCTTCCTCATGTAAATTGATCTCAAAATCCAAATCTCTCTGCAACCCTGCATCAGACATAGCCTTCAATCTCGCGGGCACCGCGCCCTGGGCTACATCTGCCAAGAACGAGTTGAAGCTACCTTGCTGCTGAAGAGCGGTAGGAAATCCTGTACGCTCATTTATGAGCTTCTTAGACGCAGCTATCGCAAAATGATCCCAACCTGCCACGCGGCGTGCAAAGTTGTCTACGAAAAAGTCGAGTTCTGAGTCTGGGATTGCACGGTTTATCCCTTTAAATATTGTCAGTAGCATCACGCATGATACCTCCATGCCGGACTACAACTAGGCTCATGAAGCAAAAAATCATTGGGGTTTGAATATCTTACATCCATAAAGAGCTGCCGTGTCAGCATCAAAACGATCAGAACCTAGCACAACCTCTAGTGCGCGGCTCCGGCCCGCTAGACGGGAGAGCATTTCAATCCCTCCACCGCCAGGATTACCTCCTACAAAGGCCAGTGAGCATCGATACATGATTATACTTAGTATTGACCAAATGAAAGTAACTCATAAATACCTACCAAACCCAACCTCCAACTGTGCAAGCGCCCCTTTCTCCTTGCTTGCAAACCTTACATCCATCACAGCCGCAATCTCCGCCCCCGCATTGTATGCAATTCCCCTTATAGCCGCCACCGTCAGCACATTGGAGTTTGCGAGACGGCTAATGCAATCCCAGTACTTTGGCGAACCCGGCCATAGATCCCCAGAGAGGGGATTCACCAAATCGACGTGGGTGGAGAAGAAGTATTCCGAAGATGAGGTGAAAACTACCACTTTCAGAGAGCTAGATGAGAGAATTTCGTCGCAAAGGGCATAGAAGGAGGTGAAGAAGGCGTTGTTTTGCAGGTTTATTGGAGGGGACTGGGTGGATGATGAGTTGGATGAAGGGAAAGCTTCGGGGGAGAATGTAGCTATCCAATAGAACGGTGTAATTTTGGTGATCTTTATCACGCTAGTAGAGGAGGTAGAGGTAGATGATGCTGATGCTGTTGACACTCCTGGTGATAGGCTGTTGTGGGTGCTGATTGGAGCGCCCGAGATGATCAGGATAATGGAGTTGAGGAGCAGATAGATGATAGGAGAGAGATACATGTTGATATTCCTTATCTGTATCATTACCTCTTATATGGACAGTAATCTAAGCATATGTCGATTTTTGTTAGTGGTAATTTGAAAGAGTTTATATATCAAGAACGCGAAGTAGAAAGTTTCACTTGTACAACATTAAATGATAGAACAACATTTTCATTTGACTTTCAGGAGTGGCCTACGGTTGTTTATAGAAACTTGTCTTTCTTCCATGCTTTCCTTAATCTTCCTCCTCAGTGTCTCTATATGTCCTCCTTATTCAGCATCCAAGAAACGCCCCAGTCGGCTGACCCCTCATTACTTTACACTATAATTCCTTGACACCACAGAGAATGCAATGTGTTGTTATAACGCCTTCAGTTACACGAGATGTTATATTACAATAATATATATTATAAAGCCTTGGAAAGAGTCAATTACATAAGTAACACGACATGCGGCCGAGGCGCACTAAGCCACTGTAAAAGAAGAGCGAAAATATCATTAGTCTAATAATTAACCGAGATCCCTGTATCTTGCACACATTTTGATTTATTAGAAATTACTTTATAAATTCAATTAATAAAGAATTTATAAACATATTTTTTGAAATTTTTCATTCAAATATTTTATAAACTTTTTGATAATTTAGAAATATTAAATTTGAAAAAATTATATTATTTCAATTTAAAAAATTATATTAATATTATATTAAAAAAAAATCTATTTATATAAATCTTTCAAAATATATCAATGAAAATCATAATTTATTATTATATATATAAAATTATAAAAGATAAAACTTTTGATTTTTCAAAAGAATTTATAATATTGATAAATTAATAATAAAAATTGATTTTATAATATATTATTTTTAATTTCAATTTTTAAAAAATAATAGTATTTATATTTTATTTCAATTTAAGGAAAATTCAAATTTTAATCATTTTTGAAATAAATATTAAATTAATAAATATTTTAAATAATAATATTTTATATATTATTAAATATTTAAATATTAAAAAAATAAAATATTTAAATTTCAATATATTATAATATTTTTTCAAATAAAAACGTTAAAAAGAGATTAATAATTTCAATTTTTCATTTTAAATTAAATTTTGGAATATTTTATTCTATTAAAAATTGATTAAAAAACTTATTTAAAAATATATATATATAAAATTTGAATTTTGGAAAATTATAATATATTTATTTAAATAATTGAGATGTTTTCAAAATTTTAAACTTCTTTAATTATTTTGATTAATTACTTTAAATCGAATTTTTATTTATATTTAAATAATTATATTTTAAAAAAAATCGTTTAAAAATTAGAATTTAATAATATTTTGAAAAACAAAAAGTTTTTTATTTGAATTTATTATAAATATATATAAAATCAAAATAAGATTTAAAAATAATTTTAAAATAATTTATTTTTTTAAAGATGTTTAATATAAATATTTTAAAAAATATTTTTAAATCTTTATATAAAATTCAAATTTTAAGATTTTTGAAAAATTTGAAATATTGTAATAATAAAATAAATATCAAAAAATAGTTTAAAATCAATTACAAAATCTAAAAATAAATTTTTATAAATTTATTAAAGAAATATTAATTTAATCATCATTTTAATATAATTAGATTTTAAAATTATTAGATTGATATTTTAATTCAAAAATTCTAGATTTCATATTTTATATATTATCAATTTTATATATCAATTTTCTAATTATTATAATGATTATTCGATTTGTAATGTATTTTTATTAAATAAATAAAAAACGTGCAAGATACCGGGTCGTGCAAGATACAGGGATCTCGGTTATTCTTTTTTCGACCACCGTTAATTTCGGTCATTTTTTCACAATAAAAATGACAAAAATCGAGCTTTGTAACTTTTTTATTTATAAACATTGTTTTTTAAAATTCTCATTAAATTTAATATTTACTTTTTAGATTATTTTGATATAAATAGTTTTTTATAATAAAAATCATTGATTTTAATAATTAATAGTTTTATAATTGATTAATAAAATTTTAAAAATCTTAAATTGTAGATTTAATTATAATTGCAATTTGAAATTTTTTAATTTTTTAAAATTAATTTTATATAAAATCTACAATTAAAAGTTTTTTGTTTTTTAATTTATATAGAATTTATTGGAGATTTACCCTCCTTAAAATTCTTACTGTACATCCCTATATAACGGTAATCTATACTCTTTACATTTTATATGTACTAGGAAATTCAGGTTCGTTTAGCGAGGTGATCTGATTGGTTTATATAATGAATCACGATCTGAGTGTTCTAATTGGTAATAATTCAAATAAGGTTTCTTTTGGCACTACTAGCCATATACATTACACATACCTTAGACATATTTGACTTAAAGCTTTTTTCGATCTTCGATCTATTCGATTTATTCGACCTATTCGACGTATTCGATATATTCCACCTAAGCTTATTCGACATATTCGATCTAGGCTTATTCGACCTAAGCTTATTCGATTCGATCTATTAAATCTATTAAATCTATTAAATCTACAAAAGAAATTATAATAAATTTAAAAGATTAAAATAAGATTTATTAATTATTATTTATAAATATAAATTTTATTTAACTTTGATTTATTATATATAAATTATTTTCTAAAAAGAATTTAATAAAGTAAACCTCTTTCTGTTTATACTCTAATATATATTTAATAAACTTTTTTAAAATCTAAATTTTTATTAAAATTTCTCAAAAAGCCAGGGGTCCGGGGGGCGCAGGCCCCTGGTAATTCAATTTTCTTTAATCAAATAAATTTTAAAATATTTTTTCGAAAGATTTTGGTAATTCTCAATTTATTCAAAAATCAAAAAATTATTTATTTTTGAAATCAAATTTGTAACCATTCAATAATTATTTTTGTAATAATAATAAAATTTCTTTCAAATATCTTTATTATATTATAATTAAAAGAAATCTTAAAATATTATAAATATATAATTATATAACGTAACTTATGGTGAACCGGGTCATATGGGGAACCGGGTCAGGTACCTTACACCCAAATTTTGGTGTAAAGGTACTTATAGCGATTTCTTATAACTCTACAAATATTAAAGATAAACTTTAAAGCTTTAATAATTTAGTTCAATATCCAATAAAAATATAGTATTAGAGTTATAAAACAATCATAAAGAATTTTGTTCTTGAATTAATACGATTTTAAAAATTCCCATAGTAATTTTTGTTAGGCAAAAATGAAAAATTTAAAGAAACTTTAATAACGTTATCTTTATTATATATTTGTATATTTATATAATACTTTATCATGATCAATATTTATATTGATTATATTATACTTTAAAATATCTAAGCTATATCTCTAATATTCATAGAGATATAAAAGTTGCTATAAGTACCTTTACACCAAAATTTTGGTGTAAGGTACCTGACCCGGTTCCCCCATATGACCCGGTTCACCATAAGTTACGTTATTGAAATAAAATTAGAAATTTATTTTAGGTTTTTTGAAGATCCTAGAGTAAAATTATTTAAATATAATTTGATTTTCATTCAATATTTTCGAATTTATATTATTTAACTTTATATAATCTAAATATTTTTTTAAAAAAATATAAAACTGAAAAAATATTAAAAAAAATTCAAAATACATTTTATTTTCTAAATAAATTTATTAGATAATTCAATAAAGTTTAATAAATTTATAATTCAATTTTAATTAATTTTCTTAATTGATTAGAAAATTATTAAAAAAGAAAATAGTAATCTTTAATATAAAAAATCATTCAAAAATCAAAATGATCTATAAAGAAGATATTAGATTTAATATAAAAATCGGAATAATCATTTTATTAATTTTAAAATTTATAATCAGTTTGTACTGTATAATCTATTAGATATTTATCATTTAAAACTTTTTTGATTGAGTAATTTTAAAGTTATTTAGACCTCTTTCGTTTTTTTTTTTTGAAGAATAATTTATATATTATATTTTGATATTAAAATTTAAGGTAGATTTTATATAGTCTTTAAATAATCTAAATATTAATCATCCAAATATTTATAAATTAAATATAAATCTCATTTGAAATAATATAAAAATTATAATTTATTTTTGTTCTAAACTTCAAATATAAATAACCTAAATATAATAATTCTAATATAGATAATTTTGTAAAAACAATTTAAATATAAATAATATAATATACTCTTACTTTAAATTTACAGTTAAATATCAAAAAATAAAAAGAATAATATAAATATATTAAGATTTTTTATCTTTTCTATTATATTTTTGATTTATTGAATTAATCAAAATCGTTTTTTTATTTTTCAACTTTCAACCTTTAATCCTCAACCTCTACAATCTTCAACCTCGAATTTCAATTTTCTTATTCAAATCTTCAACTAACTACTATTTTACAATCATCAATCATAAAAAAATAAAAATTAAAATATTAAAAAATCCTCAATTGATAATATATTAAGTCTAGTACCCTACTTCCCGGACACCCCTCTTTCCGGACAGCTTTTTACACCAAAAATCGTCATTTTCAGCTATTAATAATTTTATAATTAACGAATAGAATTTAATAAAATTTGGATTATAGATTTATTATATAATTATAACTCAATTCTGAAAATTTCAGATTTTTCATGATTTTATTAATTGAAATTTAAGTAATTGAAATTCAAATTTTTCATTTGTATAGGATTTATATACAAATTGAAATAATTTTTCAACAAAAATAATTTGTAAATCTTTCTAAATTATTTCAATCCTAATTAATCATTTGTATCAATTTTATTAAAAATAATTAATAATTATTGTTTTATTATCAATTGAATATTTCTTTATATAAAATTTTATATAAAAAAACTTTTAATTATTAATAAAACAACAATTCTAAATTATTTTTGAAATAAATTAATCTATTCAATTAATTCAGATATCAGAATTCTAAAAAAATCTATAATTTATTTTTAATTATTTTTGTTCAAAAGTTATTAAAGGGTTTTAAGATTTTAAAATTTATAAATAAATTTTATACAAATTGAAAATCGTAATTTCAATCAATAAAATCGCAAAAAATCTGATATTTTCAGAATGAATTATGATTATATAATAAATTCATAACTTGAATTATAATCGATTTTATCCATTGATTATTGAAATATTAATAACCGAAAATGATGCTTTTTGGTATAAAAAACTATCCGAAAAGAGGGGTGTCCAGGAAGTAGGGTATTAGACTTATTTTATTTTTAAATATAATTTCATTAATTCTATTCAAATATAATATTAATTAATAAAGTTAAATATCTTTGAAAAGATTTTTTACAAACCTTATATATTTTTAAGTTTATTCAAATCAATAAAAATCAAATTATAAAAAATATTTTTTAATATATATATATTAAAAAGAAAAAACAAGTGTAATTTTTTTAATGATAATTAGAAATACAATTTGATATAAAATTCATTTTTTAAAAAGATTCAATAAAAAGATATTCAAAATGAAATATATGTTATTTCATTTAAAACTTTATCTCAATAATGATTAATTTATTTATTTTAATATTAAAAAATATAATTATTATTTATATTATATTTTTTTTAATTTATAATATGGAAACATTATATATTAAATAAATTAAAATATTTAGATTTTATTAATTTAATTAGAATTTTATAATAAATATTAAGTTTAATAAATATATCGAATTTATTAACAAAAAGATTTTATTAATATAAAAAATAACAATTATTATAATGCTTTTCAAAAATTCGAATATATTTTTAGATAATATAATTTTAAGGAAAATCAAATTCTTTTTTTTTAAAATTTAAATTATTGATAAGAAATATTCTTTAATAGAATATATTTTTTCAATGATTATAAAACATTATAAAATGAAAATCAAATAAATATTGAAAATAAAAATTGAAACATTTGTATATTTTTCTTTAGTATTTTAAAATAAATTCAAATTTTTTTTTATATTTATAAAATGTAAAATAAATTTTATAAAATTATTTTTTTGATAATTTTTAAAAAATTATAAATTAATCTTTTTTTATTGATATTATAATCTTTTTTCAATAATTTCAAACAATAAATAAATAGAAATAAATATATGAATTTCAATATTGTTATTTATTGAAAAAACAAAAGAATTATTATTAATATAAAATTCATTAATTTTATTTTATATATTTTCGATAATAAAATTACTAAAATATAAAAATACTTTCAAAAAATAATCCAAATATCAATAAATATTAATTTTTAAAAATTTGAATTTGTATTAATAATACTTTGATTATTTGATATTTTAAAAAGAATATATTCATATTTTCTTAATAAATCTTTTGTATTATTCAAAAATTATATAAATCTATAAAATTTGAATTAAATAATTATTAAAATATTCAAATATTCAAAATAAAAAATTACAAATAAATAAATAAATATTATTATGTTTGAAAAAATATATAATATTAATCTTTATATCAAATTTATTATTAATAAATTAATTATTATTTCAAAGGTCTTTGTTTTAGTATCTAACAAATTTAATATATCGATTATTAATACAAATTATCAATTAATTATCAAAAATAGAGTTTAGATTATAAAATTAAGATTTTTCCAAAATTATATTTATTTTATAAATATTTTCATTAATTATGAATTATCAAATCCTTTTAGAAATATTATATTAATATTATTAAAAGTTGGATATAAATTTTTGAAATTTTTAATATTTATATAAAAGAAAAATTATAATTGAATAATTTATTAAAATTTATTAAAAATTCAAAATGTTTTTTGAGATAATATTAACATAAATCCCTAACCTAATATATTATTATATTCTTTTAAAGATTATAAAATAAAAATCTAAAGTTTATATTTATTAAACGAAATAAACATTACTATTATTATTATTTTATATATTATTGATAATTAATGATATTTATTTTTATAAACAAAATAAATAAAATTATAGATTTTAATAATGATAAATGATGAAATATAAAGATTTTCAATATTATATAAATGAAAAAATATTAATAAACAATTTATTTTTTATCAAAAGAAATAAAAAATCATATTAAAAAATTTTTCATCTTAAATTATAAATAAGAAATATAAATAAATTCCCTTTTGAATAATTAAGAACTTTGGATTTTTTCAGATTTTCTCTTTTTCTAATGATTTATTATAATGAATTTGATTTGTATTTTAATTATTATTTAATTGAATATTTTATTTTCGAATTATTCTTTTTATTTAGATTATTTTTATATCAAAAATTATAATTGTTTCTATTAATAATTTTGTAATTAATTAATAGAATTTTAGAAATTTGAATTATCTATTTTGAATATAAAAAATAATCAATTTCAAAAATATCAGATTTCTTTTTAAATTTTTTTTGGAGATATTAAAATTCAAAAATAACATTTCGAATTTATTTAATTTAAAAATTTAAAAATTTTCAATAACTTTTTAATAAAAATAATAAAAAATGAATTATAATTTCCTTTTCAAAATCTAATATTTAAATTAATCAAATAAATCAATTCATTTTCAAAAAAATCTAATATTAAATTGTAATTGAGATAAGTTATAAAAAAAACTTTGTATTTTTATAAATTTTCTTGAATATTATTGAATATACTCAAGATTCAAATTCTATATTCGATAACATTTTTAAAAATATTTAAACAAAATTGAATCATTTATTATTCTTTCAAATCTTTATAAAATTAAATGAAATTTTATATATTTATTAGAAGATTTCTAAAATATTTCTATATAAATTGTTATTAAATACTTTATAATATTCAATAAATTATAATTGATTAAATTGAATTAATCAAATTTCTAGTATATTTTTAATTTTTAATAACTTTATCAAAATTCAATATACTTTTTTAGAATTAAAATTATTTATAAAATATAATATTAGTTTTCGATTATCAATATTGATTTTTCTTATGTTTTTATTTTTCAAAAGTTTTCTAAAAATTAAAATTTAAAAAAAATCAAAATTAATTCATATATTTTAAAATTCTGAATTGAATATAAAAATTTTATTGAAATCAAAATTATAATTTAAATTTGAATTTTGAAATTTATAAAATTGAAAAATGAAAAGATTCTTCAAATTAATCAATAATCATTTAATAAATTGAATTAATTTATTTTTGAAATAAATTAAATACTTTATTTTCGAATCAGTTTTTTTTCGAATTATCTTTCATATCAAAAATAACGATTTTCATTTCTAAATATTTCAATAATTAATAAATACAATTCAAATTTCAATTATGATTATTTAATATAATTATAATTCAATTTTGAAAATATCAGATTTTTCATGATTTTATTAATTAAAATTTGAATATTCAAAATTACAATTTGTTATTTATATAAAATTTATATATAAAATTTAAAATCTTAAAGATCTTCAATAACCTTTCAATAAAAATAATTAAAAATTAATCATAAATTTCTTTCAAATATTTGAATTTGAATTTGTTATCTATATAAATTTTATCAAAAAATAGTTAATAATTATTCTTTTTTTTATATTTTTTTATATCAAAAATTTTAATTTTTTAATTAATTGTTATAATTTAATAAACTTTAGATTATAAATTCTATATATAATCTTTAATAAATTCTAAATATTTCAGATTTTCTATGATTTTATCAATTGAAATATTGAAAATTGAAAATCAAAAATTAAAATTTTATTTATATATAAATCATTATTTACAAAATACAAATTGAAGATTATACTGAACCATTTTAAGTCTTTTTATTTTGGAAACAGAAACTGATATAATTCATTGGTAATATCATAATCTCCTCAATATTTTCGATTTATTATTATAAGTTAAAGTTTGAATCTTATCAATATTATTATACAAAATCTATTTTTTATTCAAAAGAATATAAAAATAATAAAATATTTTTCTTCAAAAAATCTAAAATATAATATAATTATATTGTTATAAATATTCTTATGAGATTTACAAATCTAATAAATAAAAAAATTTCAATTATCGATTTCTTTATTATTAAAGAAATTATAATATAAATCAAATTTAGATTTATTAATTGTAAATTTTCGAAATATAAAATCAATGTATCAATTAAAAGAATTATTTAAATCATTTTTTCTGAAATCTATTTATTCTTTTTAATATTTCAATTCTAAAAACAAAATGAAGATTATTAATAATAAAAAATTTTATATTTAAAATTTTTTTAAAGATATATAAACAAAACTAAATTATATATTATTCTTCCAAACCTTTATAAAATTCTTCAAATTTTATATATATATTAATAAATTATTATTAAATATTATTTAATATTGAAAAAAACTCTGATTCCGATATTCTTAAGATTGAAAATAATAATGAATTTGTTATATTTATTATTATAATCATTTTTTTATTTTCTAAAATCTATAATTATTTTATATTATATAATCTATCGAATATTTATAATTTTAATTTTTTTTTATAATCTTGAATTAAAAATTATTCAAAATTTTTGAAGAAAAATAATTTATATATTATAATTTTATATAATTTCAATATATATATATTTTAAAATATTTTTTATAATTTGATTTCTATAGATTTATAAAATATAGAAAATTTTTATAAAAACTTTATAAAGAAAATCAATAATATTATAATTAAAAACTTTTACAAAATAATATTTAGAAATAAAATAATATTTTATCAATTAAAAGTTTTTAATAATTCAATTTTATAATTTTAATTTAATAATTAATAATAACAAAATTATAATTAATTAAAGATTTGAATGAAAATAAAGATTCGAAATTAAAAATTGTAAAGATTAAAAATTGAAAAAGTTAAAGATTAAAAGTTGAAAAATTAAAGAACGATTTGGATTAATTTAATCGATCAAAAATATAATAAGAAAAATAAAGAATTTTAAAACATTTTATATTATTCTTTTTATTTTTTTAAAATAGAAATGTTTTTGATATTTAATTATCAATTTAAAACCGAAATCTATTATATTATTTTATATTATTTTATATTATTTAATATTATTTTATATTATTTAATATTATTTTATATTATTTAATATTATTTTATTATTCTTTTAATATAAATTTATATTTTAATTATTTAATATTATTTTATATTATTTAATATTATTTTATTATTCTTTTAATATAAATTTATATTTTAATTATTTAATTGTTTTAGATTATTGATATTGAAATAATTAAAAAATTATAATAAATTATAATAAAATTATTTATATTTATATTTCAATTATTTCAATTATTTCCAATTATTCCAATATTCTAATTCTTTCAATTATTTATAATTTATTTTATATTTTAGTATTGGAATATAATATATAAAGTATTCTTTCAAAAAAAAAAGAATTCTGAATAATATCAAATTCAGAATTATTAAATATAAAAAGGTTTAAATTATAAAGTATTTAATAAACTCTATAATATAAATTAATTGTAGATTCTGAAAAGTATGAAAAATAATTATAATGAATTTTTAATAAATCTATTGTTATTTTTAAATTTTAAATAATTGGAATCAAAATTCGTTATATAATATTTGATAAAATTTTATTTTAAAATAATTAAAAAAAATTTAATAAAGTATTTAAGATTTTATAGAATTTTATAAAGATTTAAAAAATAATAAACAATTTATTTTTATTTATAGATTTTTAAAAATGTTATTATATATTATAAAACTTTTTTTTAAATAGAAGATATTTAATTATATTGTTTGATTATTGATTAAATATTTTTTTATTTGGAATTTTAATAATATTATTATTATTATAATATAGTTGTTTATAATTGTTTAGTTATTTAATTGTTCAATTTATATAATATTTCTAAATTAATAGTATTTTTTTATTTTCTATTTGAATAATTATAATAATATTTTTTCAAATTCTTTTATTATTTTCATTTATTATTTTTATAAATATAATATAGAATAATAAAGAATATATTTTCGATTGTCTTTTAGTATCAAAAACATTATATTTATAAAACTTTAAGATTTATAATTATTTATCAATTTTTTATATAATATAAAAAGATCAAAAATAATCTTTTTTTTTTTATATTAAATAATGATATATTAAACAAAAACATTTTTTTTATCGAATTTGTTTTTCACAATTATATTATTAAGATCTATTACAATATTTAAAAATAATACAAAATTATATTAGTTTTGATCAAAATTATCAATATTTTAAGGATTTTTATAAATATAAATATATATTTGATTTTTTTCAAAAATATTTGTTTTTTTTTACGATTTCGTTTTATACTAAGGGTTTGTGCTTTTCGAACCTTTGGCTTTTTGAGAAAGTTTAATAAAAATTCAGATTTTAAAAAAGTTTATTAATTATTATTTATAAATATAAAATTTATTTACTTTGATTTATTATATAGATTTAATAGATTTAATAGATTTAATAGATTTAATAGATTTAATAAATCGAATCGAATAAATCTAGATCGAATAAGTCTAGATGGAATACATTGAATACATCGAATAAGCCTAGATCGAATATACCGAATAAGTTTAGGTCGAATAAATCGAATAGATTGAATAGATCGAAAATCGAAAAAAGCTTTAAATCAAATATATCTAAGATATGTATAATATATATAACTAATAATATCAAAAGAAACCTTATTTGAATTATTACCAATTAGAATATTTAGATTGTGATTCATTGTATAAATTAATCAGATTACTTTGTTAAACAAATTTGAATTTCTCAATATATATAGAGTATAAAAAGTACAGATTATTGTTATATAAAGATATACAATAAGAATTTTAAAAAGAATAAATCTTCAATAAAATATTCAATTATATAATTTATTTTATATTTATTAATAAGTATTTTATTGAAAAAATTTCAATATATAATATAATTTTTTCAAATTAGATATCAATATTATATATCAAAATAATAATCTTGTAATATAATTTTTAAATAATAAAATGGATTTTATTAAGGAATTTGATAAGTTTATATATAAAGCAAAATATATAATCGATTTTATTTTTTTTAATATTCTTTTGTTTTTGTATTTATTAAAAATGATTTATATATTAAATCGAATTATATAATATAAATTATAGTAATTTTGAATAAAAACTATATTATATTGAAACAATATTATTATAAAGTTATAAAAGATTTATTTAAATAATTCTTTAATTTAACTAATATAAAAGTTGTAGATTTATATAATTCTAAAATTCTTTTTAATATTAATATTATTGAAATATTTATTATCAATTTTATAATTATTATAAAATCAATTATTAAATAGTTAATAAATCTGATTAAGATGATAGATATTTTATTCTATAATAAATTAAGGAATACAAAACAATTTATAAAAATCATTTCAGGATTTAATTGATTAAAGAAAACCTGATTATTATTAAGATATTTTATAATATTATTTGAAAAATTAAATATAAAAATTAAAAGTATATTATTAATAAAATTCAAAATAATAAAAGATTTTATAAAATTAATGATTAATATAAATTAAATTTTAATCTTAAATTATTTTTTTTGTTTATTGATGAACAAATAATAAATGATATAATAACAAAATCTAAAATTCTTTACATAATAATTTTGGATTATTTCAATATAAATAATGATTTAGATTATGATTTATTGATAGATTAATATAAAAAAGGATCTTTTAAATAAATCAATTCAATTTCAATAGAAAAAATTAAAAGGAATATAATTAATATATTATTGAAAGTAAATAAAATTATTATTTAATTTTTTAGAATATATTAGGAATATATAAAAAATATAATTTATAATCTTTTTAATTGTTATATAATCCTGAATTTCTTTTTAAATCTAGAAATTAATTAAAATAATTATATTTAAAAAATAAACACAAAAATTAAATCCTTAATCTATTTATAATGATTTATAATATTTATTTTTTGTATTTCTAAAAATTTAAAATATATTAAGTTATTATTAAATAAATTAAATAAATAATATTCATGAATAATATTTTGAGTTTTTAATATAACAAAGTATTTCTATACAAAATTATTATAGATTTGATTATCAATTTTATATATAATATTGAAACAATTATTTTATAAGGATTTGAAATTATAATGGTTATAATGAATATTTAAAAGATTTTCAATGTATTTCTGAAACAATATTTGTTTGATTATATAATTAAATAAAAACAACTTTTTTCTTTTTTTAAATTTATAGATTTTTTTTATCAATAAATTTATTAGAATTAGATTCGAAAACTTTATAATATTTAATTATTGGGTTACATATAGTATATTATAAGACTTTTTTTTTGTTTTATATATATTGTATTTAATAAAACTCTTATTATAGGATATCAAAATAAAATTTGATTATATCGATAATATATATTTTTAAAAAATTTATCTTTATTCAATAAATATATTTAAATATTTTCTATTAAAATAAAAAACATTATAAAATAAAAAGATTTCAATTAAATCTATTTTGTTTTAGAAAAACTAAAGATAATTTATATTATTAAAAAAAAAAAAGGATATATTTGTTCCTTTTATATAATAAATAAAAACTTTATTAAAAACTTTATTATTATAATAAATAAAAAAAAGATTATAATTTGTTTTATAATAATTAAAAGTATAATTTGATAAAAAATTCTTTTTCAAAGATATATAATAAAAGAATATTAAAAACAAAATATTTAATTTATTATATCTAAAATCTTATTGAAACAATAGATGTTTTATTTGTTTTAGTATTAAAAAAATTATTATTATTTGTATTATATTCTTTTTTATTTATAATTAAAAAATATAATATATTAAATAAACCGAAATATTTCGATTTTATTACTTTAATTGGATTTTGATAATAAATATCAAATTTAAGAAATATATTAAATTTATTAATAAAACTTTTATTATTATTATTAAAGATATTTTATTAATATAAAAAACTATATTTATTATAATCTTTTTCAAGGAGTTAAATATATTTTCAAAAAAATATAATTTTAAAAAAAAACCCCAAATTATATTTTATTCTTCGAATTAGATAATTAATAACAAATATTTTTTTTTCAATGATTATTCAAAATTATAAAACAAGAATTAAATAAATATTTAAAATAAAAATCTAAAAGTTTAAAGATTTCTTTTTTAATATTTTAAAATTAATTTTATAAAAAGATTAAATAAAAAAATTGTAATAATAGTTTTCACAAAATAATAAACTAATCTTCTTTTCGATAATTCCGAATAATATATAAATAAAAATAAATATATTGATTATAATATATTATATATTAGAAAGATAAATAGATTTATTATTAATATAAATTTATTAATTTTGTTTTATATATTTTCAATAATAAGATTATTAGAATATAAAAAATCTTCGAAAAACAATTAGAATATAATAAATATTAATTTTTAAAAAATTTGATTTTACATCAATAGTATTTCGATTATTTGATATTTCAAAAAAAAAATATCTGAATTCTTTTGGTAAATCTTCTATATTATTTAAAATATTATATAAATCTATAAAATTTGAATTAAATAATTATTAGAATATTCAAATATTGAAGATAATAAAATTATAAATAAATTAATAAATACTAATATTTTATAAAATATATATAAAATTAATTTTGATTCCAAATTTATTATTAATAGATTTAATATTATTTTCAAAAATCTTTATTTTAATATATAATAAATCAAATATAATATAAAACTATTAATTAATTATCAAAAAAGAATTTAGAATACAAAATCTTGATTTTTTTAAAATTTGATTTATTTTATAAGTATTTTTATTGATTATTAATTATTGAATTCTTTTATAAGAATTATATATAATACTATCGAAAATTCGGATATAACAATACAAATCTTAAATATTTATATAAATATAATAAAATCCTATTATTTATTATTTATTATATAAAAATTCGAAAAATCTTTAATAAATAATTATTGAAACTATTGATATTCTTTTTATTTGTTTAAAAAAAACTTAATTTATTTATTTTTTATTTTTTTCGAATTTCTCAAATTTTTAAATATTATTTGCTTTTGATAAAAATCAGTATTTATATTATATATATTTATTTCTATTTCAAATCCTATTTTTTATTTGTTTTATTTTTCTTTTAATTTCATTGATAATATTGATTTTTATATTTCCTTTTTCTTTTTATTCTTTATTCATTTCAGAATTATAATATTTTTATTTTTTTTATTAATTATTTTAATATTATTAACTTTTCGATTATATTTTTATATATAAAAGTTTAAATTTAAAATATAAAAACATCCATTTTAAATAAAATAAAAGGATTATAATTGAATAATTTGCCAGACCTATTATAAATTAGAAATTTTTCTAAAATAATATTAATTTAAACCTTTAATTTAATATATTTTTATACCTTTCAAAAGATTATAGAATATAAGTTTAAAGCTTATACCTGCCAAGCGAAAATCAATACTGCTACTATTACTATTACTTTATTTAGAACTTTATATAATTTTTTTTCAATCAATAATAAAAAATAATTATCATTTATTTTCAAAGAAAAATTGATTTATTTGATTAATTTTCATTTTAAATTTCTAGAAGATTTTCTTATTTGTTTTTAATTATAATTGTTCAAAATTTATAAAAGATTTTAATTTTAAATTTTTAAATTTTTATATAAATCTTATATAAATTGAAAATCATAATTTCAATTATTTATATTTTAATTAATAAAATCATAAATATTTACAATTTTCAGAATTGAAATAAAATTATATAATAAATCTATAATTCAAATTTTATGAAATTTTATTCATTTATTGTAAAGTTATTGAAAATTAAAAATCATTATTTTTGATATAAAAAATAATTCGAAAAAAGAAGTAATTTGAAAATAAAATATTAGATTCATTTGAATACATATTTTATTTAAAACATTTTATAATAAAATTTAATTTATAATTAGTAATTTTTTATAAGTTAATATTAAATTGTTTTTATTAAAGGATCTTTTAATCAAATCAAAAAATTGAATTAAATTCTGAATTTCAAAATGGTTTTTTTATATTAAAATGATTTTCAATAATAGATATTTAAATATTTTACAAAGACTTTTAATTTTTTTCGATAATTTTTGTTAAAAAATTATTTATTTATTTTTTATTTTTCGATTTTCAATTTGTATATAATTTATATATAAATAAATTTTCAATGAATCAAATTGGGAAAAATCTGAAATATTCAAAATCTATTAATATTTTTTATAATATTATAATTCAAATTTTCTCAAATTATATTCAGTAATTATAGAATTATTAATATTTAAATCTTTTAGTTTTTTGATTTAAAAAAATAATTGGAATATAGAATAAAAGATTCGATTATTAAAAATTAAAAAAAAACTTTTTGTAGAAAAAAAAACTTAATATTTAATTATTATTTAAAATTTTATTGATATTAATTAAATTTATAATAATATAATAATTAGATATTGATAATTAATCAAAAGTTATTTTATATCAAAATTTAATTATTTAAATAAATTAGAATAATTTTAATTATTAGAAATATAAAATAGAAAATTAAATATTTCAAAATTTTCGATATTAAGTAAATCTAATATTTTTAGATACTTTTTGGTTATCTTTAATTTCAAATATTTTTTATATTAAAAAATTATTATTTTTAATTATTAATAAATTTTTGATTAATTAAGAAAATATAATAGAAATTGAATTGAAAATTTTAGATTTTTTTTATTATATAATATAATTTTTTATTTTAAATTTTGATTTATTTAATTTCTAAAAAATTTTAAATTTTTTTAAAAAAAATCAAAAATAATCAATCAAAATTTATTAAAAATTATTCGATTTTACTTTTAAAAAAAATTATTTGAAATTTATATAAAATTTTCAAAATTTTTGTTTATTTTATATAAAAAAATATTATATAAATAAAATTTTCAATTTTTTTGAATTCAAATAAATACAATTTTCGAATAAAAATAATTGAAAATAAATTGTTAATTTTTTAAAATATTTTTATAATCAAATATTATATATTCCAATTTCAATTGATTTAATTGAAGATTAAAAAAATTATTAAATATTTAATTTTGTATAAAAATTTTTTTTTATAATATATAATAAGTATTTTCAGAATTCTTATAAATTTTTATAATTTTACTAATTAAAATATTAAAAATTAAAATTACAATTTTCAATTTAAATTTATATATAAATTTGAAAATATTGAAAATCTTAAATCATTTTTCAATAAAAACAATTTAGAATATATTATAAAAATTTTTAGAATTTTGATATTATAATTGATCAAATAATAATTTATTTTTTTTGAAAAATAATTCATAAAAATTTTTAAAATGAAAAGATTATAAATTTTAAAAATTCAAATAAAAGATTTTATATATAAGTCCTTTATTTTATATTCCGGTTATTTTTTTTATTTTGGTCATTTTCTTTATCAAAAATAACAAAAATTGATATTTATAACTTTTTTATTTATCAATATAATTTAACAAAATTTGAATTATGTATTTATTATTTATATAATAATAAATTCTGAAAACTTCAGATTATTTACGGTTTTATTGATTGAAATATAAAAAATTAAAATTATGATTTTTCATTTGTATAGGATTTATATATAAATTTAAAAATTTTGAAAACTTTTAAAATTTTTCAATAAAAAGAATTAAAAATAAATTATAAATTTTTTTGAAATACTTGTACTTATATTTATTAGAATCTTTTTGATATAATAAAAAAATTATTTGTAATTAATGATTTATTGTGATTTTATGATTTTTTATATAAATATTTTTTTAATAAAATCAAATTCTTTAATCAAATTATTAATTACAAATTAATTTTTGTTATATTGAAAAGATTTTAAATAATATTTATTCAAATATTTCAGAAAAATATATAATTTATTTTTAATTATTTTGTTGAAAAGTTATTTATATATTTTATGATTTTAAATTTGTATATAATTTATGTATAAATAAAATTCCAATTTTTAATTATTTAAATTTCAATCAATAAAATTACGAAAAATCTGAAATTTTCAAAATTATATTATAATTATATAATGAATCTACAATTTAAATTTCATCAAATTCTATTTATTGATTATTGAAATATTAATAGTTGAAAATGATGATTTTTGGTGTAAAAGGGTAGCTGGAATGGGGAGGTGGCTGGAATGTAGGGTAGGGGACTTAGTCAAAAATTCCAAAATTCAATTTTTATGTAATATTTGATTTCAAGATTCTGAAAAAATTAAATTTTTTTTAGTTATTTTGATTGAAAATTTATCGAAGATTTTCAAATTTTTCGAATTTTTATAAAAGCTTTTATATGGGTTGAAAATTATAATTTCAATTATTTATATTTTGATAAATACAATTATGAAAAAATCTGAAATTTTTAAAAAAAAAATTATATAAAATTAATACTTGATTTATAAATGATTTTTTGTATTAAAAATTGTTAATTTCAATCTTTAATAATTTTATAATTAATCAATAAAATTCAATAAAATTTAAATTACAGATTTATAATATAATTATTATTGATCGAAATTTGAATTTTTATTTATATAGATTTTATATATAAATTTGTAAATCTTATTTAATAACTTTTGAATAAAAATGATTAAAAATAAACTATAAATTTTTTGAAATATTTAAAACTTTCTGATTTTATATAAATTATATTAAAAGAAAATTATTTATTATAATTTTATTATTAATTAAATGTTTTTTATATAAAATTTATATAAATTTCAAATTCAAATTCAAATTTCAATTATTCAAATTTTAATTAATAAAATCATGAAAAATCTAAATTTTTTAAAATTGAATTATAATTATATATTCAAATAAATTTTTAAAGATATATAAATCAATTTAAAAATTATTTTAAAATCAATAAAAATATAATAAATCCCTTATATATCTATTTTAATAATTCAACAATTAATTATTACTATAATTTAAGAAATAATATACAAAAAGTATCATTCGAAGAATCAAAAACTGTATATTTCAAAAACTAACAGAACTGAATATATATTCGAATAATACTAATTATAGGTGGTCCCACTGTAGAATAAATGCTAGAGTAGAGTCATATACAATTATATTATTATAATGGTTAAATATTATAATATTTTACAATTAAAAATTATATTCGATTTAAATTTAGATTAGTTTACAATATTGAAAGTTATATCAAAAGTAAAATCAAGGGTGATATATTGAAACATATTATTATTAAAACTTGAAAATATTTAATATATTTTTAAAAAGAAAAGAAAAAAATCTATTTTCGATAAAATCAAAAACAATAAATTAATAAATTAATCATTCAAAACAAAAGTAAAACTAATTAATCAACAAATAAAAGAACTTAAATTCTTTTACTTTTATAACATTTTTATCAATTGATATATGGTTTAGATATATATTTAAAAAGATACTCACAAATCCGAAATCAAAAATTCAATAAATATATATCAATTTAATATTTTTTTATTATAATTTAAAGATTTATTATTTTCTCAATCAAGTTAATATAAAATTTAAATATAATTCAATTAGAAAATAAATATAATCAACCAAATATTATCATTTCAATATTATTTAATTTATTATAAAACAAATATCAAAACAATAAACTTACAAAAATTATTAAATACAAAAAGCTTTTAAAATCTTTGAAGGTTTTTTAAAAGAAATTCCAAAATAACAAATAAAAACAAAAACAATAATAATTCGATATTATAAAAAACAAAAAGTTAAATTATAAACAAAATTCGAAGAAAAGAAAACAAAGAGAAATATATATAATATATTTTATTGAAGGTCGCCGGTTTTGAAATATAATGTTTTCACTGTATAAGGGTTTCAAATCATGTATATAAGCTAATATTATATACATCAGATTATATAATATATATATATTAAATTATGTATCTCAAGTTAAACTATATTCAAAATTGTATATATAAACTAATATTATATATATAAAATTGTATAGTGTATATATATTAAATTATATATCTTAAACTAGACTATATTCAGAGTTGTATATATGAGATAAAACTGTATATAAAAGGTAAAATTTTATATAAAAGATAAAACTGTATATAAGAGGTAAAATTATATATATAAGGTAAAATTAAAAAAAAAATTTAAAATTATTATTTGAAAAAAAAAAACGTTTCTATTATATAATATTATTTGTTTAATTATTAATACCAAAAATATAATATTGTTATAATATGATAATATATTTGATTTCAACTAAACTTTTTTTATTTTTGTAATATTTATTACAATTTCGGTTTTTATAAAAATTAAAAAATCGATATTCTTCTAATATTTATAAAAAAATTTATTTGCTTTAATAGATTTTTCGATTAATTTGTTTAAATCTTCTCAAATGCAATTACGATTTAATTTTAGTTTGATTTCGGTTTGAATTCTTTCCGATAATAGTTTATTATTGTATTTTTTTCTATTCAATAATATCTATAACGTAACTTGACTAGAAGTGGGTCATGTCATGATATGGGTCAGGTACCTTTACACCAAATTTTGTATATAAAGGTACTTAGAGCGACTTTTTATAACTCTACAAATATTAAAGATAAAATTTAAACCTTTGATAATGTGGTTTAATATCTAATAGAAATATAGTATTCAAGTTATAAAACAATTGTTGAGAATCTTGTTCTTGAATTAATACGATTTTAAAAATTTCCATAGTAATTTTTGTTAGGCAAAATTGAAAATTTGAAAGAAACTTTAATATCTTTATTAAACAATTTTATCTCTATATAATACTTTATCATATTGAATATTTATATTGAATATATCATACTGCAAAATATTGAAACTATATCTCTAGTGTTTCTAGAGATATAAAAAGTCGTTCTAAGTACCTTTATATACAAAATTTGGTGTAAAGGTACCTGACCCATATCATGACATGACCCACTTCTAGTCAAGTTACGTTATATCTTTTGATTTTTATAATATATTTGATTATTGATTTTGTTTGTTTGAGATTGTAGATTTTGGATTCAATATTATATAATTCATTAATATTCCCGAATATTCGTTGTATTTTTTTCTTAAATTCTTCAAATCTTTTAAAGATAACTTGAATACATTTGCTTTTTTGGTTTATTCAAATTGGTAAAATAATTCTTAAAATATAATTAGATCTATTTAATAATTTCTTTTTTAAAATAGAAAATAGTTTAAATATTTTTGTTAATATTATAATTGAACTTATTCTAATTAAATTGAAAGTAAATCTCAATTTGGAATAAAAGGGTTTTTAGTTTTTATTGATTGCTTATAAATTGTTTTAATAGAATAATTTTAAGAATTTCGATAATAATAATTTCCTTAAAATCTTTGATACTTCTTATAATAATGTTTTTGTTTTTATCAATATTTTCGGGAATAATTTGATTGATTGTAAAGGGATCATTAAACTATAATATCATTATTTATCAAATCAGTACTTAAAACAATAATAGTATTCAAAATATTATAAAGATTGTTATCTAGATTATATGGAAATATTCTAGGTTTTCGAGATAATTTATAATTAAATATCAAATAGGAATTTTAAATAATAATAATATAATATATAATTCGTAATTAATAATAGAATATACTAAATAATTGATTTTGAGTATAAAACTCTACAATAAAGAAATCCTTTCTAATTATATAAATCTTTGTACTTTTTATTTTATTATTTTTATTGATTTAAATCGATAAAAGCAATAAAAATCTTTTCTATTATTCCTATCGATTTAAATCAATAAAATCAATAAGAATTATATAATAATAGAATCTGTACTTTTCAGATCTTTATATAATCTTAATCCTATACTAATTTGTTTGAATCGTATTTTGTAAGCACATGATCGGTTATTGTAAGATCCGTGATCGTAATACTTGAAAAATCTATATTATATTTTATTTCGTTTTTCTATTTTTCAAACAATTGTATATTGATTATAGTTTTTAGTTTTATAAAAATGGATTCGTTAGTAGATTTTAAAACAATTCCAAAATTTACTTCGAATACAGATTTTGGATTTAAAAAAATAAACTTTTGTATTAAAATATCTTCTATAATAAATTCGATTAATATAATATTATTTCTTTATTTATTTGTTGAATATTTTTGTTTTTATTTTTATTATATAATAATATAAATATATTTAATATTATTAATTTCAATTTTATAATAAAAATAATAAAAATATTTAATATAATTATCATATCAATATAATTTATATTAAATTTTTTTTTAAATAAAATTAATAAAAATATATTTGATATTATAATTGGAATAATTGTTTTATTTATTATTGGTTTTTTTAAAGTTTTTGATTTGATTTTATATTTTTTATATTTTATAATTTAGATTTATAATTTTTTAGTTTAAAATTTATATTGTTTTTTTTTATAAGATTTATTAATAATAATTTTATTTGATTTAAATATATATTTTAATTTTGATAAATATATTTTAATATATCTATTTGTAGTTTTTAAATATTTAAAAATATATTTGTTTTTGAAATATTTCTTAATTTATTATATCTTTTTTTTTCGAAATTGTTTTAGAATTTATATAAATATAGTATTTGTTTTTCTAGATTTTATATATTCTTAAATTAAAAACTATATTTATAAATATTTCAATAGAAAATTGATTTATTTTATTTATATTGAAATTGATATTGATTTGATTTTTAATATAAATATTATATTTAATAATTTTATTTCAAAATTTTAATAATAAATTAATTTTTTTTAAATACTGTTTTTATATTTGTTTTTATATTTGTTTTTATTATTTTTATATTTGTTTTTATTATTTTTATATTTGTTTTTATTATTTTTATATTTTATTTAATAAATTCGGTTTAATATTAAAAACAATTATTATAGTTTTTAAATATATATTTGATAATTATTTACAAATAATTTATAAAAATTTTAATATATTATTAGTTTTAATTATAATTATCTTTTTTTTTTAGAAATTAATTTTATTTATTTTTATTATTTTTTATTATTGAAATAATTTGTTTTTATATTTAAATAAAATAATCCAATTTATTTTTATATAATTATTAATAATTGATATAAAATAATAGTTTTTTTAATTGATTTTGAAAATAATTTTATAATATTAAAATATATAAATTCGAACTTTTTCAATTTATAAATATTTAATATAATAGAAATTTTTATTGATTTTTTTATATTAAATATTTTATATAAATTCCTGATTTTATTTGATTTTAAATAATTGAATTTTCGATATTATAACAAATATCTTTTTTTTTTTGAATATTAATTTTTTATTAACATTTTTGATATTGTCGATTATCTTTGAAAATAAACTTTTCTTTTGATTATTTTTATTTATATTCGAATAAAAAATTATTTCTTTATAATCTTTTAATATAAACGTAACTTATATATATTTTATTTTATATTCTAATATAAATATTTTTTTTTAAAAAAATATATATAATAAAAATTGAATTCTTTTATAATTATTTTTTATAGATTTTCTTTTTCGATAATAAGTTTATTTTCAATTTTAATATATATAAAACATTTGAAAATAATATTTTAGAATCATTTTTATATATTATATTTATTATTTTTCAATAACAATAATATATTATTTTTCTATTAATCTTTATTTTTTATTTGATAATCGATTTTATTACTTTGAATAATAAAGATTAATTAAATATATATAAAAAAAGCATTTGTATTAATATATTATTTATTAAAAAAAATTTTATTAATAATTTTTTTATTACATTTTTAATATTAGAATTTAATTCAAAGTTATTATTAACGAAATATATATTATTTTGTTTGTTAAAATGGATTTTTTTTATTATATTGAAAATAAATATAAAGGAATTTATTTGTTTTTTTAAATATAAATAATTTAATATATAATAATCTTTTTTTTACAAAAATAATATATTTTGTTTAAGATTTTGATATTTGATTCTTGATTTTCAAAAATATATTTAGATTTATTTGTAATTTAAATTTGTTTGAAATTGTTTGTTAAATATAATTCTTTTATTTATAAACATTTGATTTTATTATTGATATTGAAATTGATTTTTATATTCAATATATCGATTATTTTTTGATAATTAATTGGAAAATTATAAATCAATATTAAAAATAAAACAATATCTTAATATATTAATCGATAATTTTTGTTAATAGTTTTTAATTTATTTTTATATTTTTTCAAATTATTTTATATTTATATAATAATTATTTCTAAATAAATATTAAATTGAAATCTGAAATTCTAAATCATAATTATATATATATTTATTATAATTATATTAATTCTAATATATTTCGATTTAAAATATATCTAAAATATATATATTATCAAATATTCATTGATAAATATTTTGTTATTATTATTGAATATTATATAAATATATAATAAAATATTTATTTTGTTTTTTTAAATATTTTGTTTTTAATTTGATATTATAATATCAATAAATACAATTATATTATCAATTATTATTATAGATTCTATAATTATTATATATTCATTTAATATTTTTTCAATTATATAATATTATTCTTTTTCTTTTAATTATATTTCTATTTATCTAAATTATCATTTGTAATTGTTTTAATCGAATTTGAATAAATTGATTAAATTCAATATTATAAAGATTATTATATTTGTTAATTATAAAATAATCTTTTAGAATTTTTTAAAATAGATTCTAAAAAATATATAATAGATAGTTTTAATATAATACAAATCGTTTTTTATTTTGTATTTTTGAATTATAAATTATATTGTTATTCAATTCTATTTTGATATTTTGAATTATAAATTATATTATTATTCAAATTTGTTTTAATAATATTATATAAAAACTTTGATTTTCATTTTGTTTTATCTTTATTAGTTATATCGATTTTTGTTCGATTTGTTTTGCCTTCTAATTATTACTATACAACCAGATTTATAATCTATTAGAAAATGAATAATATAAAAATAGTAATATTATTAAATATAGATTGAATTAAAGATTTAAGTTACAATAATAATAGAATTGAAGATATTCCCAATCATGGTCTGTGTATTATAATAACCATATAACCTCAATTCTAAGCCCATAATGACTTTAATTTCAACAAATTGAATATATCTTGTTTTTTTTTAATTATTATTAAAAAAAACTTCAAATATTTTTATAAAATTATATTTGAAAAAAGAAATCTATCTCGAATTATTACAAAAAATCAAAATTAGAAAAAACTATATATTCAAAATATTATAAGATTTATACAAATTGAAATAAATTGAAAAGAAATTTTTAAAAATCAATTTTTTACAAAATTTAATGGATTTGTATTTATATATATTTAAGAACTATAATATAATATTATTAATATATATTGATGATATTATTATTATATTATATTAAAAATTATAAATCGAGTAATTTGAAGAAATTATTGATTTGTTTTAATATTAAAAATCTAAAAAAATAAATAAGATTTTAGATATTAAAATTATTTATAATAAAAAAACATATATATTAATTATAAATTAAAAAGAATATTTCGATATTATATTAAATAAATTCGATATTATATATAGATAATATCAAACTAAGAAATTCCAATAATAGATTATATATATTTTCGATTAATAAACAATAATAATGAATTAACAAATATAAATAAATATTAACAAATAATAAAAAATATAATTTATTCAATAATATATACTAAATCAAATATAATATTTGTAATTAGAAGATTTTCGTAATTTATAATAAAATTAATAAAATATTATAGTATAATTTTAAAGAATTTAGTAAAATATTTATAATCGATAATTAAACAAAAACAATAATTCAAATTAAAAGGAATATAATTTAATATCTATAAAGAATATAATATATTAAATAATATAATAAAATATATACAAATATAAATTGAATTAATAATAAACAAAATCAAAAAAATATTTTAAAAAAAATTATAATGTTTTATAAAGGATTCATATTATAAATTAAGGAAAAGTAAATATTTGTAATAATTTTTAATATTGAAATCGAATATATTATAATAATAATATTTATTAAATAAAAAAAATAGATTACTCAAATATTTAAAGATTTATTAAAATCAAATTATATCAAGGAAAAAAAATATAATCTAGATATTAAAATATAATCAAAATATTCTATTTTTAATTAAGAATTTATAATTATACAAAAGATTCAAATATATAAATATCAATTATTATTTTATTAGAAATCTAACAAAAAAAGAAAAGATCATTATTGATTATATCAATATATATAATATAATTGTTACGAGGTTTGCCGTCTAGATCACGTGGAAGTGCTCTAGGCTCTCGAGGTAGGTTTATAACTAGGCGTCAAGCAGGGACTTAAAGTAATGACAATAAAGGTATGCAATTCGTAACTAATAGTATGGTATACTAAATGATTGATCTTGAGCACGAAGCTCTACAAAGGGAATCCATCCTCCTTATATAGACCTTCATGCTTAGAGGCGCGAAGGGAGCGAGAGGATCGAGCTTCGATCTCTTCACTCTCCTCGCGCGAAGGGCTCGAGAAGCCAAGCCTTCGAGCTCTTCGCTCCTTAGCATCACGTGTATGGTGATCCCGTGACCTAATTGTTACCGGTCGTAACAATAATTATCAGTAAAATAACAAAATTGTATATAAAGATTGTCTTCGAAAAATTCAAGAAAATATTGGGATTAATAATATAAAAGAATCAGTAAAATACTTTCAATAAAAAAGTATTAAAATTAAAATTATTATAAAATTCAGAATTGAAATTATATAATTATTATAATATATAAATCATAATAGAAATATCTTCAATTTTATTATTACTGTAATTTAAATCCTTAATTAATCTATATCTAATAATATTATTACTTTTACATCATTCATTTTCTAATACAATTTAAATTTTAATTGATTTATATATTAATTATTGAAATAATAATAATTGAAAATGATGATTTTTAATATAAAAAAATAATTTATAAATAAAAATAGTTTATAAATTAAATATTAGATTTATATAATAAATTTATAATTCAAATTTTATTAAATTATATTAATAAATAAAAAAGTTATAAAAATTGATCTTTATTATTTTTGATAAAAAAATTGTTTAGAATTAAAAATAATCAAAAAGTAAAATATTAGATTTAATATTTATAAATTGTTGATTTATTTTTTATAATTTTATATCTTTAAATATTAAATCAAATCTTGATATATTCAAAATTTATGTTAAAGTGAATGGTTCCTGCGTAGCACGTGCACAGGGCACTAGTCCTATTAGGACTAGATTGAGAAGCTCTCTGTAAGAGAGCTTCGCACCTCCGTAGAACTTAACAGAGTGATTAACATACTAGAACAATATTACCTCAGTTCTGCCCTATCAGCTTCCCACTATTCCCTGTGTAAGGTCATTCCTTTTAACAATTTATTTTATTTTTATAATAAAATCAACAAAATTTAAAAATAAAAATTTATCACGGGGCAGGCAGGCAGAATAGGGCTTCTAGTAACCTTGCCCTAATTTGGCAAAGTTATATTGATTCAGATAATAGGTTCAGATTAAGGATTAAGACGTAGCTCGAAGAGCTACGATACAGGATCTTCCTGGTTGAAGATATACAGACTTTTCGCAAGTAAGCTAGCCCGATCGGGCACTAGCTCACTTGCGCACCGGCGCGAGCGCCTATCTTGGTCCTATCGGATAGGATCAACTGCTCACGTGACTGGCACCGTGACAGTACCCCCCTCCTTAGAGCCGAGCTCCGTCGAGGCGAGGGTACGGGTTAGTTAGCAGTATCAGATGATAGCAGATAGTCGGTCGGTTGTTAGCTAGGCGGGCGGGGTTCCTATCCTGGGCCAGGCTTGTCGGGGTATCGGCGATGAAAGTTACGAACAAGCTCTTGTGCGTTCTCTAAGTAGCTCGCGGGCTCTTCTGTTGGCGTGTCGTATCCAATCCATCGAACGGTATACTTCAGGCGGGGGCCTCCACGGCCCCTTCGCTCCCAGCGGGAGTCCAGGATTTCGGCGGCTTCGAATTGTTCCAACCCGTCTACTTCGACAGGCGGTGGCGGTGGGTTTCTCTGGCCGTTGACAGGGTCATCGGAAGCGGGATGTAGCAGGTTGACATGAAATACAGGGTGAATTCTCATTGAAGCGGGCAGATCCAGCTTGTACGCGTATGGACCAACGGAGTCCAAGATCTTGAAGGGGCCGAGGTTCTTCCAGTCCAGTTTCTTCTGCGGGCGCAACGTCTTGATGTTCTTGGCATTCAGCCATACCAGATCGCCGGGTTGGTACCTCCGGGCAGGGGAACGGTGGGTGTCGGCATTCTTCGAATATCGGGCTTGACTGGCAGTCAGTTCGGTCTGTAAGTGCGAGGAGATTGCTTCCATTTTAGCAGCGAACTCCTCGGCATCTCTTATAGCAGGACGGGTACTTTGGGACGGTGCGGGCTCGAAACCCAGACGGGGGTGAAATCCGTAATTGGAGAAGAACGGGGTCATTCGGGTGCTCTCGGACCAGGCGTTGTTAATAGAGAATTCGGCGAGTGGAAGCCACTCCGCCCAATCGTCTTGCAGGTATGCTACATACGACCGGAGATACTGTTCCAGCATCGCATTGGCTCTCTCGGTCTGTCCATCGGTTTCAGGATGATAAGCAGTTGACAACTTGGCGGCAACGCCCAGGCGCTTGCATATATGCTTCCAGAATTCGGATACAAATTGGGCTCCACGATCTGATATAATCGTCAAGGGCAAGCCGTGGAGTTTCCAGATATTCTTTCGGAACAGGCGGGCGACTTCTTCAGAATTGCAAGTACCATAACAGGGCAGGAAGTGTTTCATCTTTGTCAATCGATCGACTACTACCATAATAGCATCGAACCCAGTACTCTCGGGCAAGTGTGTGATGAAATCAATCGAGATATCCTGCCAGGCTCTCTGTGGGATCGGGAGCGGGCGGAGGACTCCCTCCTGGCCTCTACGATTCGGGGCAGCGCGGTAGCAACTATGGCAGTTGCGGACCCACTGTGTGACGTAATCATAGTATCCAGGCCAGTAGTAGTCCCGGGACAGTAATTCGAAGGTTCGGGTGCGGTGCGGGTGACCGGCAGCGGGAGATTCGTGATACAGGCGGAGCAGATAGGTTTTCAGGGGGTCGTGGTCAGGGACGTACAGTTTCCCTCGGTAGTACAACAGGTTGTTGTTCTCAGTGCACTCGGCAAGAGTGATTTTCGGGTGTTTCGGGGATCCCTCTCGTAGGGACTTCAGGACAGATTCAGGTATAGGATCGGCTTGATAGCCTTCGCGGAATAAGGTATGCAGGTCGGCAGGGAGATCTAAAGGAGTTTCTGGGTCCTCTAGTGGTATTACAGGGTCGGGTGCGGGTACAGCAGGTGGAATTGCAGGTTCTATAACTTTGCCATTTTCTGGCAAAGTTATAATAGCGTCGGAATTCGAGTGATCGGTGGTGTCGGTAGAATCGAGGTTTCTCTGGCTACGGGTGGTTACCGCAAATCGTACTTTCTTGACGATCCTGGGTTCGATCGGGGTAACAGCGGTAGGGAACAGATCAGGGTCCAGGTTTTCTCGTTTCAGAATGGTACGGCTTTGGTGCAGGAGGCGTTCATCCCCCTCCTTAGGGAGATCTTCTGACCTCCTGGTCAGAGCATCAGGCTTAGCACCTAGCTTACCAGGATGATAGGTGATTCGGAAATTAAACCGGGACAGGAATTCGGACCAACGGGCTTGACGACGGTTCAGTAGCTTTGTCGTAGTAAAATACTCTAAATTCCTATGATCAGTAATTACTTGAATTGGCGAGGCGGCGCCTTCCAGCTCGGGACGCCATTCTTCGAAACAGCGAATGATAGCGAGCAGTTCCTTATCGTAGATCTCGTAATTACACTCGGTTGCCGAATGCTTCTTTGAGAAGAACGCTACAGGTCTCAGGATTCCCTCGTCGTCGTATTGAGAGAGTACTCCAGCAGATACATAGTCGGAGGCATCGGTTTCCAAAATCACTTCCTTTTCCCAATCGAAGGAAGCCAGAACAGGAGCTTCAGTAAACGCTCTCTTTAATCGGTCGAATGCGTCTTGACAGGCAGAGTTCCACAGGAACGGAATGCCTTTCTTGGTCAGGTTTACCATCGGGTTAATTATCTTCGAAAAGTCTCTGATGAATCGTCGATAAAAGTTCGCGAACCCAATGAATGCTTGAACGTCAGTTACAGTAGCGGGCGATCTCCAGTCTACGATCGTTCGGATCTTTTTGGATCCATTCGGATACCATCTCTTCCTACGATAAGGCCTAAGAACGTGGTTTCGGATTTCAGGAATTCGCATTTCTCGAATTTAGCGAACAGACCAGCTTCTCTCAGTGCTTGCAGAACCTTCTGCACGTGGCGGACGTGCTCCTTCCGGGTTCGGCTGTATATCAGGATATCATCCAGGTAAGCGGTGCAAAATACGTCCAAGTATCCTCGCAGGGAATCGTTGATAAACCTCTGAAAGGTTGCAGGGGCCCCCGTCAGCCCGAACGGCATGACCAGGGATTCGAACAGGCCGAATCGGGTACGGAACGCAGTCAGATATTCCTGTCCCTCTTTTATTCGTATATTATTAAAGGCGGAAATGATATCGATCTTACTGAAATACTTCATCCCTTTCAGATTGTTCAGAGATTCCTTTGTCAACGGCAGGGGGTATCGATCTTTGACGGATAGATTGTTCAGAGCACGGTAATCTACACAGAACCGAAGGCCTCCATCGGCCTTTTTAACGAACAGGACAGGTGACGCAGCAGGGGAAGAGCTTGGCCGAATGAATCCTTTCCTGAGGTTCTCTTCCAGCCACTGTTTCAGAGCTTCTAATTCGGGGCGGGACATAGAATACAGGGCACCGAAGGGTAGAACAGCTCCTTCCTGAAGTCGAATCTCATGATCGTACGGCCGATGGGGAGGCAACTTCTCCGCATTCTTTGGGGAAAAGACGTCTTTCCAGTTCCGGAATTCAGGTAGTAGGTCTTGCGGGTTAAATTCTTTCCTTTTATTCAAAATATCATCGATTTGTTCTATCGATATCTGAAACATTTCGTATTTTCGACGGGCGTAAGCCGAACAGGCTCTCAAGGAGATCGCAGCTATATCCCGATTCTCCAGTCCCTTGGGACGGGCTGGCAATTGTACAGGTCGGGCTTTCGGGGGAACGTCAGGCAGGGCTTTTATACGGGATGGACGGGATGGGGTGTTGCAGAATTCATAGCAGAACGGGCTATCGAATTGGAACGAGTTTGTTGCGAAGTCGACACGAGGATTATGCTTTTTAAGCCAGGCTATTCCCAGCACAACAGGATAGTGAGCTAATTCGGTCACGTACAGAATGATCTTCTTTTCGGTATGGTCATTGATCCTAAGTCCCACACGGATGTAGGATGTGACTCGGTTTCCAGGCAGGGTGTTTCCATCGAATCCTATGACTTCGAAGGCAGCAGAGAGTTGGTATACAGGGATCCCTTGGGACGACACCCAACTTCGATCCGCAAAGGCAGTTCCTTCACAGCCGCTATCAACCATAGCGTAGGTTGGGAGAGTATCTCTCCCTAGGAGCAGGGTAGCAGGTAGGATCATTAGATCCGCACGATTGTTCAGTTCATCTTCCAGCGGAAGGCCATGAGTAGCAGCAGCAGACAGACGGAGAACACGCGGGGAACCGGCCTGATCGCGGTTTAGGCCAGGCGGGCCCCTTTTCCCGAACTGTTAGGGCTTGCGGAAACATCGGATTGCGGGGAGCGACTAGTTCGTCGCCCGCGGGGGACGGGCGAAGCAGTTGGCGATGCAACAGGGCTGGTTCGGGCATTTCTGGCTTGGATAGGACGGGTGTCGGGGTGCGGGCAGTCTCGGACTATGTGGTTGGCAGAGCCGCAACGATAGCATTCGCCGCGTTCCCTGCGAGTTGATGTCTTTATTGTGGAAACGGGGCGTCTTCCGGAGCTCAGCTCCATAGGGTCACCAGGAGCGGGTTTCGAAAACTGGGGAGATTCGACAGAAAGGGTAGAGGGTCTTCGCGGGGAGTTCGCAGAAATAGTGGGGCGCGTGCGGGAGATCTGCTGCTGATGCTGGCGGAACCGATTGTCGAGTTGTTGCAGATGGTCAGCGTACTTTCGGAAATTTCGAGACGGGGCCGGGTTATGTAGCAGCATATCTTGTAGTTCACGGGAGATTCCTTGAAATAGGAGCGGGGTCAGGGCGTCGTCGGGCATCTCACCTTCCAGGGCCAATCGCTGGAATTCGGCGAAGTAGGTACTGAAATCCAGGTGTCTTTGCTTCAGCATATATAATTTGTTTTGCGCATTCTGTTTGCGGTCGGGGTCTCCAAAAGCGTTTTCCAAGTATTCCAAAAGCAGGCTATAGTCGGCGAATTGAGGGATTCCATAATTGATCTTCGGGAGTATAAGTTCGTATGCTCTCCCGGTAAGCCTCCCGGCAGTGTAAGTCAGGCGGGCAGAAGCGGTAGGAAATCGGTCAGAGTTGGAGTTCATCTTCGCATATATTTGTTGGACAAATCTCCGCAGGTCGGTGCGGGAGCCGTCAAACTCCTTGGGGTCGGGGATTCGTTCACTCAGGCGAGGTGTAACAGGGAGGACAGGGGCAGTGGGAACAGCAGGTTCAGAGGCAGGTTCAGTGGGCGTATGGACAGGTTCAGAAGGGGCGGGGACAGGTTCAGAAGGGGCGGGGACAGGTTCAGAAGGGGCGGGGACAGGTTCAGAAGGGGCGGGGACAGGTTCAGAAGGGGCGGGGACATGTTCGGCGAGTCGATCGAGCAGGTTTGCGACCTGTCCCGCGAGTTGATCTCTTAGCGCTTCGTGGATGCGCTCTTAGAGTCTTGCTTGGGACACTTCGTGGGACAGAGCTTGTACGTCGTTTTCCAATTCGGTATAGTACGCTGATACCGATTGGAAATACTGATACCAGGCTTGCGGTTCATCGGCAACAGAGGTGACGAACTCAGAGGAGTCGGCGGGCAGGCCGGGCGGTTGCGGGGCAGGCATTGTAAGAACGATGTATTGATGGGCAGGAGCTACGTAGTATCACGGGGCAGGCAGGCAGAATAGGGCTTCTAGTAACCTTGCCCTAATTTGGCAAAGTTATATTGATTCAGATAATAGGTTCAGATTAAGGATTAAGACGTAGCTCGAAGAGCTACGATACAGGATCTTCCTGGTTGAAGATATACAGACTTTTCGCAAGTAAGCTAGCCCGATCGGGCACTAGCTCACTTGCGCACCGGCGCGAGCGCCTATCTTGGTCCTATCGGATAGGATCAACTGCTCACGTGACTGGCACCGTGACAAAATTCTTATTTTTTGATTATTTTATTAAAATTTCTATTATAAAAAAAAATACAAATTCAATAATATAATTTTTATTTTTATTAAAATAACGTTATATAAATAAAATAAATTGAGGTTTAATATAAAAAGACCTTTGGTTAATTATCAATGCTCTAGTACTATAATGTTACGAGGTTTGCCGTCTAGATCACGTGGAAGTGCTCTAGGCTCTCGAGGTAGGTTTATAACTAGGCGTCAAGCAGGGACTTAAAGTAATGACAATAGTGTGATGCAATTCGTAACTAATAGTATGGTATACTAAATGATTGATCTTGAGCACGAAGCTCTATACAAAGGGAATCCATCTTGGTTATATAGATATTCATGCTCCCTTGGATCCTTCTGGATCCTAAGCTCCAAAGGCTCCCTTGGATCCTTTTGGATCCTAAGCTCCAAAGGCTCCCTTGGATCCTTTTGGATCCTCAAGCTCCAAAAGCTCCAAGTCACGTGTTTTCTGACAGTGCGTGCACATACGATCTTAAGGTGACCCAGATCACATATTAATTCGATGAAATCTGATCGCTTTTGCACAAGGCCTAAGCTCTCCTAATTAGTCAATTGTTACTATCGTAACACTATCCCCCTTCTAGCCTAGTGCTTGTCCCAAGCTCTTATAAGGTGGGGTTGTTACTCCAAAGAATGTGGTTAAGGAGCTTTTCTTTTTCAATATGCCTCCTTCTTTTCCTGAGTCCTTCGGATCCTTTCTCTTTTCAGGATTCTTCGGGTCCTTTTTGGGGAGATCCGGATAACGTTGGTGAAATGCCTCCAGCTTCTCGGGGCAGCTGAGATCTTTCTTGAGCTCCCAGGTGTTTTCTGAATGTGGGTAATCCAACCATTTGATCAGGTATTTGATCTTGCCTTTAACGTATTTGCAGTCTAGTATGGTTTCAACATCGTATATAGCGTCTGGATTGACTGGTTCGATTTCCGTTATTGGCGCGTCGGGCGCTCCTGGTGGTGCTGGTTCAAGCAAGGATATATGGAATACTGGGTGAATATTCATGGTGTATGGTAGTTTTAGTCTATAGTTAACTGGTCCAACTACCTTGTCGATTTTAAATGGTCCTAGTTTCTTGTGATCTAGTTTATCACTTGGTCGTTTTGTCTGTATGTTTCTTCGAATGAGATAAACTTTATCCCCCTCTTTAAGCGTAGGTCCCATACTACGTGATTCGTTGTAGTACGATGCTGTTCTTAAAGCGATGAACTGTAAATCCAAGGAGAGTTGCTCCTGTAGCTCCTTGATTTCTGTGATATCTTTTATGGCTTCGTCCGCATTCGCATCTTGCGGCAATGGTGATTTATATGCAACTGGGTGAAATCCAAAGTTGGCATATGCAGGTGATATCTTTGTTGTCTCTGTTTCTGATGTGTTATATGCGAATTGGGCTAGAGGTAGTAATTCTACCCAATTATCTTGTTTGTAGTTGATATAGCAGCGAAGATAGGCTTCCATAGTTTGGTTCAATCGTTCTGTTTGGCCATCTGTTTGCGGGTGGAAAGCTGTCGAAAGCTTCCTCTTGATTCCAAGCAGCGCCATTAGGGTGGACCAAAATTTTGATGTAAATAGCTTGTCCCTATCTGAGATGATCTCATCTGGTACACCGTGAATGCTAACTATATTCCTCATGAATATATAAGCAAGGTCATCTGCTGTCCAAGTTTCACAGAATGGTATCATGTGAGCGAACTTGGTTAATCTGTCTGTTACCACCAAAATAGAGTCGTATTCTTTCTGGGTAACTGGGTCTTTGGATATTGGTAGTTTTACTACAAAATCCCAAGCAATGGACTTCCATGGTTGAGTAGGTAGTTCGGGGGTTTTGAGCTGACCATAAGGTGCATGCCGGGCGGCTTTATTTCTTATGCAGGTGTCGCAGTTCCCAACTACGTTCTCAACTATAGTCCTCATCTTTGGAAAGTACACTTCTCTCCTTATCCTGGCAAAGGTTCTTTGCAATACCTTGATGCCCGTGAGCTGGAAGCTCATGTTGTTCTGTAACATAATCCTTAGCTAGACTGGAGGGTATGTAAAGTTTGCCATGAAAATGGATGAATCCGTCTTCGATGGTGAATCCTCTTTCTGAATTGTCTGGTATAGCTAGGATCCTCTTGGCTGTAGCATCCGTTGAGTATTCTGTCTTTATGATATCCTTGATAGTATCATAATTTACTCCTGAGGTGGCGGCAAGTTGTGGTTTATTGTGAACTAAAGCGTCGCCGTCCTGTTTTAATATTGCGTGTGATTCGTGTGTTTTGTTTTGGTAATATTCTGGTTTTCGGCTGAGAGCATCCGCTCTAGCATTTTCGTTTCCTTTGACATATGAAATTCTGAAGTTGTAGGCGGCCATGGTTTCCGACCATCGAACCTGCCGTCGGTTTAATTCCTTCGTTGTAGTGAAGTAAACCAAGTTCTTGTGATCCGTATACACCTGTACTGTGTATTTTGATCCTTCCAGGTATACTCTCCATTCCCTAAATGCATCCACTATCGCTAGTAACTCTTTGTCATATATTTCGTAATTTAATTCGGCTGGCGATAGCTTGCGTGAATGGTAGGCAACTGGTTGCTGTTTCTTATCCGAGCCTGGCTGGCTCAATACTGCTCCTATAGCATAATCCGAAGAGTCTGTCTCTACCGTTATTGGTAACTCTGGATCAAATGCTCTGAGGATTGGTTCATTCGCGAACGCTTCCTTGAGTTGTTCGAATGCTTTCTGTGCTTCCTTTGTCCAACGGAATTCTCCCTGACTCTTCTTGGTAATCTCGGTCATTGGAGCGGCTATCTTTGAGTAGTTCTTGATGAATCGTCGGTAAAAGTTGGCGAACCCTAGGAAGGACTGTACTTCCTTTACGCTGGTTGGCGGTTCCCATTCCTTAACTGCTTTTACCTTGTTAGGGCTCATTTTGAGTCCTCCTGAAAATATCGTGTAGCCTAGAAACTCTGTTTCCGTGACGTGGAACTCGCATTTGCTGGGTTTGCATTGGAGATCTGCTTCCTCCAGATGCTTTAAAACCTTGTGAACATCCTTGATGTGTTGTTCTTCTGTTTCTGAGAACACTAAAATGTCGTCTAGATAGCATATGCAGCATATATCTAGGTACTTCCTTAATACATTGTTGACTAGTCGCATGCACGTCGCTGGTGCATTCGTTAATCCAAATGGCATTACCAGATACTCGTATAATCCGTATCGAGTTCTGAATGCTGTTTTCCATTCCTCACCTTCCTTCATTCTTATGAGGTGGAATCCGTTTCGTAGATCAAACTTGGAGAAAATCTTGGCTTTTCCCAATCGATCCCTCAGTTCCGTAGCTAATGGAAGTGGGTACCGATCTTTGATCGTCATATCATTGAGCTTGCGATAATCTACGCACAGTCTCCTTGTACCGTCTTTCTTTGGTACGAATAACACAGGGCTGGCTGCCTGTGAGGTGGATTCTCTGATCCATCCTTTTTCTAATGCGTCGCCAATGTAATCCCTAAGCGTCCCTAGGTCAGAGGCTGACATTGGATAGATTGGTCCGAATGGAGGCATCTTGCCTTCCTCCAATACTATCTCGTGGTCCCATGGCTTATGTTCTGGTAAAGCTTCATGGCCCTTTCTCTCTTCAAAAAGCTTCTTGTATTTCTTATACTGTTCCGGAATTGGCAACTCTTCCTGCTTCTCTGCAGGGGTGACTTCAAGCAACCTCTCTTGCTTATTCTTCATTTGTACAGGGGGTTCACCTTCCCTCGCTGTTAATGGAGGACCCTGGACTGGGCGTCCTACGTCGATCGAGTCATTTGCCTTTAACTCGCCATCGCGTGTGTACAGCCTCGCAGGCTCTAGCGTATCTTCTTGATCGCTTTCTTCTGGGAAACTAACGGTTTCCGTAAGCCAATCAATCTTAGGGTTATGTGCCTTTAACCATGGCATCCCCAAGATGACCTGTTGATTCCCTAGCGGAACAACATCGAACTGGATAACCTCTTGATGCTGAGTTATACTCATCCGTACTGGGCGAGTCTCCTGCGAAATCTTTCCGTCCAATCCTGCTAATTGTCCATCAACTAGCTGCAATTGATATGGTTTCTGTTTCGTTTGAAGCTCTAAACCCAAATACTTCACAGTTCCTGGCGCTATAAAATTTCCGGTGGCTCCTGAGTCTATCATAGCCCGGATTCTTTGTCCATTTATCTTCGCAGCGCAGTATATCTGTCCTGCCTGGCCTGCGATATTCAATTGACCCTGGCCCATCTCGCGGGTTTTGGTTAAATTGGTCAATTGGTCAATTTGGTCGATTTGGTCAATTTGGTCAATTACGTAATTGACCACATTTTTTCCTGACCTTCCCTTCTTGCGGGATCTTCTTGCTTTCCTTTGTGGGAACCATCCTGTGGCTTCCTTGTCTGATAAATGAATCCTACATGATTCATCGTAGCAGGCCGTCCAACTCATGGCAGCGTGCTCAGTCGTTAATTCATTCTCTGGCTTTTCTTCAACCGATGATGGGGAGGGGGTTCGCAAATACCCTTGCTCCCATAAATCTATCGCGTTCAAGCCTTCTTCATTTCTGGGTAATTCATCCAGTAGTTTTTTGAACTCTTCGTGGCTTATACAACGGTCTTCCTCAGATCCGATAGAACCTGTTGCACATAGCTGAGGAGTGAAGGTCGCATTAAGTTGACCCTTGCCGAACTTCTTGTGATACCCTCCTCCTGATGATTTCTTGCCTCGACAATCCCTGGCCCGATGGCCTGGTTTGCCGCATTCGAAGCAGAGTTTGTCCTTGCGTCTTCGTTCTACCTCTTCCTTGGGTAGTTTGTTCTTGAAGGTTGCATCCAATTGCATTGGGTCTCCATAGGATTGTCTGTTTTCTCGAGGTCTTCTTTCATTCTGTTGGTATTTGCCTCGATCTCGGTTTCCATGAAAGTTGGAAGATCGGCTTTCTCTTTGATACTCGTACAGCATCTCGTCGGCTTTAATAGACTCCTCGATTAATTCGTTAAGGTCCTCCCAGGTGCAATTGCGATCCAATTCTAATCTAACTTCCGCCTTGAGTCCTTTTCGGTAGTGACTCATCGTGGCGTTCTCTTCCCATCCAGTGGTACCTATATACCGCCTGAACTCCACAGCGTACTTGACTGCTGACCCTGTTTGCTTAAGGCCGTAAATCTTGGATTCAGCGTAGCGTAGCTCGTTGATGTCCCCAAACACTCGTCGTATCTCTCTCTTAAACCCCTCGAATGTTCCAAAGATTGTCTGGGTTGGATACATTCGCTTCTTAGGCTCACTCAAGTTGGTAAAGTAATCCTTGAGGTAAGGTTGGATCCACTTGGAGGCTTCTCCTCTGAGGTAGGAGGCAGCCCAGACGCTCTTATCGGCGTCATGGTTGAACTTGTCCTTGTTGAACTGGAAGTAGATCTCAAGCTGGAGTAGAAAGGTTTCTAGCTCTTGTCGGTTACCTGTAAATCGGTCGGGTAGGGCGACTTTAAGAGTTTCGGTGACGGTAATCTCCTTGGGGTCTTCGATACCTCCCATGGCGATATCTCCGTCCTTGTCGGTACTTTCGGGGGTGACCTGGCTGGTCGTAGCGGGGTTGCTAGGCTGTGGTGTCGTGGAAGACATGGTGTCGTTACTTATCGAGTCGGTACTTGGAAGCAGTAATGGTGCTCAAAGTGTTACGAGGTTTGCCGTCTAGATCACGTGGAAGTGCTCTAGGCTCTCGAGGTAGGTTTATAACTAGGCGTCAAGCAGGGACTTAAAGTAATGACAATATGGTGATGCAATTCGTAACTAATAGTATGGTATACTAAATGATTGATCTTGAGCACGAAGCTCTATACAAAGGGAATCCATCTTGGTTATATAGATATTCATGCTCCCTTGGATCCTTCTGGATCCTAAGCTCCAAAGGCTCCCTTGGATCCTTTTTGGATCCTAAGCTCCAAAGGCTCCCTTGGATCCTTTTGGATCCTCAAGCTCCAAAAGCTCCAAGTCACGTGTTTTCTGACAGTGCGTGCACATACGATCTTAAGGTGACCCAGATCACATATTAATTCGATGAAATCTGATCGCTTTTGCACAAGGCCTAAGCTCTCCTAATTAGTCAATTGTTACTATCGTAACATATAAACTCTATTTATTTTAAATGATTGAATCATTAAATAATATAATAAATCTGTAATAAATAATAAAATCTTAAAGGAAAGTAACTCCTTGTAATTAATTTAAGTTGGAATGAAGATAGAAGCAGTTTCTATAATCAATAAACATCCGAAGCTCACCAAGTACATATAAATAACCCTTTACGAGTTACAGGTTCCCCTCACAGTGTTATGCACTGAAGTCTGACGGATGGAACCATGAATATGATAAACTTTCTAAGGAATCTTACCACCTTTTTTACCCCCTTCCACATTCCTAAAGTGAATTGAGATGTTCTTTTCTACCTCTGGTCGATACTAAAATTTGAATATGGAAGACGATAGCTGGAAACACACAGTGGAATGTCGGTCATTGGACCTTGGATTATACAATCCGTTCTACCTTCTGAGATAGGCTTTCATTATGCTCAGCCCCGCATCTGGTCTGGTAGCATAGCGAGAACAAGACAATTACAACGTAGAAAAGACTTATGAGTATGCTTTAGCACGGCACCGCCACCTCCGAAAATGCGAGCAAGCCAAATGCCTCGACCTTGGCACTACATAGTTGACGATGGCGTGTTAGCCGAGCTCAATACATGGCCTCCGGCTCGTGGCCTCATATATTGCGCTATAGAGCCCACAAATTCAATCGCAAAACATATTGTACTGTACTCGAAAAGTACTGTAGCCCATCTCTCCGACTTCTTTCGTCGACTCAAAGCCAGGATCGCATGGGAATTCAGAGGCGGGTCGGAGAGTATCAACTATTCTTGATCCTCCTTTCCGTGACCTCTTGTCTTATAGAGCACTAGATAAGCCGTGCCAACCCGAGTTGCAGTTCAGGTCAAGTACCGCGAATAATAGCAGCTTCAGCATCACTTGGCGAATCTGCCAAGAATTTCACGCAAGCCATCGGCAAGAAACTAGCGAAATCGCTTTAAATCATGCAAGATGACACTCATGATAGGTAAAAGCCATTGCAAAGGTGAGGTTTGGATTCACCACTAGCCATTGAGCTAAAGAACTGGATATTTAAGGAATTCGTCGCTGAAGTTGCTGCACTTGAGACCCCAGGGTTGTTTAGAGAAATATAGCAAGTGGATCGTTGGAAGGAGTTCCACTAGACATGATAAATAGACGGCCTAGGGCAGTGAGGAAGATGAATGAGTCTCTAGCTTTCCTAGGCCACCATAGCGTCTAAATATTTTTGATCTAGACTTTGAATCCTTGACAGCCGCGTTGTAAAGCTTTTTGTGAATGAAGAATTGAGGGAGAGTAGGCCCTTAGTTCCTCTTACTACACCATAATGTTCATATATGTTTGCTATCCAAATTTGATGTGATACTGGCTTTCTTTCACACACAAAAAATTGTTCGGGACCCTTCTATCAAATGCTCGAATCAATTTCGCTTTCATTACACCTTCGAATTATTGATCCAAGTAATGGAAGACAACCCAGCCGCCGCTGTTAGCTTGTACAAGCGTGTGTAAAAGTTTGTGGGTCTGCAGAGTATGAGAGATAGTACAACAGAAGGAGTTGGAGAGACTCGGGGCCATGCAGAGAAACAGAATAGACAAAAATTCCACAACCGTGGATATTCCTTGATACACGCAATTCTGTTGATGATGGTGCTTTTAAGATCCTGCGTCGGAGAAATAAGCCTCATTCACAATTGCTAGTAATCAGTGATATAAAAACAACTACCCTGTAGAGAGGAGGGAATACCCGCGAATGCTGGTTACCATAGCCAAACAGGATTTTCTTATTTTCCCCTCATATTACTGTTTATTGAAGTGGATCCGAGTTATTTAGACATTAGAGGAACTCTAGTGATCATCGCTGTTTATCATGGTAGAGAAGATCTCGCGGATAAGTATCATGTATGCAAGTTTGGTTGTCAATGAGGTGAGTAGCCGACTATTACTTTAGGAGTCTAAGGAGAAATAGTTACATATATTCACACGGGCGGGTACAAGCGAAAGTCATATTATATTCAATAGATTTCGACGTCCATCCAGGGACTCCTGTATGTGTATCACCAAAAAAATATATAGAATACCTCCAAAAATACGTCAATCTTCCATAATCTTCCCGTTTCTCTATAGTCCCCATCCTTTCTACTTGAGATTCTACTAGCTTCTGCATCACCTTTGATGAGCTTGCTGTACCACATGTATAGATATATTCCCAAGTACGGTTCCTCCCTAACCTCCTTTTCCTCTTTTCCTCTTTTCCTCTTTTCCTCTTTTCCTCTTTTCCTCTTTTCCCCTTTTCCTCTTTTCCTCTTTTCCCCCTTTTATATACTTCACATAGCATTTCAAGAGTATTATTGATTGTCTTTCACCAAAGATATCATCAACCATTGCCAAATCATCAACATCATCATCCTTTCGTTCTGTATGACGCTGGCTACTCGACTATTCTGGTACTTGTCATTCTCGGCTAAAGCTGGACAGTCAAGAGATGATTTCTCCAACTCTTCAAAGCAGCGACCCTAGATTGGGCATTGGTCTCCCTAGCGACAGCTCGAATTTACAACATAAAAAGAGTGAGCAAAATACAAGATACTATTCACCATCATCTTCCTCTCTCTCTTCCTCCTCTTATCCCTCTTCCCCTTCCTCTTCTTCCGCGACTCACCCTTGATACCTAATAGTGCAAATAACTTTGCTTTCTTCGAACCCTCTTGCACCATCCTTCCAAAAGGTTCCACCTCCGCCTCTATCTTGTTTATTACCACCTTCACCCGCAGTTATTGATACATCGCCGTTTCTTTATCAACAACAACAACAAATTTTTAGCTCAATAAATGACTGGAACGTTCCTTCACCTCCAACCATGGCTCCTTTCAATTTGCCCACTGGCCAGCCAGCTCCAAATGCCTTTCAATTTAACAACAACATCTATGGATTTCCACCATCTCTTTCAAGTCTTCAAAACACCAGTCAGGATTCTGCAAACTCAAACGATTCTTTCAGAACACAAGTACCACTTCCATGGAATCTACCATCCGAGTATGAGAATAATGGTGCAGTTGCCATTCCAGATCCAAGTACCTTTGCTGAACCTCCAGTACCTTTTGCTACACCTGAATTTAATAATGGACATGATGCTCGAGCTCAGTTTCAACCGTTTGCTAATCAAAATTCCATCATGAATGGTGCTTCTGCCGGAGCTTTTGGCCATGAAAATGGATATCAGATGCCAGGTCAACAGCAACAACAGCATGGGTATCAACAGGAGAACTTTGGTATGGGCATGAGCGGTATGAATATGAACATTATGAACGGCATGATTGGTGTCAATGGCACGCATGGATTCAATGTAGCTAATAATGCATATCAATCACCGCCTTACAACGGTCAGATTGGAGTCCCCCAAAACCCTCAGATTGCCAATGGTCATCTTGGAAATCAGCAGTATCAGCATCAAAATCTGCTTGGTTTCAATGGCCACGGTATTGCTGCAGATCAACGCAACTTCCAACAACAGAATATGGGTGTGCGACCACAATTGCCACCAATTGCTACTCAATTTCCTACCAACCCATATAGTCCACAATACAGCCAGACATATTCTGCTCCGCCCAACCCGCAACAATTTCGAAATAACTATTATCGCGGCACAAATTCTACACCAGGTTCAGCTTCAAATATGGCTTCAAACATGAACTTTGGTAGCCTCAGTCTCGGCACGGGTCCAAATAGCATCGGTACTAACGTCAATCCAATTGGTGGTTACGGTCATAGCAATGACATGAATAACATTGGCCCTGACGGTCTAGGGAGAAATAACTCCAATGGAAATTTGCAGGCCGTTGGGAATAGTAACAACACCGCTGCTGGTGCTCGGAACGCACAGTATTCCTCGCTTCCATCTGTTGGCAATATCTACCATCCGCTTCCACCAAAGCCGCAGTTTCATACGCAAAAACCCCATGTATCCGACCCCAATTTTAGCCACCACGTTCAAGCAGCTATCAATAGTAATCCTCCACCTGTTGTCCATACGCCTCAACCACAAAAGCAAAATTTGCAAAGTGGGCAAGGACAGCCAAGTCAAGAAAGCAGCAACAGCGTTCAATCACCCGTGTCATCCAACGACCTTCCAGTCTCTGCCACTGCTTCCGAGCCAAGGCCTAGTTTTAAACCTTTGCTCCGGTCCAGTCGCGGAAAGTCTATTATCGCTTCGGTAGATCGTGCCCAGCACGTCAACGATTGGGTCCAAAATACACCGACTCGTGGAACTTCTTCGCGCGGAAACTCTATTACGAGCGAAGTTGTTATTGACAATACTCCCAAGATGTTGCATTACGACGAAGGAAGAGCTGAGCGCTCAATCAATGGTTCCCATGATGGCATGCCGGGTGCTTCCACTTTTACTCCACGCCCCCTCACCGTTAATCCATTTAATCCCATTACTACCCTTACTCCATTTAACCCCAACTCCCGTTTTGGAGCTGCCGGTGGTATGAGTCCGCTGCTTCGCGAGTTGACCCGGAACGGTACCACCGTGCCGACTGCCGATGAGGCTCTTGAGATGAGATTCATGCCCTTTGAGGAGTACTGCCGTCAATCGAAGCCAGTTCAATGGGGTGTCATGAGAATAAAAAATGTAAAATCATGTTCCCGACCTTGAATTCGCATGCTAATCCATTCATAGATTCCCTATGGCGTCACTCGTCAAGAAATTCTCGCATTTCTAGGTCGTAATGCAAGGATCGCGGCAGCAGATGACCATGAGCCTATCCACATCATCATGGAGCGTGTTACTAGCAAGACACTAGATGCCTACGTTGAATTCGTCAGCTTCTCTGAGGCCGCAAACGCTGTTCAACGTTTTGATACGAACCGCATCGGCGGGCGAGGTGGCCGCCTTGGTCAACGGCATGTAGAAGTTGAGTTGTCTTCGCAGGAGGAGTTGATGAAGCAGCTCTTCCCAAAGGCGAAGAATGTGGAGTGGCACGGTTGTAAGCCAAAGATCATTGCTCGTGACGAGAATGACAAGTACAACTCCGGTTTCCAGGGCTTCGTCAGTCGTGAGGAATTGGTGATGTTGGTCAAGCATGTCGAGTCTCCACAGCGTGTAAGTGTTTCCAGGGTTTTCTTGCTGGCATGAAATGACACTGACGTTTTCCAGTCTCCATTTTCAAAGGACTGCCCCCAGCGACCATTCGAGTGCCTTGTCAGCACATTGATCAAGTTTCCTTGGGCTATGGTCAACTACATTACTTGCCAAGATCGTGTATTGTTGTATAAGGCTACGACTCAATTACTTGCATTGCTTCTCGAGCGTGTCGAAAGTAATGATGATCCCCTTAACCTCAACTCCCAGTTGTTGAAGCGAGTTTGGCGGACTGCTTTAAAGTGCGAAGGTTTTAGTCCAACTATGAAGGATAACATCGCGTTCCAAATGAAGATCGACCCCCAAATAGCTCTTGAGCTTGGTGTCCCTCCACAAGCTGATCTCTGGAGCTATGTTTGGACCATTGGGCCGAGAAAGGACGTTGCGTATGATCTTGTTCAAGTGAGTATCCAGATGGATAAGCCTTGATTAAGAATACTGACTCAGTAACAATAGTACTATATTAAGCTTATCCAAGAGGCCACTGCAGATAAGAAGCAACTTACGCTAGCTGAGAAGGCTGCAGCTAGAGCTGAAGAGACTCCTCGGATTCCCAATCTCTTCGGCAATCTGGAAAAGCTCGTTGATTACACTGATGCCTTGAGTTTGACTCTTGCTGAGCTTGCTGAGAAGGAGTGGGCGGCATTCGAGACAGCCATTCGACGAGCACTTACTCCCGCTTTAGGGGTGGGTCCATCCAACTGATAGATCCAAGACCTCACTAGCAGCACCATACACACCCTTCCTGATTCCATACGACCTTGCAGCTGTTTTAATTTCTCAGAAAGATTTCATCAGGCGTTTCACGACATCTTCTCCCAGTAATGACTGATATATGGTTATCTCGTCCTCGAAACCTTCCGACAATCATGATAGCTGGACTTTGATTCCTCGTAATCCTCGGTTGCCTTGAGTGTTCATATTTCGATTTTCTCATTTACCATCTGTCTATCGCCAATTTGATGATTCATGAAGCCATTCTCGGAATCATTGAAGTACCGTCATATCATTGAAGGAAGAGCATTGCTAATATTCTTTCTATTTGCACTTTGAAGGGATCTTATTATCGAGAGAGATTCGGCACGTAGGTCTCACCTGCATTGTCAAATTTTTGCATGAATTGATCTTGCATACTTTCTCATGACGATAAATTCTGATACCTTGCGGACTCGCGTATTAATTTGAAAGAATTTGATTTTTTTTAATAAAAATTATTTGATTGGGATACTCGGTTTGAGATTATGATGAGTTGGGTCAAGTTTCATCTTTGGTTGCTCTCATTCTTGAGGTCATTTTATGACACCTTGATATTTGCAGCCTTTGTAGTTGTCCATTTCAGATAGTACAAATCCAGCACCATAAGTTTTTACTGAGGTTGTAACTACTGATGATGAATGAGATGTGCGTGTGAAGAGAAATTTATTTGAAGATTTAACTCGAAGAATAGTAGGTTCGACTACGAAAAATTAATTCGAATGGCAGGTGATCGAGAGATTATGGGCGAGAGGCATCATCACATTTATGAGATTGGAGAAAGGTAGAGAAAGGGGAGAAGAGATGAAAATGTGAAGTTCAATTCCAATTGTCTCGGAATATCCTCGGTTACCAAACTTCACCAATCCTTCGCTTCAACACCCAATGATTTTTGATCCACACAAGTCCCCCACCAACATCTTCAACCCCTCCATCACATGAGAGGTATACTAGGTATACATGAATGCACAAATGTCTCTACCCCAATCTTTTATCAGCAAGAAAAAGCTGATATTAAGCAAACTTGCTGTTCCTACAGAAGAATATGATGATCTATCACCGAAAGGTTCCGTTGATGAAGGCATCCGAGAATTAATCGACGAGATTAATTCTTTCGATGGTTGTTGCACAACTAGTAGTTGCGCTGGGCGAGTGAGCGTATTCCTCGAAGGGAAGAAGAGTTCTGATGACTTCGGAAGTGCGGTGCAGGAGGAATCCGGTATGGATGGTATTCCGGACGTGAAAGCTGAGAAGGGTGCTGGATTCGGGGGGAAAGGAGGGGGTGGGAGATGGCTATATGTTTCTCATGATCCAATTAGTGCTGGGCAATTAAGTAGGCTGGAAGATGAAGGGAAACTTTGTGAGTTGCTGGGGATGAAGATTAATAAGGGAAACATCACGAATTCCATTCCTGAGAACAAGAAGAGGGACGTTAGGCATATACATTTTAAATTTGAGCCGATGGTATGTTTTGCACGCTGTCCTGCTTTCATAAAATTTAAATACTGATGATTGACTAGATTTTACACGTTCTCACAGCATCAATAGATCAAGCGCAAAAAGTGCTGTCAGCTGCATTGCAAGCCGGCTTTCGGGAAAGTGGCGCATTGAACCTAATATCCATCACCTCAGAACCAGCAACTCCCATGGTAGGAATAAGATGTATGGGATTGACTCTCGAATCATTAGTCGGTGTGTTTCACGAGTCAATGGACCAAGGAGTTTGCCTCGTCGATAATGGACAACTTGGCACATTGATGAGGATTTCGAATGAGAGATTCGAAGAGAATACGAAAAGGATAGCAAGGTTTAGATTATTACTCAAAGAGGCAATGAATCCCGTGGAGAAGAAGAAGGTGGGAGAGAATGGGGAGGATTGGGAGGATTCTCAAGCTAGGAAGGCGCGAAAACGTGCAGAAGGTTTGAGGAGAGCTCAAGAATTGAAGGAAGCGAAAGAGAGGAGTGAGGAAATGGAGAATCAGGACTCAGAGGAGTTTCCACTGGGCACCACAGCAGCTCCTGTGGATTGTAGTGATATCAAAACCTGATCCATTTGACACTCCACATCATCTCGATCTCTAACCAAACTACCACGCCATGGATTATTTCTGTTAAGACGTATTCTGTACACACACGGTGGATTCGTAGACACCCTTCATTCATTCCTTCCCATCATTTAGCTCCCGTGTGATAATCCTTCTGCCCTCCCATATGGGCGTTTTCCCAGCTTATCTCACGACCCCCTCCACCCACTTGGCCTCCAACCTCCTCACCTCCCGCCTGAAAGCCTCCACTTCCTTGTAACAATCCAATGGCCTCCTGTCATTCTCTCTCAAACACCTAACCACCTCACTCTTTGCCTTTTCGACCTCCTCATCCAACTCCTGCAGCTTCTTCCTCTGTTCCAACTTCTTCCTCAACCCCTCTACATCTTTCTGGACCGCATTTCTGCCCAATTGTCTTAAGCTATCGCCTGCAGATTTCTCCTCCGATGGAGGCGAAGATTCTTCAGTGGAGAGTTTGGCGGTAAGTTCTTCGAAGTCTTTACTGGCGCGCTCTTGAAGTTTCTTGAGTTCGCTGGCGACGCGGGCTTGGATGTGAAGTTCGAGGGTTTTGGCGCGGGTAGAATCGGACTTTGGGGTATGTTAGATTCACATTTTCAGATATATAGAAACAAGAGGAATATACTTCTGAACTCGATTGCAAAGAATTTATAAGTTGTTCCGAGAACCGCACAGGTGTTTCACTACCAGACCAGATAACATCAGAGCTTGCAGGTAGAAACATGTGTGGATTATTGGAAGAATTACCTAGACCATACTTGTGCCTTTGGAGGTTCCTCAGGTTTGGAAGCGCCAGATCCCATATTGACTGGCGGATGAAGAGTCAATTGCCTGAACGATATAATTCACAATCGTGACCTCACGAGCTTGGAATTTCTCAAGGTTCGCTGAAAATCGGAAGAATTAACGCCTTGTGGCCTTGTATCGGGTGTATGTTTACCCATGACCGATCCTAGTTGGTTGAGGCTGGTGCAAGTGGCTGGAGCATTCATTACAAGGGAAGGGGAAGGTTGATCTCATCATCAGCCCCTCGACTTTAAAGTATAAAATGGATTATGGATTGGGATATTCAGCAACAGGACGATCAATCTCAATAAACTCAAAAGATCATCCAAATCGGGCTTCAGCCACATGTACATCGTATTTTGCTGACCTGTGCTCTTCTTGAGTATGATCAAATAGATAGAAAGGGTTGTCAAAATCTTCCTCCAAGTCTTTATTTTATCTACGACCTAACATGAATCTGATAATCAAACCCTTACCAGTACTCTCTACCATAATCTTGAGATATGAATCTTGTGTTTTCACAGAATGGGTCCATCTCTTCTTTTCATACATTCTCAAGGTAGTACCCGAACTACGTAGGATTTCATGAAAATTTGCGAAATTCTTTTATTTCCACTTTGGCGGTTTGAAACTAGAGGGCGTTTCTGTTTGATAGACTTGGCGCTTGCTGCTGCTTTTCTACTTTGAGATGCTCGGATTTCGGTCGGCGGCTGGCCGAATTTGGAATGGGTTGCAAAGGATTGTATTTCAGTGGTACTTTTACATCGCATTGATCGGACTATATGAAGGGGGCCCAGATTTGGAGAAGGAACTTGCATCCTATTGCATTGAATTACCCCGAAAGTTTCTGTTTAGTTTAACCTACCGAAGGTTCAGTCGAATTAAAGCAACTCGAGCACTCAATGGTAGTATGGTACGTACGTATACGGTAATAATGTCCTTTACTTGGAAGGCTCCATCGATCATGTTATTGTCTTCTGGAGTTTGCATGGGTTACAGTATGGTCTACCTGGAAGTCCTGTGGAACAGGAAAAGATCAAGAGTTCACAGCATGCTGCACATTGAAACGAATGGTTCGAATGAAATAGATTTGCCCAAGGATGTTTGCCGTGCTCCGTCGTCAGCAAGGAGCGATTTGAACCTCGTCCACTTCCACTATCCTGGTTTTGGAAAGGGCTTGAGTCTCGCATGAAATCCTTGACTATGAAGACAGACTGGTGCATGCATGTCCGAACTGAATTATTCCAATCGATGGGTGACCATGACGACTGGAATAATGGTATGAACATGTGCATCCGATGATAATTGATGATACTGTATCCGAGTGTTAAATTGAATTTTCATGGAGTATCTAAAATAGCCTCAATGAATCGGGTTTTGAATTCGTGGAAGCTTCAAAGTTCAGTGGCTGAGTGGCTGCCGGTAATGTATTTTAGACGAAGGTAAGATCTTACTATGTACTGTACGTACTTCGTACCCACAGACATGAAAACTCATTGACCCCGTTGGAAAAGGGAATTTCATAATGGATGGATCGGATCATTGATAACCAGCCGTTTTCTCATCGGAGACATATGAATGATGTTATCTACATATCTACGAAGTAAGATTTGTTACTACCGAGGGCCTACCTCCTTCAAGCCTTAACGTCTTTTGAGCCTTTCCCCTTGAAGCGTTTCGACTTGGCCTTTTAATCTCATATTCGTCCTTTCTCAGACTACTAGGTAGGCATGTAAATATACTCACTAAGGTTTCCAAAGATCTGTCAGGACTCGGGATAAAATTGATCATCTCATCTCTAGAGTCTATACTGTACTCTATCCATCCTCATCCATCTTTCTACCCCTGAAGTAACCTTCCCCTTCGGCCCCCTCTCGCTCCTCCCCTGAGTGAGTTTTGAAACACCAAAACCAATTGGAATGGGTTATCCAGGACTTTGCTTCGATTGTGTTACCTGTAATCTTTCCTTACCTTTACTTGGTGACTTGGTCACCTTTCCTCATTCACCAATGATTCGCGTGATTTCTTGTCTTTATCATCAGCCACAATTCATTGGAGATCAAAGCACGAAAAACCCTTCTCTCTTTTTCTTTTTTACCTTCTAGTAAATTTGCGTATACGAGGATTCCATGATCTCCACCAGCCTACGAAAGATAAATGCTTATTCTTTTTCATTAAATGACGGGCCATGTTCGGTCCCATTCCAAACGCCCAAGAGTCAGTTTATGGATTTTCCCTGGCAGGCATGATATACATAATGCATATACAGTACTGCGGCTATCTCCCACTCACAAAAATGCTGTGTGACGGCAATAGGGAGTGATGGCCAAGGGATTGGACGCGGGTGGACTATTTCTCAAGTCCTACTGTACCTACCCATTCAATCATTCAATCGCTTCGGCTTGTCAGGACTCAAGAACGAGATTAATCAATGGAATTTATTAGCAGGATGCAGGCAGAGAGAAGTCTAATTGCAGGGAGGGGATTCAATCATCGATACGATACGGTATTAGAGAGACTTGGAAATGCGTGTACCATGTACTGTACCTACCTAGTAAGACTTGCGCCGTACCTGATTATCATATGCCCTGGCTGTCTCTACCCTCTCTCGCTCTTGCGTATCAGTCAATCATTTCTACCTATTGATTGGTGAAATCGGCTTGTTTCCTCGTACCGTCTTCATCTTCTGTTCATCAACAAACTCACTCACTTATTAGTCGCTCACCACCTCACCCACTCTAAAAAAAAAAGACCTTTGTTTCATCCGAATTACCACTTCCTCTGACGGAGCGGGGGATGAATGTTCTTTTCTCGTTTCCTTTGGACTGTGTACAGTATACTGCGACGGAGAGCAGGGCTTTTCGTTTCGAAGTTGGAAGCTATTCACAAAATTGTGCCGATAAACCCTGCAGCGACATCATTTACCAAGCAGGCCCACGTTCCCTATTTGGATAAATTCTTTATATCGAGTCCCGGTACGTACGGACTATCATAATAATATATCTGATTCATAACTTTCGCGCTCAAGCTCAAGCAACCGCCGGTGTCGTATCCACCATTAAGGTACGGGAATGAATGCGTACCTTACTTGTCTAGCTGCTCGAGTAGACCCACACCAGTATTCGAAAAGGGATCCCCGCAGCGCAGAGAAAAGTAACCTTACCTAGGTATGTACCATCATCATCCCATCTACCTTACTAGCCCCCGTGCCAAAAATATACATCAACTCTCTTTATCGCCATCATCTCTTTGTCGTTGCTTTCTGGTCTTGGTCCTCGTCACTCGTCCTCGTCCTCGTCGAACAAAAAAGTCAATTTTGCATTTATTTATTCACTCTTTCATTCCAAATTTATTTGGGGATTTTGCCTTCATAAGTCCTGGAGACTAAATACACCTGATTCACCAATCATTTCTCCCATTCACATTCATTATTACTCGGACACCAATTGCAACATCGGTCAACAATCAGTCAATCATATATTATTTCTATTCTTGAATCATTCTTTTATATCGAGAACATAGGAAAATCAACTCTCCCTCACACATCATTCGTCCAGCTTTCACAGCATGTCCCTTGTTAAAATCCACTTCACTTTGTTCACAGATCGAGAACAATAGACAGACAGACAGACAAACAAACAAACAAACAAACAAACAAGTGCCAAGCAACAAAATTAGAGAGGTCAATCTTGGAATAATCGGACAACAGACCTCAAGTTTTATTGTAAGTAAGCCCTCCCCTCGACGGACAAAATTCGAATTTCGAATCCCATAGACCCAACGACCATATACCAAACCCAATTATTTACAAACCAACGGTTTCTAGATAGCTTTTGCACGGGAATACTTCTACATTATCTCAACACAAATAACCAGAGTATTCTTTCTATCTTGTTTTTCATTCACATTCGCTTCAGATACGAACGCACAATACAAAAGAATAAATTGTATCGGGATGGAGTCCCTCGATCTTTTGCGCAGGGTCGCAGCAGCAGCCACTGCAACCACCACCGCCACAAGTTTACAGCATGCAACCACAACAGAAGCAGCTGCAATACCGAGCAACACTATAGGAATGTACGCCGAGGATTTGAATGGTGTCAACCAAAATGTCAATGATCTTTTACGAGATGTTTTATGGTGGTGCTTAGGAATAATGGCATTGATGATCCTTGTCTTCAGGATCATGCACAGGGCCCAGTCACACATACGGCATATGACAGGGATGAATAGCAACTCGAATCAACAAAGATATTTCCAGGAAAACAGATCCAGTTGGTGGAAAGTCAAGAAACATTTGTTGTATGCCCCGTTATGGAGTAAACGTCACAATAGAGAGTTCAAGTTGTCGTCGGCTGTTAATATGGGAACCCTTCCGTCAAGATGGCATGCACTACTCCTGATCCTCTACCTGTCGATGAACATTGCCTACACGTTGGTCCTTGATTACAACAAAGAGAACAAATATTCTGTCGTAGCCGAGCTTCGAGGAAGATCTGGTGTTCTCGCTGTATGTAACATGATTGCACTCGTCATCCTTGCCGGACGCAACAATCCCCTCATTGGGTGGCTTCAAATCAGTTTCGATACCTATAACTTATTGCATCGATGGATGGGAAGGATAGTCGTATTGGAGGCTCTTGTACATACCTCCTGTTGGGCATACGTCCAATACGCGGACACAGGTTTCTCCGGGGTCTGGGACAAGCTTTTGCACGACCCATTCTCTTCCTATGGAATGATGGGTACCATTGCTTTTGTCCTCCTCCTCCTCACATCTCCATCACCCATTCGTCACGCGTTTTATGAAACCTTTCTCAATCTTCATATCATCTTCGCGGCCGTTGCCATCGCCGGTGTTTGGATCCATTGTGACATTCCAAATCTTCCCCAAAAACCTTACATCCGCGCCGTCGCCTTTCTATGGGTCGCTGATCGCGTGTGCAGAATGGCACGTCTCGCCTGGTGCAACTACAGTACCAAGGGCTGGACCACCGCAACCATCGAAGCCATGCCCGGAGATGCCTGCCGTGTTACCATGCACCTACCCAAAAAGCTCGACGTCAAGCCCGGCTCTCACGCCTATCTCCGTTTTGCCAAGCTAAATTTCTGGGAGTCGCATCCTTTCTCAATCGCTTGGGTTGCCCACCGCCCAATGTTCACTTCGGAGCTCCCGCTCGATGAAAAGAAACTCGTTCGGGAGGGTCAAACGACCGATATCAGCTTTGTAATTCATGCGCAAACTGGTTTGACTCGTCGTCTTTTCGATGCAGCCAAAGTTGCCGGTCCAACTGCCCTGACACTGAAAGCTGCATTCGAAGGGCCATATGCGGGACATCATTCTCTCGATTCCTACGGTCATGCAGTTCTTTTCGCTGGCTCCTCCGGAATCACCCACCAAATCCCCTATGTTCAACACCTTATCCAAGGCTTCAACGACGGTACCATCGCCACCAAAAAGGTTCTTCTCGTCTGGATCATCCGTGACGTTGAACATCTTGAGTGGGTGCGACCGTGGATGGACGAAATCCTCCGCATGCAAGGACGTCGCGACATTCTTACCATCAAGTTGTTTGTCACGAAACCGAAGAATCCAAAGGAGATTCATTCTCCAAGTGCGACGGTGCAAATGTTACCTGGTAGACCAAACATCAATTTATTGTTACAGGCTGAAGTCAGGGAACAAGTTGGCGCCATGTGCGTTACCGTTTGTGGACCAGGAGCGTTACAAGACAGCGTACGAGAAGCAGTGAGAGAAGTCCAAGAACATGGGGTTGTAGATTTTATCGAGGAGAGTTTTACTTGGTAACGTAAAGATGCATGCATTCGTCACCAAGCAGAAGGAATCGGAAGCAAAAGTCATAAAGCCCCATGAGATGGCAAGTCAAGTAGGGCAAAACAGGTGGTTGGTCATTGATAATTTCTTCGATTCTCAAACGTAATTTTTTTTTATATGGATGGAAGTTTTGTATAATACTACCGGACCAGACCAGACCACAACGCTGCAGTTGTATATAAATCATATCATGATTAGATGAGAGGAAAAACTCTAGAAGAGTTAGATAAGAAAGATGGAAGATTAGATTCGCTTTTAGCGGGGCGTTAGGATATCTGCCTAGGATTGTATTTAGAGATTTGACTGCCGCGGATAGGATAGTCGTTTGTCTATAGTTAAGAGGTGCCTTTGTTGTAATTGAATCGTTTGGAACTTACAGATAGTTTTGTGTGATGTTGTCTGAATCAGTGATTCCGCATGCTGTGATGATGCCTGTGTATGTTGTGATGCTTGTAGTGCGATGGCGAATAAAAAGTAACCGTCATGTTAACATCATATGTGTTGTATATTACATTGTACGAAAGATTAATTGACTAGAACTTTTGGAGGGACTTTTACTGATTGAGGGATACAGAGTTATATTGTTGTAGATATATATAATGATATAAAGATATATATTGATGCAGATTTATATTAATGTAGATCTAAGTAGATACTGTATATCGATCCTATGAAGAGTTGTATTTATTTTATATCCAATCAAAGACTTGATGAGGCTTTCTGTGTAATATTGGGTCTAAATTTCACAAAGAGAATGGTTAATTCAAGGTCCACGGTGGTCCAATTCCTGGCATAGATTTAATTGGTCAAATTTCAGAATTTCCCCTCGCCCCACAATCGGGTTAATAAAATTTATTGGAATAGAGTCATTCATTCCCTGCTTGGCCGGTGCCGGTCTTGATATTCTCTGATTGTGACTCAATATCTTCTGACCTACAAATACTAAAAAATCCTATTTATTATTTCGTCTGAATTATTCTTCACACAGAATTGCTTCAATAGCTTCTCTAAGTGCTCTTTTTAAACAATAGAAGAACAAACAACCATCAATTGCAAAGCGGAAAGTTTTAAAAGCAAAATCATAAGATTATCCCGTCAATCCAACCCCGCGATTTCGTCAAAATGCCCATGTAAGCTATTGATGCCGATGAGCCAAAGTGTCCTTCCTTAAATTCGGAAATGCAAATGCTAATTTCAAATTGATCATAGGCTTCAAGATCCCTCCACGAAATACAAGCGATTTCCTCCCATTGAATTGCCTGACAGACAATGGCCATCAAAAACTCTCGACAAACCTCCAAGATGGCTTAGCACAGACTTAAGGGATGGCAATCAAAGCTTAGTCGATCCTATGGATGGTGAACAAAAGTGGAAGTACTTTAAGATGTTGGTGGAGCTTGGTTACAAGGAGATTGAAGTCTCATTCCCTTCTGCTTCGCAGACAGATTTCGATTTCACTAGGCGCCTTGTTGAAACTCCTGGTGCCGTACCGGATGATGTCTGGCTCCAAGTTCTCTCACCGTGTCGTGAAGAATTCATGAAGCGAACTGTTGATTCCCTCAAGGGCGCCAAGAAGGCCATTTTACATATCTACCTTGCTACTAGCGAGTGCTTCCAGAGAATTGTGTTTGGTTTGAATGAGGAAGAGGGTTTGGCATTGGCAGTTAGGTGTGCTAAGTATGCTCGATCTATTACAAAGGATGATCCCGAACACGCCGGTACAGAATGGGCTTTCGAGTTCAGTCCTGAAACCTTCTCGGACAGCAGACCGGAATACGTGATTAAGGTGTGTGAAGCCGTCAAGGAGGCGTGGGGTCCTACTGAAGAGAATCCGATCATCTTCAACCTTCCTGCTACAGTCGAAATGTCAACTCCCAATGTTTATGCCGACCAGATCGAATACTTCTGCAGGAATATCACAGAGAGAGAAAAGATTTGCGTCAGCTTACATCCACATAATGATAGAGGCTGTGCCGTTGCAGCTGCGGAGTTGGCACAGATGGCTGGTGCGGACAGAGTCGAGGGATGTTTATTCGGGAACGGGGAAAGAACAGGAAACGTGGATTTGGTTACTTTAGCCTTGAATCTTTACACCCAAGGAATTAATCCTAAGATTGATTTCTCGGATCTCGAACGAGTGATAGATGTTGTTGAAATCAGCAACAAGATCCCAGTTCACCCAAGAGCACCCTATGGGGGCTCCTTGGTCGTATGTGCATTCAGCGGTTCTCATCAGGATGCAATTAAAAAGGGTTTCCAGCTTCGAAAGAAGGGCGGCCATGGAGATGAGAATCGCTGGGAAGTGCCATATCTTCCTCTCGATCCTCAAGATATCGGTCGTACTTACGAAGCTGTCATTCGTGTCAACTCACAAAGTGGCAAGGGTGGAGCCGCATGGATTATCTTAAGAAATCTCGAACTTGATCTTCCGAGGGGTTTACAAGTTGCTTTCAGCAAAGTGGTTCAGAAGCGTGCGGATGAACTCAGTCGCGAACTTCTTTCGCGCGAAATCCAAGATTTATTCGAGCAAACCTACTACCTCAAGCAGAATTCAAGATTCAGACTTGTTGATTACTCTATCAGTACCGATAGAAGTGCCTCGCCTGTGCCTCCCGCTCCAGGTAAGACGCAAGATACGACGAACTTAAAGCGTCGATTTGAAGGTGTCATTTCGATTGATGGAAAAGAACATGAGTTGAAGGGATTAGGAAATGGACCGATTTCTAGTTTGGCAAATGCGTTGAAGAGCTTAGGTATTGACCTTGAGGTGGCAGATTATAAGGAGCATGCAGTTGGTGCTGGAGCAAATGTCAAAGCTGCGTCTTACATTGAATGTATAGCTTCAGGTTCTATACAGAAGGTATGGGGTGTCGGAATTCATGAGGATGTTGTTCAATCTTCTTTGATTGCTCTTTTGAGTGCAGCTTCAAACGTAAGTCGCATATTAATACCAAATCTTCACCTGAAAATATCTAACGGCACTACAGTTCATGGCAAGCAGACCCTCAACACCGCTACTCTTCAAGGGTAGGCATGGTAGCAGCATCAGCCGTGACCTCGCGCTTGATAACTCGGGCAAAGAAAACGCCAGTCTTGCAATTCCCAAACCTAGCGCAGCACCAAAGAGTGGACCGGATGCGGTGAGTGTCTTGGAGGCAAAAGTTAATGAGGCATAAATTGGGGTTCTCTTTTCGTTGTTCTACTTATCACAAGGCTGCTTTCGTAGCAAAAAATGAGGGGTAGCTTTTTAGCGCATCTTTTCAGGGATGGGGTTTGATTGGCATTGATGGGAAGGATATTTGAAAAGGCGATCTAAAAGTATATTTGAAATTATAAAAGAAATTGTAAAAACTATGATCAGTCATTGAGAGATACCTCATCTAGTTAGAGAAAAGCGATTTCTTTTCATTCAAAAATAATACATCATATAAATACTTAATTGTACCTACTTAGTTATATCAGGGATATGGATATCTAGGTATTTCTCAAGGGGTATTTGTATGCAAATGAAGAAAGGAATATTGTCTACCTAAGTAGTGAATGGATGTATTAATTGACTTTGATTGTCCTATTTATTAGTGATTGTTACAGTATAATTACAGTATAATATATAATATGCCCGGAGATTTCCATGTGAGATTGACCAAAATCACGTGAAATATTGACCGTAGACTTAAGCGGACCAATAAGAAGTAGTCTTAGCGGGGACACCGCTCCATTAATGATCAAGGAGGAAATTTAGACTTCTTGACTTTTGGACATCAAATTCTAAACAATCCAGAGACTTTTAAAAATTCTCTCTAATGACAAGAACTGTTGATTCTTTACATTCATTTACTCAATACTTCCACAAGATCAAGAGAGGTTACCAAGATCTTTAGAAAAAAACAAAAAATCTTTCTTCCTTTACTAGAGACTACCAGAGACTACAGTTCTGTAGTCTAGCTACTCTTCCTATCTAGCAAAGAAATCGGCCTTGTCAACACCACACCCAAAGTCAACATCGCTTTCTTCAACAACCGCAAATTCCACTTGCGATCAACAAAACCCCCAGTTGAATTTCCTCAACCACCTTGTCGCATATCAAGAAAACAGTTATACTGTGAAGAGATAGAAATAACTCTTTGACAAGAATACAAATACTTCAAAAACACCTTTATACTCTTGGGAAATTGCAAAGATGGACGTTGGTTCTGTCTTGCTTAATTCCTTGGCGGCAGGTCGGTACTTCCCCTCCAACCACCACATTTGTCTCAAAAAGTGAACGGACTCTTAAATTTCACTATATTAACTATCAATAGACAATGCTACCCGTATTGCTGCTGAACAACAGCTCACCCAAGCTGCTGAAGCAAACTTTGTGAGTTCCCCCACACAGCCTTGACCGCACTATCGATGAGCTTCCATGACCTTCTTTACTGACATTTCCTTCCTTCAACGCAGTCAGGATATCTCGTCACGCTCGTAGAACAGTTAGCGAACGAGGAAGCACAAGGTTCCGTTCGAGCTGCCGCTGGTATCGCCCTCAAAAACGCCTTCACAGCCCGCGAATATGCCCTGCAACGCGAGTTACAAGATAAATGGCTACAGGTCGAACCAGAGACTAGGAAGCGTGTGAAGGACCTAACTCTTCAAGCTTTATCCTCGAACAATAACCAAGCCGGTCAAACAGCTGCACAAGTTATATCCTCGATAGCAACCATCGAACTGCCTAGGGATCAATGGCCAGAACTTATGCCCGCTTTGGTGCGAAATGTGGGAGAGGGTAGCGACCATCTAAAGCAAGCTTCCTTGACTACTTTGGGATTTATTTGCGAGACTCAGGATGCGGAACTGAGACAGAGCCTCGTACAGCATTCTAATGCCATCTTGACAGCAGTCGTCCAAGGTGCCCGAAAGGAAGAACCAAATTTGGAAGTACGACTAGCAGCTATCGATGCTCTTGGCAACTCGTTGGAGTTTGTGGATAGCAACTTCAAGAATGAGGGAGAGCGGAATTATATCATGCAGGTCATCTGCGAGGCCACACAAGCTACCGATTCAAGGATACAGCAGGGTGCTTTTGGATGTCTCAACAGAATCATGTCGTTGTACTATGACTTGATGCGCTTTTACATGGAGAAGGCCCTCTTCGGACTTACGATTATGGGAATGAAGAGCGAAGAGGAAGATGTAGCCAAGCTTGCCGTCGAATTCTGGAGCACAGTCTGTGAGGAGGAGATTGCCATTGAGGATGACAATGCCCAGGTAAGATTATAACATCTCAGATCCCCTAAAGGAGTTACACTGACAATACGACAGGTTGAAGAAGTTTCCTTGATGCGACCATTTTACAATTTCAGCAAGGTTGCAACTAATGAGGTTGTTCCCGTTCTTTTGATGCTCTTGACAAAGCAGGATGAAGATGCTGCTGATGATGAATACAACATCTCCCGTGCTGCATACCAGTGCTTACAACTTTACTCACAAGCAGTTGGTGGTTTAGTTATTCAACCTGTTTTGAGCTTTGTTGAACAAAAGCTTCGTGGAGAGGATTGGCATGATCGTGATGCTGCTGTGTCCGCTTTCGGCGCCATTATGGAAGGACCGGACGAGAAAACACTTGAGCCAATCGTCAAACAAGCACTTCCTGTTATCATTAGCATGATGGATGATAAATCCATTCATGTTAAGGACTCGGCAGCCTATGCTCTTGGCCGTATAACTGAAGCTTGCTCAGAGGCGATCGACCCAGCTACGCACTTGCCAAAGTTGATCGCATCTTTGTTCGAAGGTCTTATCAGCAGTCCTAAGATGGCAGGCTCATGTTGTTGGGCTTTAATGAACCTTGCTGAGCGCTTCTCTGGAGATATTGGATGCCAGGAAAATCCTATCTCACCGCATTTCAACGAGAGCATTTCGAGACTTCTTCAAGTTACAGAGAGACCAGACGCTGATAACGCATTAAGAACCGCAGCATATGAAGTCCTTAACACCTTCGTCATGAATGCTGCCAATGATAGTCTTCCATCTGTCGGTGAACTCTCTGAGGTTATAATCAAGAGACTAGAAAATACTCTTCCTCTTCAGTCCCAAGTTGTCAGCGTGGAAGACAGGATCACTCTTGAGGAGATCCAAGTCAGCTTGTCGACCGTCTTGCTGGCTATTATTCAACGTCTCGAGAAAGAGGTTACTCCTCAAGCTGACCGAATCATGACCATCTTACTTCAAATTCTCAGCGCCTGTGGACCTAAATCGAGCGTTCCTGATGCAGTCTTCGCCACTGTCAGCAGTCTGGCAAATGCTCTCGAGGAAGGTTTCGCGAACTACATGGAGGCTTTCGCCCCATTTCTTTACAATGCTCTTGGTAATCAGGAAGAGCCAAGTTTGTGCTCCATGGCCATTGGTCTCGTCAGTGATATTACCCGCTCAATGGGCCCACCATGCCAACCATATTGCGACACATTTATGAACTATTTATTGAACAATTTGAGGGTATGTTTTTTAAAGATATCAATCCTGCCTTTCGTGGATTGGAGAACACCACCATGCCCTAACCCGGTCAAAGTCATGTCAAATCTAACAAATCAACAGAGTACAGCACTTGCCAACCAATTCAAGCCTGCCATTCTTCAATGTTTCGGAGATATCGCAGGTGCTATTGGTGGCCACTTTGAGACTTACTTGTCCGTCGTCGCTCAAGTTCTTCAGCAAGCAGCTGGTGTTCAAGCTAGTCCCGATGGATCCTATGAGATGTTTGATTATGTCATCTCTCTGAGGGAAGGCATTATGGACGCTTGGGGTGGTATCATTGGTGCCATGAAGATGGATAACAAGAGTAAGTCACTAGATCGATGTCGTAAAATTATAGCACTAATATAATGCAGATGATCTGCTACGCCCTTACGTCGAGTCAATCTTTGGCCTTCTTAACACCATCTGGGTGGATCAACACCGAAGTGATGCTCTTATGAGATCAGCTATGGGTGTCATTGGGTATGTGCTCATCACTATATGTCTTGTTCTCTCACGTATACTAACCGTCCTAGTGATCTTGCTGATGCTTTCCCAAATGGAGAGTATTCCACATATTACCGTGCTGATTGGGTCATGTCAATGATCAAGGAGACTAAGTCGAACAGAGAATTCCAAACTAGAACCATCGATACCGCACGATGGGCTCGTGAGCAAGTCAAGCGTCAAACTGGTGGTAGCTCAGGAACTATTCAAACTTGATCAAAAATTTCAACGATCAAAGGTGTCCTTATACACCTTTAAATGTCGGTTCCTAGGCCGATGCATGAATCCTCGATAGAGCTCAACCAATATCTATCTTATTCTTTTTTTATGATTTCTCTGTTTTTTAACAACGTCTGGCCATTACTGAGGGGTATTGTCCTCGGCTAACGTTGGTCTGTTTGTTCCATCGGCGTTTTTTACATCGCATCGAATCCGCAGGACCTGTCTGCCCATTCGTTCGTCTATCGATAATCGAAGGAACCCCGTTCCATAATCATACTTACCTCTACCGGCACCGGAAAATCACATCAGCCGATATCATAGAGGAGGAACTGTCGATTTTCACACCCCATTTGTTCAGCACGACATCACCATAGCACTATCAACACATTACTTTGTATAAATAGATCCCCTTATCACCAACACAGCAATTTTGTCCCCTTACCTCGCGCCAATACCCTTACACCATCACTTTTCTGTCGAAATTTTTCTGCTGGTTTTGAGCGAAGAATGCATGCCGGGTCTTCGATTTTCTTTTATGTTTTGATGGATGACGATATTGACGATGGGATGGATGACATGCGAAACATGACGTGGTTGGTAGATGGATCAATTGTTTTCACCGCGAAAATCTTGTATTTGGAGTGGGAGGTTGGGTGGTCGGATTGACGGGGTAAGGGAATGAATGGGCGGATGCCGTACGCAATGAACGGACGGAGTGGTTGGTGGGCGGAGGAAGGAAAGAGGAGTTTTATAACATGTAAAGCTTTGGCAATGATCGACCGATTTGGGTCCTTTGTCTTGGTGATGAGCCTTTGACCATCATCATCATAGGAGGAAATATGCAGAAGGCATGCCCGGGGTTGGGTATATGAGATGGTGGAGGAAGAGATGGGAATCAAGTGATTCTAATGATGGCTTTTTCGTCTGTGAGTTGACTTAGTTGATCGACCACTCCAAACTGAAGGAAATAGATGAATACCTAGGTCAGAAAGGCGAAGTCGCCGACTTGATATGAATGGATTTATCTGCCATATTTGAATGTCTCTAAGCTGTCCATGTGAATGTATGTATGGCTATGGCATGTGATGTGTGATGCGGTAATCGCTTATAAGAAGTTCAGTTGGAAGGATTGGCGCTATCTCTAATTTGCAAATTGTACCTGACGCAGAATATGCACTATACAGGTCTTGACGATTGACCGCGCCAGCTAGGGAAGCAGTCGATTGAGGCTGCATCATGATGCGCGAGGTGTAAATGTTACAAGCGAATTTTATATTGCCATCCAACTGGCTTCCTGGAGGATCAATGGTACACGACTGTATCAGCACTCATCATGGATAACAAATAAGAGCTGACTTTACAAATGGGGATTTTGTATCTACTACGCTAGGCTAGCTAGGACAAGCAATTAAATGAAAGGAGGGTTTGAGTAATAATGAGTAGGGGAATGTATATACTTAGAATGGGAAGGTAACTTAGAATGGGAAGGTAACTTAGAATGGGAAGGTAACTTAGAATGGGAAGGTAACTTAGAATGGGAAGGTAGAGATGACGGAAAGAGGGGAAGCGGATTGTTGGGCGCGCGGGTCGGGGGGGTGGGGGTTTCCCACCTCAGGGGGCAACATCCGATCATGAAAATCAATCAATATTGCTATTAATGTACGATTTTTAAGGCTGTTGATTTGACAGAACTAATATTTGCTAGCAAGTCAGACTCTTGTTAGGATTTATGGGTGGGTGGGTGGCTGGATTGAAGGTATATAATTAGAAGTACAGTCTAGGGAATAAATACGAATACTACGCGAGCGGATCTTTTATTAAGTGCTATTGTTTTCCCGCAGATCGATCTGCTAGACAAAATCCTAGTGATGGGATACCAAGGGGCAATTAGATGGTGAGCTCAGGGTTATTGTAAGTGGGGCGAGCTTCGGGTCAAAGATAGATTTTGGCACTTGCTTTTATGGAGAGAGACTTGGGGCTGTCACTGAAGGCGGGTGGAAGCGCTCGTGCTATTATCAAAATGAAGGAAGTGACTTTTTCGGCAGAAATATCTGAGGAGGATCCGGGGGAGTTTCTGCGCTTGCCACGGGATAATCTGCGCATAGAATTTCGGTTTTCAAGGAAGCTGACTTGGGAGGTACTAGGTGAAAGGAAGGAATTGAAAATGAGGAAGTCACCCTTTCTCCCGTGGTATCAATACCCGAGCATAGTCATCCCTTTTCTGGTGGTGTAATTCCTTCTCACTTAGGATCTTGAGATCATCGCCCTGCTTGAAGGATCTGTAATCGCTAACATAAAGTTTGGTGGTATCGGAGTCTTTGATACATAGCGCGATTAAATTCTCTTGGGCCTGACTGGATCCGGTTAGGTAATGTATGCTGAATGGATAGTTGCCAGTATTTTTTTTTGCTTTGTTTTTCTATGCTGTAATATTGTTGATTGTGTTATCGAGCTGAAGCGAGCCCTATTGCTCTTACTCTTAATAATCCATGGGCAACAGCTCTTTAAAGTGATAGGCTATAAAAAAGTAGGTATACAGAAATATGAAGATGGAGCTAATACTTATGTAGTAATATGTATTAAATGCCGAGGCCGTCATTGGGAATGGAGGAAATGAGCGCTTGAGAGTAGATGAGTAAGGACTAGAGCGAAGCAAGGATGACCAATAACAAAATATTATGGATAGCAAAGCTTCAAGCAGATATCCCGCGCATCCTATCTTTGGCGGGCAAGCCGAAGAGAGATTGATCAACTCCCGCTACTACGAGCTAAATGTAGGATAGACTAGAAGAATAGGTCTTGCTCTTTCCCTTGACTTACAGCTTGCTTGTTTCCATCTACTTTGCTTAAATAGATTGCAATTTCCTCTCCACAATTCCGAATCGTTTTAGAAACCTAAAAATTCCCTTATTCACCTCCCGCCAAAATACTTCAACGTTTGAACCAGCCTCACCTCAGGGTACTTCTTCCGCGTCATTGTTTCTTCCTAAACTCTGGTGATTATTAAGATGATGCGCCGTTATCACTACAGTGGGCCACCTTTCACAATAATCGCGCTATACTCCTCGTCGTCGAGAGCCAAGCTGTTCGCTTGTTTTTGGTAAGTGTTAATACATTTGAAATTGTTTTATGTGCTGATCCTCAATCGTCATTCCAGAGCTAGAATTTACATCTAACTGTTAAGATTTTATTATGGGAGCTTTCTATGAATTGTTCAATGCAATCATTATCATCAACGAATGACGGTGATGTTAAGAATTTCTCGCTGCAATCATTACCTTGAGGTCGATGAGACCTACTCTCATGCATTTGGAGTTTCCTCAAGTCTTACCATCATAAATCGATTGATTATAAGAAGTGAGAGTAATACCGCTGTTGTAATTCTGAGCTCGGTAAGGCCTAATATTAAACCATAAGTTGGCCGCAAGCCGAACCTCACATCGAGGTGTTTTAGTGTTTTACATTCCAAATTCGGACTGCATTCCACGAGCACAGGTTTGAATGGTGTGAAAACTCGGTCTCAACAACTTACATCCTACCACTCTGTATATTGGACAGTTTGTTTGCAAAGTTATTATTCAGGAGCAATTAACAGTGATCCCTCTCCTTTGATATACACAGTATGCGCAATATGTACAATACAACGAAGTGATATTCTAGTAATGACCCCTTTTAAAACTGATTTCCCCGCTGAAATAGCCGGCGGCCGCATCTCGAATTTGTGAAACCCTTGACAGCTTTTTTTTTTTGATACAATCAAATGAACAAAACTCAAATGCTTGACGAACTCTGATACGCTTCCTATTATTTATTCTCAATTAATATACCCCACCAGCATTAGTTAACTGAATGTTCCGTGTGCCACTAACAAAAGACCATCAATTTTCGAGCGACTTCACTTCAATCATTCAATTTAACAGCTTACCAACACTCACACAATCTTCACATTATCATCTACCATAACAGCCCAGTAAGACGCGATAATCCGAATGCGTTCTTATTGCCACATTCAACTGGCACTATAATGAATCAACCATCTCTGCAAGCTCGTGACAGGTTAATACATTTCTCCCTACCAGGTCTAGCTACCGCGTAACCTCGAAGAAATTGACTGACACGTAAATTAAGCAGGCAAGCCGAGAAGAGTCATATATGAGATAGAGGAGAATGAGGTTTGTTGAAGACAAAGCTTGAGGCTCTAGGAATGGAGGGGTTTGGAGTAGAATAGCTAGCCTGCTTAGATGTGGTGGAGCTCTGTATATCTGCAGTTCTTCAACTATTCCAGTGCCAAGACAGTAGACTAGATGCTATTGTCTGCAGTTCCATGGTGTTTGATCCATTTTGTGAGAGGCTGTTACTTGAACCAACTGTAGTATTAGGCACCGAAATGTTTGAGCCTGTATGAAATTTCTAGATTTCTTCATTTGGCTGATAAAAGGTAGAGGCCAAAAATCCGACTTTCCGAGTCGGGGAACATTCAAAGAAACCTGTAGCCAACACTAAATTACCTCACTTAGTCAGGCTCATTAGCTTTGGAATTAGTTATGAGATAAAAAAAGGTGGATACGAACCTCGATCATCTCGTATCCTGTATCAGGCCAGACATGTCTTATATTAATCACTCAAAGAGCTCTCATGGCCCCGTTTTACTTCTCTGGCGCAATAGGTTAGCAATATCTCCCAACATTAGAGCCACACATGCCTAATGCTTCATATATAACGTAACTTGACTAGAAGTGGGTCATGTCATGATATGGGTCAGGTACCTTTACACCAAATTTTGTATATAAAGGTACTTAGAGCGGCTTTTATAACTCTACAAATATTAAAGATAAAATTTAAACCTTTGATAATTTGGTTTAATATCTAATAGAAATATAGTATTCAAGTTATAAAACAATTGTTGAGAATCTTGTTCTTGAATTAATACGATTTTAAAAATTCCCATAGTAATTTTTGTTAGGCAAAATTGAAAATTTGAAAGAAACTTTAATATCTTTATTAAACAATTTCATCTCTATATAATACTTTGTCATATTGAATATTTATATTGAATATATCATACTGCAAAATATTGAAACTATATCTCTAGTGTTTCTAGAGATATAAAAAGTCGCTCTAAGTACCTTTATATACAAAATTTGGTGTAAAGGTACCTGACCCATATCATGACATGACCCACTTCTAGTCAAGTTACGTTATTGGAATTTGGTAACATGTATTGTATTAGTCGTTACTACACACTAGAATCGCATCAGCTCTGTTAATGATACCACAGTTCCCGTCCGAGGCCTGCCTTTGCAATGCCATAAAATCCACTGCCCAACGTCAAACTAGCTCAAATGATCCTTCGTTCCATCCGTAGACCCTCCTCAGTCGACCAGCAAACATAATCAACTTCCATCCTTCAATCTCCGACTTATGAGGCCGATGGAACGTAATAGACTTCTTAGCCCCCACGTTCTCTTCTGGAGAGAAGGTGTATACAGATCCGAATTTTGGCATAACAGAGAATTTCAAATCAACCATTGCAGCTTCGAACGCGGTCCAATTGACTGAGCCTCGGGCTTCAGACTTTGCGAACATAGTGGAGAAGACTTGTGCCGTATTTTTATTGACTTTGAATACCAATGGCGACTCGGATACTTCCACTTGTGTGGCCTTCGCTGTGTCTTTAGTTATATCGTAAGGAGAGGCATCTAGGGGCCGAGCCTTATTCTTTTCTTTTCGTCGTTGTATTAGTATATCTGGTGCCAAGGCCTCATGGGCTGGGTCTTCGAAGGTCTTAGGAGGCTTCTTCCCGATCTGTTCAACTCTTTGCTTCTGCTGTTCATAATGAGCTTGGATCTGCGACACGCAATCTGCTACAAGATCCTGGTACAGAGACCCAGTATTTGTGCCCATTCGTCTTGTCGTAAGCTGATCTAGAGCATCGATAGCTCCTTCGGTCATGCCAGGCTCAAGGAGGCTTTCCATAGGTACCGCAAACTTCGAAAGATCGACCTCCTGCTTTAGCGGCTCAAGCTCGCCTAGCAAGCTGTTGAGCCTTGACGCATATATCTGTCCCCTCCTAGGGTTTCTTGGTGGCAGAATAACAGTAGCAGAAAGGGCTTGAACAAAACTGGCGATAACTGCCAGGTCATCGAATGCGTCCAGAACTCCCTCGTGCACGTCAGATCGCTCGGTGGGGTGGAGACGATAGAGGTCATCTAATTTCTTGATCCAAGTAACTGATTTGACGGCGTCAATCTCAGAGGAACAGAGGCGAAAGATATAAGAAAGTTGTGGATTCTCCCTAGTCAGAAGTTCTGGATCTTGCTTGAGCAACACACGCGCAAACCCATTGTCATATTTCCCTGAGACACGTCTGAAATACTTTGAACCTGTCCCTAATGCTACATAGCGTTTGAAGACTTTCTGGACCCGCGAGAATTCGAGATGAGCTACATTTGATATCTCCTGAAGCAAAATAGCATTTGCAATTTTATCATCGGGCCTCTCCGAGAGAAGCTGAAGAAGGCGATGCATGTAACCCCAGTTTGCAACTCCAGTAGCAGCATTGTGTATCAATTCAAAAATTGATATATTAATGTACTTATCGCCTAGTACGGGGAAGATCCGTCCCTTCTCATCTGGTACAAGTTCCGGTCGACTGAAGAACCAAGCATTGACCATGTGTTGTAGAACAACTGACTCAGAGCAACACAAAACCAAATAATCATTCATAGCAGTTTTCTGATCTAAGGAGCTGTTGATTATGTCGTCCAACGAAAGACCCCCCTGGTTGTGGACAACGGAAAGGTTTAAAAGAGCAGAAATAACTGCCTCTTCTGGCTTTCGTGGCCGGGGCTTCGTAGATTTGGTACTAGATCCAATTTCTAGAATGTCTCCGACTAATACGTTCAGCTGTGAAAGGATGTACATCTGCCTGGCGAGAACGAATTCTCCAACTTCCTGTGGAACCATAGCTCTGCTTTGAAAAGCAAACGCGAGCTTGGTTGTAATATCGCGATGTTGAGCAGCTGTTGTTGATTTGATTGATTGGCCATAAGTATCCTCGTCGAAAAAACGGGTGTAGCAATACTTAAAATCATGTGCATGACGAAGATTGTTGTTGCGCATACTCTCCAAGATAAATATGCAATCTCCGGGCCCATTATGAACCCCCACTCTGTACTGGTGCAGAAGTGATGTTGTCGCGCGGTATTTTAGATGATCAAGTAGAAAGTCAGGCCCTGTCACCATGTCATGAAGATTTAACTCGGGAATGATCTTCCAAGGGTCGCCCAGCGACCAATCTCTTGAATGCTTCAAATACGCATTTTCTGGTACGCCAGCCTTGAAAGCCTGTGCTCGTTGATTTTGGCTAAAAGCTCGCCAGATCTGTTCAATTTTGGAACCGTGTAATTCATATTTTCGTGCAAGATCTGAATGAAGTGACTTGATCTGTTGAACATTCTCTGGACCAGTCTCCATAGTTGTAGATGCGACGAGATTCGGTGTCAAGTAGTTGGATGTTGGATGTTCGATGTTGGATGTTGGTTGCAGAGTCTGATAAAACCACTTCGATGGTTTCGTGCTTGGGTACTTGTGGCGGAACTTTACAGCAGGGGTTACCGATGTCCCAAAGCACGTGAAACATTCAATTCCACATTCAATTGTGGCAGTATGTAGTGATAGCAACGAATTGATTGCAGCAATCAAGTTCATCTAAGACAACTACAATGTAAAGACACCTGATGGAGTATACTTAGGATTAAGCTTACTCTGTGCATTCCGGGAGGAAAGGGATGTCTTACCTGGAGCTTTACAGTAACTCTCGAGGTTGCTGTATCCAACAATGGACTCTGTGCTTTCAAGGACGAGTAATCTTGAAGAGTAAACAAGGTAAAGGAGTCATCAGAGCATGAATAGCTTCTGACATCATCAGCATAATATCACCTAAGTGCAGCTTATATACCATAACCTCCACGTCTAATGGTGCGCACCATACTGCTCCAGACTAGCCAAAGTCTGGGAAAATCTGATTTTCTTCTTTCCTGGTCGGAATGTCCTATTTCTGCAATTGGCAAAGAATTTGAAATCGCACGCTTTGCCTTGAATTATGCAGCCCATGTGCCATCCTGACATCGAGACTGGAGGAGCGTGATTGAGGAGGATTCTGGTAAAGGTGTGATTTTTCTTTCGATCCTGTAATGCATGGCAAATATGTACCTTTTCCTCAGCCAAGAAACATCTTTTGACCTTCATAGCTTATTGTATATTATGAACAACTGTCACTGGCCTCTTTCAGCTGACTCAGACATAAAGAGATAGCATCATCCGAAATGTTACCTCCCAAAACGATAGCATGGATCCAATTCGGCACCCTTTCTAATCCTCACCAGAGTTGGTCGTCGCACAGTGTATCTAACCGAAACAGTCTTTTCGATGCGCCAATGGCACATATCTGTAAGCAAGAGCTTCAAGGAAGTTGAAATCAAGCTTGATGACACCATGAAGACCTTCATGATCATTTACCGCAAAGACAGGATCAAGAGAATCAACAAAGGTGCTAATATCGTGGCCGTCAAGCTTGATGTGATAGGTAAAAGTCTCACGCGTGAATGGTTCGGAAATATGCTCACGTGATAACACATTGTATCCCTAGATACTGTCTGTCCTCATAGTCTATGATAGATATGATAGAGCGGTATAGTGTACTTCCTTCTGCAGGCTGTTTGTGAATGGATTGGTTATGCGAGATCTATCAAAGATCCAAGAGGGAACAAGGACTGAGTGAGGAAAATTACTGTTGAATAATTATACTACCGACATTGATCTCCGCCAATGATTTTAGGAAAATAGAACGACAATTCACCCTTTCGAGGACTGCCATATGCCTATTCCTTTCTCCAAACATAAAAAATCGCCTGTTCGTTAAAATTGAGCTGATAGTATGTCTAGGTAGTAAGTACTAACCATGGACTAAAGGCGAGGGGATGAGGAAGTCATAATAACTTCTATATGATGATTCGAGGTGACAAATTTGTCTTTCTCCTCAAATTTTCAGCTGTATATCAGCTCTTCACCAAAGCGTATGAAAGTTGTCATCGTCACTGTTGGTTGTCTAGTTGCTATATTATTGTTACTATGTATAATAATTGCCGCTTGACGAGGCTGTAGATTTTCCCCACAGAAAATCCTCGCTTAAAAATGGAAATTCTTGGCACACACAATGAGCGCTGAGGTCCTTCAAACACACGACGACGAGTTGATTACATAGGAAAGTCAAACCTTCACAACTGTACGTATAATATCGAAAAATACACAAGCGCTGCCGGACTCTTGCTGGCCGGATACATGAAATTGTTGACTGACGATATTCGCATCCTATAGAACAACTCCAATCCTTCCTCATTTAATACCTCCCCTCACTGCTCGACGAAGGTCAAACTATAGCAATCATGGATATGGAAAAGTTGAAGAGAATGCAGGCCAGAGGTGGTGTCAGAACTGGTGAGTCAAATTGCAGCGAATACCGTGGATTATGCGAATGGCAGAAGAGTTGAACAGCTTCAGATGGGACGTTTTGCAGGGTGGAGGGGCTGGCTTGATGGCTGCGCCATGCCCTTTTTTTCTTTTGCGATATCTGAATTTTTAAAAGCTAACATGTGGCCCAAGGGTATGTGACAGAATCCTTCATCTTCATCTGCAATTCATCATGCGCGAATACGATCTCGAAGTTTATGATTTGAAGGAAGCGCATAGCGGGGTAGCAACAGTATGCTAACAATACAACAGTGGAAAGGGTACTCCAAGAAGAAAGGTCAAGAATGTCCACAAGAGCACTGGAACGGACGACAAAAAGTTACAGACTTCCCTCAAGAAGCTTAATGTCCAACCCATCCAAGCTATTGAAGAAGTAAACATGTTCAAGTCCGACGGAAATGTTATCCACTTCGCAGCACCAAAGGGTACTTTCACCTCACAATACGAGCTACTGGACGTTACACTAACCTTCTAATCAATAGTTCATGCTGCTGTCCCATCCAACACCTTCGCCATCTACGGTAACGGTGAAGACAAAGAGCTCACCGAGCTTGTCCCAGGTATCCTTAACCAACTCGGCCCAGATTCTCTTGCCTCCCTCCGCAAGCTTGCCGAGAGCTACCAATCGATGCAAAAGGCAGAGGGTGGTGAGGAGAAGAAGGATGACGAGGAGGATGATGACGACATCCCAGATTTGGTCGAAGGAGAGAACTTTGAGGATAAGGTCGAATAAATTTCCCGTACCTGAGGCGAAGTCAATTAGGAATGATATTAGAGAACATTTGACGGCATTGATACGAGAACGATCATATTCTTCTTTCTGGCCATGTTACGGCATTTGCTGCTCGAATATAAAATTTCAGGTGGTCGGAAGGTTACTTATCTGTACAAAATCATACTACACGTCAAGTCCTTCTATATGACAATATCATTCGTATTGATCAAAAGCATTCAGATTCCGCTGTGTTCAATCGGGAGATAGAATGATCCTAGTTTTTCTTCCGGTCAATGATTCGACAATTTAGACAAGTTTGTGATTCTGAACAGGTGATACTTCACGATTTCACAGCCTCTAGTATTTCCTAAAAGTATTTGGGTTATCTCCACTAACGTGTTTTCACAAATGAAGTAGTATACTTTCTTTCATTTCATGCTGATAGAAAAATGCGAAGGCACGGGGTGACATTGCATGCGCTGGGCCATTCTTTACAATCTTATTTGGATCTGACGTTAACCTTACATCGAAAACTAGCCACACTACGATTGAAATCATGTTTCATTCTAAGAGGACCTTTGTGAGCCGGCCAATGGTTGCTCAATGCTAGGCACCTCATCCTAACTTTTCCTCTAGTGCCTAGTTCACATCGTCAACATCTGCACTCTTTTCGCTGCTCCCGTTCTCCGTTTCTCCTTTCGTGTCCTGATTGCCAGCCACTTTCCCTGTATTCTCGGATCCACCCGAAGGCTCTATATTTCTCGTAAATTTCGTGCTTTTCCACTCTGTTGGACCAGGGCTATCGTTTTCACGTATTGCCCCCATACCTGCAATATCTCCTATACCCCCTAAATCTTCTTCTACATGCGCTTTCCCTTCCATTCTTTCAGCGTCCTTTCTCCCTATCCTCCCATCTTTCCATTCTCCTACCCTCTCGTGCCAAATCATCTCTCTTCCCTTTCTTGTCTTTCCCATATCTCCTTTCTCTCCCAATTCTCCACCTTCAACTCTCGCTTCTTCCGCTCGGTGGTCTTCCTTCGTCTCAAAACATAAAATCCTCTTAATTTTTCCTTCTTCACACAACCCGAGCTCAACTTTATACACCTCCTTCAATTCCATCATAGGTCCATACGCCTTTACCAAATCTATCACGTTACTCATCTTCTTCATATTGTCCCGTGACTTCTTGACCTGAATATCCATGGAATGTAGCTGGGAGGTGTTTTTTAGACCATTTAGGCCCAGGAGTAGAGAGAAGGAGGTTACGAGGACGTGGATTTTGTGTGAATGGCGGATGAGGGTGTTACGGATGAAGGTGTGGGATAGGTGGTGGGGCAAGGGTGGCATTTTGGTCTTGAGGTTCCGGGTCTAAGGTTTTGGAGTTTGAGAGGATGGGAGAGGTAATTGCAGGATGAATGTAATGTTGAGTTAATAAGATGATACGATAATGGGATATTATAGTGGTATATACGTGAAAAAGTTAAAGAAAAGAATATGCACCCCATTATTATCACCATTGAGCAAACAATGGGATACCTGTGTTTTGTAGACACAATATCCCTTTCTATTCTTTCATTTTTTTATTCTTTAGCTCCTTCACTCAGCACCATAGCTCCCCTTCCACATCTCATCCTGTAGATTGGTATGGTGATGAGTATCCGTCACAAAGGAGGAAAATAAAAGGGCATCAAAAAGTATCATTTCCACTGTGACACACTGTGAGTATTCGGATACGTGCAAATGATATATGCAATAAATTGTTCTTTCTTCCCTGGTATTTTCTGCCCTTCTCTTTCTTCTGCATTGAGTCATTAGATAATTGCGGAGAAAGATTTGATGCATCACTCTTTCTCTTTAGTTGGCCATCTATTCCCAATTTCTCTTGGTGATATCCAGCAAACATGACAGGTAATCTTCTCTTCTATACTTTCCTTCTAGCAATATTTTTCCAACAAACGAGAATGAATGGGTACTGGCCGGTATGCAAGAGGGGTCTTTTTCTCTCTTAGTCCAATTTGGCTCTCCATTCTCCATTGCTCTATTCTACCTATTCTATCGCATAATGTCCGAATTCCTTCCGAGTGTCTTCCCAAATTTCCCATTTAGCTCTTCTTTTCTACTCCCAACTCATAGATCATCGGATATATTTGATGCACTGGTTCTGGACTTCTTTCGAACTTGCAGTTTGCTATGTGTATGTGCAAACGAATCAGATCTAGTCACTGTATCAGATACCAGTGGGACGATCGACAATAATGCCAATATTGAATCATACAGCAATATTTCTGAAGAAAAGGAACAATTGAGCCATTTTTTTCCGATCTGAATAGTGTTCTCAATGTTTCGGAACAGATGGAAAAATAAACGCTATTATGATGTTATTTCAAAAATGGCAGCAAGCAAATTCCTCGTCTCTGTTTCCATATTGGAATCAGTAATCCGCCCTATCGGTGTTGGAGGTTTTGAATTTCCTTTAATTCAACAATGATTGAGACTGTACTTGAGTAAAAGCTAGAACGGGCTATTTCAAAGCATTCAAGAGTAAGGAGATTTTGAAGATTGAAATAATTGAAAAGATGTTCAACTAACCGCTTGACCAATTGGAAATATGGGAGTGGCGCAAAACTCAAACCGTTGGATGATTGACTTCAAAAGAAGTACTGACGTGATTGGAAACCATAAATCCGACAAAATGTTCGAACCATTGACGATAAGTCATTCTTCTGAGTATGGGAACTTACTCGAACCACCAACAGTTTAAAATCTTGGACCTCCTGAATATAAAAGGTAAGAAGTCGTGGAGCAGTAACTTAAAGTTGCAGTACTATCGGCTTTTGATTCTTGGCCTTTGATTCAGGTGGTATACAAAGCGGATGGAGCCCTCAATTGGATATATCTTTCCATCTTCTCTTAATTTCGTCTGCGACGTCTTTGCTTCAGGGAGATGTTTTTGAGTGTAGATGATGTATTCATTTCATGTGTTTGTGGACCTGAGAAAAGGGTTTCGCATGTACACCCGTGGTCGACTATTGATGTAAAAGCGGGCGTAAATGACACGTCGATATAGATGCCAAATTACTAGACAAGAATGGTCTCGTACCTAGAATAAGGTCGGGGTTCTAGGGGTATTTATACACATGTTTGCCGCAAAAATGCTGAATGAGTATCAGATTTATAGTAGAAAGGATTGAAAAAAAATCGGAAAGTTCTGAAATGCTTAAGCTTGAAGACTCGACTTAAGATGAGATCGTGTAACAGTAAATCGACAACCACTAATTTGCACTGCCGGAGGCGGTGTATTTCACTATATCTTCTGGTTCTGGGTGAGTTGCGAATAGAGGCGTATCTCATGGATCATTCGAGGATGCGAAAATGGCTTTCAATGGTGCACCTCACAGCATTTCCGAGAAAGAGGAAATGAATTCATATATAAGCAGCTCATCCGATAGAGTTCCCTTGTTGATGGGTTTCGCAGATAGACGGCGTATTTCTCGGCATTTTCGAGATCGGAACATAGAATCTTGGGCTGGAGAATTGGCTCACAGATAGACAATGTATCTCTGGTACTTTGAGATTGGGAAAATAATTCGTATCTGACGATATACTGGCTGGTAGAATCGATGACAGCATGAGATGAACCTTAGACACGAATCCATCAATGATTTTTTGCTTTTCCCGTCACCAACTTCATTGCATTCTCCTTCCAACCTGCTGCTCCACCATTTGCATCCACAAACTCTCGTACATCAATCTCTCCATAATCTAATTTTCTTCTTCTTCCAATCAAAGCTGCATTTCTCGTACTAGGTATTCGTAGCCATTCCTTCTCTACTTCCCACCCACATCCTTCAGCAAGCCCCGCAACCCATGCGACAAGAGAAGCGTAAGCTGATGGAGTTCCCTCGGAACCTTTGGGAGGTGGTGCTCTATACCTTGCGCCACTAAGAGCATGACTACAACATGGAATCATCATAAATGGAGATTGAGAGATGCTCGCAAGGATAGGTGTCCATGGAGTCAGCTCATCGGCGTGATTTGAAATAATGAATGTTCCCTTAGGAAACTTCCCATCATGAATACTAGGCCCCGAGGTTTGATTTTCATTTGACTCTGAATATAGAATTGAGGGTATTAAGACAAGTTCTTGTAATTTTTCTCGTGTTTTTGGCCCGAAAACACTCCAAGATTGTCGTTCTCTAGCATCAAATCCCCAACCTGTATAACCTTCCTCCGATAAAATGTGGACGAGCAATCCATTTCCACAGCCAATATCAACATAACCTGGAAACTCTGTATCTTTATAAGTATCGGCCCAAAGTTCAATGAGGAATGCTGCGATGTTCAGATCCTCGAAGACATGCTTTTCAGGGTCTGTCACTTCAGCCCAATTGTCAATCAAAGTCTTTGCATATTTGGCCTTGAGACGAGCATATGTGTTCTGAACAGTAGCTTGGGGTATGATAGTATCATGGTGAACTTTCTTGACATATCCTGCGGCAGTCCCTTGTCCATGCTTATACAGAGCAGCCAATAGATGCCCCGCGGTTCTTTCAAGTATCTGAGAGCGAGGTTCGGAATCGAAAAATGAATAGTGTATTGCAATCTTTCCATCTTGCGTCCCAGGATTAAAAGTATGCTGAAAGGCAATTCCGCGAACCTTGGGATGATAAAATGGTGATTCATCAGGTGATGATATATGAGGGAGATAAATGACTAAAGATTGAAGTTCTCCAGTATCCATAGTTTGCGCATAAAAGAGACATGTTTGATCGAGTGGCCTATCTTTTAGAATATTTCTAGGTATCATGATTCTTACCATCACTTTTTGTAAAGTGTAGTTGCGAAAATGAATGATCCTCGCAGGAATCGTGGGATCATTTTGAAAATTCTCACCAAATTGCTGTTCCAACGAGATATCGGCTCGAAATAAATGATTAGAGTTAATGTTTGGATTTCGAATTAAATTCAGCATAACCTGGGAAAAGATCTCGGGTGAAAATGAACATTTATGCTGAAGTAAAGGTGTCCAGGTCCAGATATGACCATTTTCGTGAGTGATTTCCTGGAGTATCTCTGGGGATCCAACAGGATACGGTTCTGGGCTGAATGGAATCTTGACCGGCGTCATGGCTACTACTGCTTATAACGAACTTGCCGGTATTGGGAGCAAAGGTCCATGTCTCCCAAGACGAGAAGTGAGGAATAGGATAGGATGCAAGCGATGGTGAATATCACGTGACAATAATTGCAAGATTAGGATGTCTACACCATTCTGAAGCCATTAAAGCATTTGACGAAAAATAAAACATTGTAACCGTCTTGAGTTCCTACCTTTGCTCCTTTGAAGTTGTAATCAAGTCAACAAAAGCCCAATTATCATCCTAACAGTGCGGGAAGCTGACAAGGCTGACAAGGCTGACACGGTCATTGACTGCTTGGAAGGGAAGGCTCATCCTAATTTAACGAGGGCCAATTTAGCGAGACGTTAGCGCTCGCACGCAAATCCCAAACCAAAAAAATTAAGAGTCTAACGAATTCGGTGTCTGCCAATTTCTCGAACCTGACCACGACTCCGCAGGAAACAACCATCGCACGACAAACCACGACAAACCGACAACTTACATCGTTGACATCATGCGTACTTACGAAGATTCCTTCTCCGGAGCTAAGATCTACCCTGGAAAGGTACGAGTGTTATCCCTTAATAATTGCGGTGTGGCGATGGATGTTGGAATTGAGGAGGAAGGGAAAAGATGGATCGATCACGCAGGCCCAGATTTAGGAATGACTTCAAGAGCGCATATGGGTTGGCAGTTAGGGAATTCAATGCTAATTATGTTTGTCTATTATACAGGGCAAGCTCTACATCCGTGGAGACTCCAAGATCTTCCGTTTCCAAAACGGTAAATCCGAATCGTTGTTCTTGCAACGCAAGAACCCTCGCCGAATTGCATGGACCGTTCTCTTCAGAAGACAACACAAGAAGGGTATCTCTGAGGTACGATATCAATTTATTTCGCAATTTAATTCAATTCGCATCGGGATGGGATAAATGACATCATGGGAAATCGGAAGGTCTAAAATACTAATAAATTCCTCAACATATAGGAGGTTGCCAAGAAGCGTTCCCGCAAGACCGTCAAGTCCCAAAGAGGTATTGTCGGTGCTTCCCTCGAAGTCATCAAGGAGCGAAGAAGTCAAAGACCAGAAGCCAGATCCGCTGCTCGTGAATCCGCGATCAAGGCAGCCAAGGAGAAGCGTGCCGCCGAGCAAGCCGTCAAGAAGGCTGCAAAGGCAAAGACCAATGTTTCCACCCAATCGAAAGTCAGCAAGCAAGGATCCAAGGGAAAGGCACCAAAGCCAATGAACACTAGCCGTTAAATTTGTGGTTTATGGTTGTCGGGGTGCAATGGAAGGGATTGGGTTGTTGTTAACGAAATGAACGAATAATATTCGAATATTTCGGGAGGTTTTCAATCAAGCATGGTCGAGCAAATATGGGCTTTTCGGCGTGATCTTGGTCAATAGCTTCACAATGACAAGAATGGTACAAAAATCGATGGTCAGGGTGCGAAATGTGTGTGCATATGTAATTGCATTCTGCTAAGTTTCATAACTTGGAGATTTACGAACAAATGGAGTCATTTGGTTTCCTGGGCCTATGAAAGACTCAGGAATTTTATAATACTACTAATACCACTGGACATAGTAGCCGGCGTCATGTTTTTCATTATGCCCCTAACCCTTTCTATTTCCTCTAACAATCTTCTTTGTTTCTTCTAGATACTATCCGCTCTCCTCTCCACCCACGGGACTCGATTTGAATCTTTTCCACCATGTCCGAGATTTCCACCACAAAAAACATACCCAATTCATAAACTTAATGAATACCACCTTTCTTTCATACCACTTCCCACTTCGATCTTTTCTCCAATGCATATTTTCATAACAATATGCTTAGTCATATCCAGTGGACTGAATTTGGACTTCTCCTACTCGAGTATAACAATACCTTTCCCACATCTTCCCGGTTCACATTTCGCGGATATGTTGCAATTCTCCGTTTTCTATCTAGGCTTCTTCTAGTAAGATTGATGATGATGGAATTAGAGTTGGGTTGAAGTTTCTTTAGTAGTTTTCTAGTGCTTCATCGTTCTTGATTGCATGCGGGGTATGGAAAATGGATTACAACGTTTCTTGAGTACTTGCGCGTTCTGGTCGGTGATTTTTGAGGAGGCGGAGGAGTTTAAAAGATAGGATATAATGTATGGCACGTAAAAAGTCACTGCCCCAGTCACTCTACTAATAGCGCTAGCTCCTCATAAAAAGGCGGAATCATGGGGGTTAGATGTTTCGCTAAGGATGTAACAGGATGTACTTTAGGTCCTCATGGAATTTGGTATATGGTGTAGAGAAAGCTTTTGGTTTGATGATCAGTAACATTTATTGCTAGATGATGTTGATTAACATACACTTTCTATTTGAGATTCAACATGCAAGCGAGTTTTTCCCCCTAATATAGTTCCGAACATGAAGGATATAAATCCATTTCATCTCATTTCATCTCATCCACATCACAGTATCTACTTGCAGGTTATTGTCAATTACGTAGTAAATACAAAATCTTCATACTTTGAATTCTGAATTCTAATTTCTATCCATCTATACATAATTTTCCTCTGTTTCTTTTAGAATATATCTCGTATTCTGTTGCGATAATATGAGGGAGGGGCTGCTCTGTAAGTAATGGTCTAGGTCTAGCATTGTGGACTTCTATTTTCCCATTTTATTTCTTCATGGTTTGAAAGTTAAGCAATAGATTTTTTTGTAACATGGAATTTAGAATATAAATACTCAATTGTGTAAGCAAGCCACGAACCTTCCTCACACTTCATATTAAGCCAAGTCACTAAACCCGATCCAATCCAAACTCGAGACATGCGTTATTTCAACAAAGCTTGCAGGTGGAGATTTTTTAAAACTCCAGAAGACTTGATGGGTACAATTATCTCTTTCTATGGTTTTAAGTTAAACGGGGAAGTAAAGCGAATATTTCGAGTGAGGGGGAAGAGGATGAGATGGGCAGTCAGGGCCCGTAAATGCCGAGTACTCAAATGGAGTTAAAATTGTTCGATGAGGGTTTGGATGGTTTCTTTTTCTAGAAGGGGGGAAGAGACTGAGATAAATAGGAGGAGAGACTGAGATAAATAGGAGGTGATACGAGTGGCAGAGGAGGGGAGTGGGGAAACAGGGGAATAGGGACGGGAAAGGCGGGGGAAGAGGTGCCAGATGGTTATTCGGAGCAGTGATTCTATTGCATTTGGTTCACGGATTGTGGATGTTGAGCTAGTTCAACTGGATCAAGGAAACTTTTGGTGGGATAGAGAGATCGCGAAGATATCTTGTAGCACTAAAGCTGCTAATTAAGACAATAGGAAATGTACGTCTTTGATGGATATAACAGGTTCATTTTGATTGTATGATACTACCCGACACAACGCCATCACAACTTGGGAGGACTGTCGTACGAATGGTGATGACTGAGATATCTTCTCTCAATCCCATTCTTGTCCTTCAAATATGCAATTGTAGGTGCTCTACTTAGCATTTACACCTCTTATCTTCCCTCAAGTTCATACAGTTTCATCACGCGATTATGTAACGACGTCTCACGTCATCCTATCACCATATCCTCGCTATCGCTAAAAGCATCAATCAACTTAGTCCCCTCATTCCCGACCTCAAAGAGTCCCCATCTCTGTTCTCTATCTCCAAACTTCCTTCCTAAATCTCTATCTTCGCCCAAAATAGGACATTCATCCCTCAAAACCTCAAAAACAAAGCAATAATTAACTTCCACCTCCGGAAAAGTCTCATCCTGACTATAAAGAACCTCAGCATCTGCTATCCTCTTCGGTATTTTCGAGATCATGATATGTAGATCTAGAAAATCATCAAAGATTCTTCCTAATGAAGGTTTTTGGGCCGTGGAAGTTATTATAGATTGAATAGCTGGAGCAGCTTGACGAGCACCAGGTTTTGTGTATTTGATCTTGGTGGAAATGGTGGTGTTGTGGAGGATGGTGAGGATATTTTGGGTATGAGTTAATGTGTGTAGAGTTCGTGATAGTAGAGAGAGTAGATTGTGTGCTGAGGATTTTTCGGAATGCGTGAAGAGATGGGATATTAGGTAATGCATATTGTCAATGACTAGTATTTCGGGAGCAGTTTCTGCCTCGATTATGTTCGATGTTGTGGGTTTGACTGGCGGCGGGGTCATGTCGATGTCTTCTTCTTCGCTATCGCCAATTTCTTCTGGTAGTTTGTACAGTGGTGGTTCTACTTGCTTTTCAGCACATTCGATTTCCGGCGATGCATTGTTATTAGAGTTTTCCTGATCCCTCTCTTTACTGTGTTGGCCATCTGTTCGCCCTATCTCACTTAAGACCTCCCACAATCCCTCGATGTCAAAGACTCTACTAATTGCAACCAGCTCCAACATTGTATTCACCTCTTTTTGTATCTCAATTTCAGTATCTGAATTGTGGCTATTCCCAGAATTCATCCTTGTATCGTCCATGCTTCTGATCTCTTGTCTCATTTTACGTAGTCTCGACTTCAACACTTTGACTAAGAGAGGAAGGTTAAAGGAGCCGGTTGTATCAATTACTACGACTTTTGGCTTTGACTCATTTCTTGATTTAATTTGGGGTTCCTGGATGGCTTTTGCTAAATCAACATGTTGAAGAAGAACTGAGGCTATAAGATTGAGAGATATCTAACATCGCGTCAGTTATTTCGCTCATTCAGGATTGGATACATAATTTACTAGGGACTTACCAATCTACTACCTACAGATTCATCTCCATCAGGAGCACTCAAGCCTACCACAATACCTCTCTCAAAGCCTGGACTCAGTTCATTTTTACTGGCACAAAGAACGTAATCATCGATCTCTAGACATCCCGTCTTGATTCGTCTCAGTCCACCATTCGTCTCAATACACCTCGCGCGTTCTCTCTCTTCCAGTTCCAGTAACCGATCTGCCGTTGTTGGCTGGGCTGATTTTGGAGGACTAGAAGCTTCTGATTGGAGTCTGTGATCTATTTCAGCCATTTTGACAATCTGCGGAAGGTTTATTGCGGCGCGTTGATACGCGGATATATGCGAGACGTATGGCCATCTCAAGCAATAAGGTTACCATTGAAATCGGCAAGAGTAAGGTCTCCCGAGTCAATTGCGATCATTGTTAAAACACACGTATTTTTCAAAACGATATAAAGAACAAATTAGCTCACTCCTAATGGCATGCACGGCGCGTTCGACAATTTCATGGAAGGAGATGTACAATTCCAATTACTTCGGAGGAATAAAAGTTCGTGCACAAAGATTACACGTGTTCACGTGATATAAGCTATAAGCTGAAGACCAATTATTCTTTCGACGGACTTGTCAACTTCTCTTCTTCTCCGCTCTCTTCCCTATTTCCTCTTTCCTCATAAACCTTCATCCGCTTTCACCTGTGGCCTCGGAATAAGACAAGAGAAAGGACAAAGCTACACCACATTAGTCCTACCCGACACAGATGCCGTCCTTCCCGCTACAAAGTTCCACTAATTCCTCATTTCAGACTGCAAACCAAGCCAAGTAAGGAAAAGCAGAAAGCTGGGCAAAAATTCCGACTTGCAACAAAACACTTTTTCTTCAATTTAGTTGGTCTTTATGCTTCGTGTTTCCAATATCACGGCTAAAGCTTACGACGACGTTGTCATACTGGGATGGATGTATATTTCTGGTTTAGGGGCTTGCACGGTTTGGAGGATTCTGTCCCGAAAAGCCTTGGGAAATTGCAGTTTTTTATGGATTTTTTGTATATCCTTTTCTAAGTTTATACTCTTTACATGATTTTTGTACTGTGGGATTAAAGAAGACATACTTTATAGTTCTCATCACAAGTGTTTGAAACTATCACCTCAAATTTTCGGATCTTGCCGAAGTTCACAGAATAGGCGACGTATCATGCTCTACAATGTGTAGCAACAGCACAATAGAACATTCCCATCTTACTAGGATGTAATAAACACGGGCCCACTGTTCCTTGTACCTTGTTCATCGTTTTCTTCCTGCCTATTTTGTCGAATGTTTCATTCTTTTGAGAGATAACGGTTTAGCTTTAGCTCAGTCATGCTCCGCATCTCCTTTCAGCTTAGCTTTGATGTTTAGATGTTGGAATAGCATCAGTCACCTCTCAAGACCTTTTTCTAACTCGAAACCATTTTCTATTCAAATGTTTCTCGAGACTATATTTCGTGCAAAGGAAACTATGTGGACGAACTCCAGCCTGCTGAATTATTCTCCCCGATTCCTTTCGGTTGCTTCAAGGAAATATGGGATCCGAGTTTTCGATTCTATATGTAAGCTTGTCATAACTGCTGTTTGGCTTAGGTCATAACATGTTGATGACAAAGAACTTAAGGTTATGTGCTCCTACATTCAAGAGAGGGATTTTTAAATTGACAAGCCCCATTGCCATTCCAATCCATCATTAACTTCCGCTTCCACCAACCTTCATAGCTTCATCTTTCCTCCAAAGAGACCAGAAAAGCAAGACCATGGGCGCCTAGGCTTATGCGTCCCAATCAACTTCCTAATAGAATGATTGCACAAGCGGCGCAAGACTAGTCACAGAATATATCCCGTGATATAGTGCGAAGGTCTGGAACGTATACCAGATTGTATTAACTCTTGATTTCTGGTTAAGTATCCGGGCACCGGACTGCATTCTTTTCTGTCACTTTTCATATTAGAACTTATAATATCTTTGTGCGGCGCTAGAACTACCGGTGATATCACACTGGCTAAACCATTGGGTAAGTAATGCGTGGCCTCTGTAAAATATGTTTGAATGGCCTCAGAACTGGTTGCTTCCAGACACACATGTTTCGCGGGAAGATTCGTGTTGAGAGTTGACGGGAAATGTCTTCAACAGCCCTCTCCTGCCTTCATCATAACACTCTTGACTAGCTGGATGTTTAATTTTCAATTTTCAATTTTTAATAATTTCTTCCACTGCGTCAACCCGATCCTTGTCCTCCTTCTTTAGCCCATCTTCGTGTGCAGTAACAATGTTAATAGTTTCAACTTTCCACTACTTTTCTAATCACACTATCAACAACCATCATATCGAATAAATATAGAAACTATGCACATCAAAGCCGCTTATTGGTCTTGCTGCATTACTCTAGTAATGGCAGTAAATGGCAGCAGTTAGTGATCAATTATTATTCTGGCTAGCTGACATCAAAAACAACAATATCAGCTAGCTACTTCTTTCCAATGCTTCCATAACTCGAGCACAAGCTAAGGCCATGGATTGTATACCTCTACCGCAGGCTCATTAACAACGACTGATTTTCCTTCCGTCGCTAATTAATTATAATTATAGCCGTTTAAAATCCCTAAGCTATTTAATTACAATAGTAGTCATATCTCATCAACGCGCAATACATTGCTCGGCAAGCAGTAATTATTCGATTTATATAATGGGGGTGAGGTTGTATCTTAGGTTGTATTGCGTCTCTAGGGTAATATCATAGGTTCTTTCACCATCTAACTTTATCGATGTAAATACCCCTGTGTGCATTTACAGTTTTAAGTAATATATCATTTGAGTGATTTATAAAATATCAAGGAAAATAAAAGAGTCTAGGATTATAACTATAATTATTGAGCTGTTTTTCTTTGACCAGTTATTTGTAATAAGGTATAAGTCCCGATATTTTACTTTCGGGCCATTTTTGTTTTTTGGATCAATTTTCTTATTAAAATTAATAAAAATTAATCTTTATAATTTTTTTATTTATTTTATTAATATAATCAATTTCTTAAAGATTTAAATACAGATTGATTATATATATATACAATAAATCAATATTCAAAGCTTGAAGAAATTAAATTAATAAAAACAGAAATTAATAATAAATAAAAATTACAATTACAATTACAATTTTGAATATTAAATACGATTTAAAAAAAAGTCATCTAAAAAAATACTTACAAAGAATTCAATTCAAAAACTAAATATTTTTATATAAATCTTTAACACTGATTAATTTATAAATTATTAGTTGATTGGCTTTGGTATTTATATATGCACATCTATTTAAATACCCTCTCCTCTTTCCCCTTCCTCTTTTTTCCTCCCTTATATTTTGTTCCGTGTCTTGAATCATTTACTATTCATTCACTGCCTCCGACTTCCTTCCTTCCTTCTTTCTTTTCTATCAACTTCCTGCGCCTGTTACCGCGAGTGAAATAATTAATGCAAATCCAAGTAACTGTATCATATCATACCAGACCATACCGACCCAAGCCGCAACCAAGCAACCCAAACTGAACCATTCAGTTATGCTACTCGTTATATACAAATAAGGGATGTATATGAAAACACCAGATGCTCACCCCACCCCTTCTCACAAGATTCCAATCTCGTAGACACTCCCCTCTCAAATACCATCCCTCAATAATATAAATCCCTAATAACCTCCACAATAACCCCATGATCCTCCCATTGTTTCAACCCACTAACAACCACGCAAGCCACCACTCCCTCCACACCCGTAACCCTAATAGGCACACCACCCCCATGAATAGCATAATCCCCCGAATCATTCCCCAAACCATATTTCCTCGCGAAAGCCGCCTCATCCCCTTCAAATTTACACCACATATACCAAGTACTAACTCCCCATCTCAGTACCGTTTTACGTTTTCGCGAGACCCAACTATCATTATCTGGCATGGTACCACTATGTGTACAGCAGTGGAAAAGTATCTGATTGGCGTTACTGAGGGAGATACTTATGACAACGGGAGTGGGATGTGGAAGGAGTCGTTCTCGTAATGCGGAGCCTAGAACCCAGGCATCGGATGTTGTGAAGTGTTCGAAGATTAGGGAGGAATCTATACGGGCGATTGATTCGAGCTTTTTGTTGAAAGAAGATGTTAGAATTGTGTTCTCTTTTGGGTGGGAGATGGAGACTGCGGGGTATGATTTGTGTTTGTAGGTTGAGAAATTGGAGATATTTGAACCAATTAAAATAAAACATCATTCAAAGGAAACTCTTGTAAATGACGCTCTGCTGGCCCTCCGGGGGCCACTGCCGTGGAGGCAGACTAGCAGCTAGCAGGATATATATAATAATCGAGCGCAGCGAGCAAAGGGGGTTCCCCATATCACCTTTCCCATTCATTTCCCCAACTGCCGCAGATGCCAACCATCCATTCAAAAATCGCACAATCAAAAAAGGAAGACAAAAAGAAAAGAAGAAAACCTACATCTTTTGGTGGATGCGCAATTGGTCTAGGGATCACCTCTGGAGTTCCCCTCTCACTACCACCTGAAGTAGCCATTCTAATTCCCAATGCCGAACTCGTGTAATCGATTTGTTCCTGTGGTGCCAGGTTTTCTCTGATATCGATGGAGTTTTCTTCCAAATCTGAAGTCCTTTGTTCGCTTCTTCTTATTAGGTTTGGAGGCTTTGTTGGTTCGGGTGTCGATGTGGATGTAGTCGTTGATATACCCGTCTTATTACCCGTGTTTTCTGCAGTCCCCGTATTTCGAGAGAAAGAAGAATAACTCGGAAGTTTCGAATTACTCGCTCGTTCTCTCACACCGATCTTATCAAATCTGGGTGTACGAGGTGAAGATGTATCAGTTGGCGTTGGACTCAAAATTTCTCTGATGGTTTCTGGAATCGCGAGAGGTGGGGTTTTGGGTATTGAAGTGGGATCGGTAGGGTCGGGATTGGTCGTATGGCTACTGATACTTCGTGTTTCATCCAAGTATTCGAGAATCACACTCAATTGATCTTCGCGCGCCCATTGAAATTCTGTCGATTTTCGTTTGGGATTGTTGCTGTTATTGAGGGGAAGAGAAAAATTGGGTGAATTGGTGTATGGTGGTTGTGATTTTTTTAATTTCAGGGTTCGTGATGGTGGGATTGGAGAGGTAGAAGAGGAGGAAGAGGAGGTATGATGATGGTTGTTGGTGTGATTCTCGTAGGAAGTACTGGTACTGAGCTTGGATTTGGTGTTCAAGGATGGAAGAGTGTGAGTTGTATTTGTGGTATCTCGACGTCGGAGTAGTAAAGGTCGAGCATTTGCGACTAATTGTTTGCGAAATTTGGAGGAGGTAGTGGAACTTGCATCTGATATTGGTTCGCGGGATTTTGAATGCGAGTGGGAGATTGACGGACGAGGAAGACCGCAAAAATTGCTGCTTGATGAGGAGGGAGACATTCCAGTTGATAATGTAGGTGATAGGACGATATTAACCATTATTTTATTTTGATTTTCTTCTTGGGGAGAATTTGAAGATTCTAGATGACAAACAGGTTGGTAGCAGGTATATATGTATACAGAAAGAGATGTATGTATACAGTGATCAGACGGTGTATGTATGCACACGTAGGAAGAGAAAATGTAGATACTGTAGATACCTACTAGAAGACATTGAAGCTCTAGTCATAAAATATCTAAATACACTTCCCTGAGATTGTACAATGCAAAGGAAATTTCTCTACCTCATTTGACAGAATAGAGGACATCAATTATCAGGGACCACTTAGGACTTACAATGGTCGAAGTTCAGATGAAATTCATGCAAAGATTTCAGAAAGAGATGAGAGTTATGGATCCAGGGTTGAGGAACGTGTCGAGGGGGATCTTCCTATACTTCATTGTAGATCATTCTGGTGGAAGAAGATCATATGTACTGAGAATCAAATATCACATCTGTTGAATGTGTATTGAATGATGAATATGAAGTTCACGATATAATGTGTTATATGAATGGGATCCCTCACTCATTGACTGGTGATGAGCACCATTGACAGCTCGCCTTGCATATTCGAAGGATATGAATAGAAGTAAATATACAAGGTATTCCTTGCTAATATATCTTCTCTTTTGAATAGAGGAAAGAAAAAGTCTGGAAATTGTAGAAACTTGAATTTATATACTTATTAATGGGGACAAGCCCCCAAACCCCCATAGCTCGCTGCGCTCGATTTGTTGAAGATATAAACCAGCGGAGCGTCATTCAATTGATTGAGTGATAGTCTAATAAGAGAAAAGAGCAGAAAGCAATGATCATTTATACGTGATACAGTTTTCGTATGTGAGTAACTTTCAAAAGATCTAGATTGGATGAGACCTTTAACCCTTGTTCTCTCATGGATTTTCTAATGCACTCATCATCCATCGCAGATTCGCAGCCATTTTTATTAATTTTAGGTTCGTCTTCAAAATCACCCCGCCTAATAATAAAAAGTATAGACCCCTCAAGGGAATACTCCGTACATACAAAATATGTGATGAAACCTTCCTTTCGTCCCAAGCGAAGGGCGAATTTATTGTTTTTCATTCATTCAGTCACTTCACTTCATTCTGGATCCAGTCCCAGATGAAAGCTGTACAGTAATTTATTCGTCCAAGTTAAATAGTAAGTTTTATTTACTTCCTACCATCCAAGTAACAACCTACTTACACCTCCAAAGAAACAGAAGTCCAGGCGCAAAGATGGACCCCGCAATCAAACTCGAATTAGAAAGATATGGCGATGATATTCCATTCCGAGCAAAAACAAATCATACACAGTCGACGTGGGCAAGAACATTTCATTCATCTCCCGAATTATTCATCCAACCCGAATCTATCGATGAAGTAGAAAAAGTGGTCAATCTCGCGCGAAAATGTAGGAGAAGAATTACAACTGTGGGATGTGGTCATTCCCCCTCCAATATCACTTGCACATCGAGTTGGCTCATTAATCTGGATAATTTCAATAAAATCCTATCTGCGGATCGGGACGCCGGAGTGGTGGTTATGCAAAGTGGTATACGATTGTATTCCGTCGGTGAACAGCTTGATGCTCTGGGTTTGGCCATGCCAAATTTAGGTAGTATCAACCATCAATCGATTGCTGGCGCCATTTCAACTGGAACTCATGGAAGTACATTACGACATGGGATCTTGTCAAGCTCGATTTTGGAGTTGAAGATTACTCTTTCGAATGGTAAAACGGAAACTTGTTCACCGAATGAAAATGAAGAGCTCTTTCGCGCCTCTCTCATTTCTCTTGGAGCAATCGGTATCATTACAGAAATTACTTTTCAAGCAGTTCCAGCTTTCACTCTCTCATGGGAGCAAACTGTTGATACCGATATTCGAATGATGAATAATTGGGAAAAGACACTTTGGACACAAACTGAATTCGTTCGAGTTTGGTGGTTTCCTTATACAAGAAGAGCAGTTGTTTGGACGGCTGAGAAGACTGATTTGGCTCCTGTTGCTCCTGCAAAATCTTATTATGATGCTTGGCTAGGGTATCACGTTTATCATAATCTTCTTGCTCTTGGACATTGCATTCCACGTATCCTTCCGTGGGTGGAATGGTTCGTTTTTGGTATGCAATATGGGTTTAAGAATGGTTCAAAGAGTTCTGCTATTCAACCATCTCGTCAAGCACTTCTCATGAATTGTCTTTACTCTCAATTCGTTAACGAATGGGCAATTCCAATTTCCAAAGGTCCCGAAGCCATCAAAAGGTTAAGTTCTTGGCTCAATCATCTTACTCCAGAGGATCCAGATTACGTTGAGCATGGCATTCCAGTTTCAGCAGATGGTCTTTATGTCCATGCACCAGTGGAAGTTCGCGTCACCGAAACAAGCAATAGTACTACTCCTCGTCCACATCTCGACCCTACTTGTACAGAAGAAGCAACTCTTTACTTGAACGCAACGCTATATCGTCCTTATGATATGGATCCACCATGTCACGAGAGATATTATCAAGGGTTTGAATACTTGATGCGAGAATTAGGTGGGAAACCTCACTGGGCTAAGAATTTCGAAACAACAGGATCAGATATTGAGGAAATGTATGGAGATAATTTGAAGGAATGGAGAAGGATAAGAAATAATGCGGATCCAGAAGGAATGTTTGTGGGAGAATGGCATAGGAGATTTATAATGGGTGAAGGACCTAAATTGGCCCTTGAGGAAGTAGAAGTTGGGAGAAAGAAGCTTAGAAAAGGAGGTGTTTTGGTTGAGGGGGTTGTAGGGGGGCTTAAGGATGAGGAAGGTAGTGAGAGTGGAGAGTCTTTTGATATTTTGAGGGCTAGTGAGGTGAAGTGATGGAGGGAAAGTACTGGACAGGTAGTGAGACTTTGCTTGTTTGTTCGTTTTTATATGTCCATGAATGAGCACGCGTGAATATTTATCATGATAATAAATGGTTAACCCTATGATATATGCATTATATGATGGAGAGAAGGAAGAGTATAAGTAAGAAAGAAAGAGAGCCATTTTAGATAGATATCAAATACAATTTTCACTTTTTACAATTTGATATGAACTAGGTGCCTAATTACCAATAGTGAGGCAGTAACTAAAACCTGATGAAATACTCGAATAAGAAAGAAAAGACCACCATGAAGATAGGTAGGCACTCACTCATCTTCTATCTTAAATGAGATATATAAGATAAGTAGGTAAGTAAATTTCTGTATTTTTAACCTCAATGGAATAAATCCTATTATAATTATTTGATTAATTATATGAGTATATTAATTACATATATAGTTTTAGCTTTAGACTGACTTGTGAACTTGTAAAAAACTTATAAATCTAAAGAAAGTTTCGTAGAGAGAAGAGGAGATATATTGTATATTGTATTAATAAGAGGGGGAGGGATTATACCTAAATACTCGAGTATATGTATATATATATACATAATTTGTTGGCTAGTGAGGTTGCTTGGTGTTATGTTGTTAGGTGGGTGTGAATGAATGAATGGATGGATGGATGGATGGATGGATGAATGGTTGGATGGATGGATGATAGTCTTATGATTGGGTTGGTTTCTTGAATAGTATCTAGCTGTTGTTGTTGTTGGAGGAGGAGGAGTAGTAGTAGGGGATTGGTAGATGAGTAGGTTTTTATGTACACTGTGTATTGTGTATTGTGAGGATTCACTATTGTAAGTGTATTCTTATAATAAATTTTCTGTTAAATCAAATATTGTTAAGCATTTTCCACATTTATTGCTGAATCATGATCATAAAATCTGTATATCTAGAAATATTCCTCTGTATTCGCCTTTTTAAACCATCTATCTAACCCCTATCCTCCTGACCTAAAAAAGGAGCACTTCTCGCTTATTTTCCCTCCTTCCCCTCCCCCCTCATCTCCTCCTCAATTACCCTCCCCCTCTCATCACTCGCCGAATTCTCCACCACATCCACCATAAATGCTCCACCAAGTAAAATAGCCGGTTCCTCTAAATTCTTATGTTCATAACTCAACGTACCTACACCTCCCGCCTCAAGTAAAAACGTAGGTCCATCCATCAACGTCTTACCTACCCATCTCATCGCAAACGCTCGGAGGATATGTCCATGAGCTACGATTAATACATCACTTGGTCCAGCCTCTTTCTTACTTTTCCCAATGACTGGACCGTGGTATTTCGTTCGGATGTCCGAGATGAGAGCGTCGATTCTTTCCGTGACTTGCTCGGGGGATTCTCCGTCTGGACAGCCGTCTCGCCAGATGTCCCATTCGGGGAGTCCCGCTGCTTTGCGATCGAACCGGATTTGTGCGGAGGTTATTCCTTCGTAGGATCCGTAGTCCCATTCACGGATGTTTTCGGTTATTTCTACTTTAGCTGACGTGCGAATTCCTGGGTATTGGGTTAGTGAGTAGTTTTTTGCTTACTTTGGAAGTGTTTAGGGTAAGATTGGAATATAAATGAGGGTGAAATTAGAGAAGATATAGAATGGCGATTGGATCAAGAGGGTGATATAAAGGAACTTGGTGTGCTCACCAGATTCAGCATGTTTCCTTTGCTCTTCCCATGGAAGTTTTTCAGCACATCCTACTTCAAGAAGTTCGAGAGTTCTCTGGGCACGCTTCCGAGGTGATACATAACTATGTAGTTGTCAGAACTGCAGGATATCTTGTTTTGTGTGATATTCCAAATCTATAAATAAAAAGCGCAAGATTCGAGCGCAGCGAGCAAATGGGGGTTGGGGGCTTGCCCCCATTAATATCAACTAAAGATTCAATGGATGTCGCTCCGCTGGCCCTCCGGGGGCCACTGCCGTGGAGGCAGACTATTCGGAAAGGATGAAATATACATACATATGAGCTAAATTTCTGGGAACAATCAATCGATCATCACCGATTAATGCTCGTCCTGTTGCGCGGATTCTTTTTTCCCCATTGGCTGTAAGGGGCAGTTCGGTAGTTCCTGTATGGCGACCGTTAAGAGACCATTCGGTTTCGCCGTGACGGATCACGAAGACTCTAGGAGTAGTCATTATGTGAGAGGGACGTTGGTATGTATGTATGTCTTTGCGGAAACCTTTTATTAGGTTTAGGGATAACGGAGGTGATTGGATATGATTGGAGACTCAAGGAGATATCAGAAAGTCTGTGATTTTGATTTTGATTTTGATTTTGGAATGAAGGAAGATTACAGTAATTCTGTAAATAAATCAGTAAGGTTACTCCGTAGGCCACCCTGCTTTCATAAAATTCAACGTCATTTCTCCTGGACCCCAAAAATGACCCCTCCTTCACTCCATAGAGACAAAGCAACATGACCTACCTATTTATTTATTTGGTCGGTGACCCTTCAATTATAATTCCAAACAACAAATACTGTATTTAATGGAAAATATATCTTAAAAACCACATTCGTTTCATTCATTTACTTTCATTGAAAATCAATACAGTACCAACCAAAAAATGACCAAATCCAAGCAACATGCAAGCAGCTTACTACCCATCCCTAAGGTTAAACCGAATCATCGGTATTTCTGCCCCTCATCACTTAACCTTACACGTCCACGTCTACCCACCAATGACGCCGCTTCGTGCTCCGTGAGCTCCGTGGGAAAAACGCAAATGAGGGGAGTGAATTTGATTGGTGAGGAAATGGAGATGATGGAAATGGGAATTCGATGGAGGCAAGATGTGAAAGCGCAAGTAAAAGGAAAGGAAGAGGGAAGAGTAAATATCAAACTTAGCAGCATTGGAGGGAGCAATGATAAGGAAATGGAAAAGAAAAGGAAAAAAGAAAAGAAAAAGGAAAAAGGGAGAGAAAATTCAGTAACCTTGGATGAAATTTGGAATGGAGTTTGGAGTTGATTTTGATTGTCGGCCAGTCGGGGATTGAAGCGTGAAGCTTCCAACTTCTATCCAGCCCAGAATCCTCGGTGGAGTTTGAGCCCGAATTTTATTTTCTACAGCTTCACATTCACGTTCACAATCACAACCTAAATAGCAAAGTATCACATCTTGCGACGGCACGGGAAACCCCTCACGTTTACCCTCCACCACCACCACCAGCCCAGCAGCAAAATGTCAACACCACAACAAGTCCTCAAAATAAAAAGAATCATATGGACGGGTGCAATTGCATCGGTTACAGTTGTTGGCACAATATATGGTGCTGGGTTAAAGACACGGGGAGAACATAAACAGGTACTCCATACTTCCCACCTCTCGCATCCCATCATCTGCAATTTCAACTTGAGAATAATAAGAAAATCAAACTAATACCCTCCTAGCAAGTCCGCAAAATTCGCGAAGCACCACTTTCAGAACGAATCGCACATCTAGAAGAGCAAAGAGGGGTATTGGTGGGAAAGAGGATGGGGTTGGAGAAGAAGATTGAAGAGGCGCGCATGAGGAGGAATGGAGCGACGATGGAAGAAAGCACAAGGGGAATGGAGAGGAAGAGGGGTGAGGCTGTGGGACCGACGATGGCGCCACAGACGCCCCGGATTACAGTGGAGGATAATCTGAGGGTTGTGGGGATAGAAGCGGAAGTCGAGGAGGGGAAGAAGGGAAGGGAAAGAAAAAGAGGGTGGTGGTGATGGGGTATGGACAATGAGGGGTTTGAAGATGCTACAAGGGTAAATGAGAGGAGATAATATAAAGATCAGAAGAGGGGTGACGAATGCAATGCCCAAGAGCTTGGGATGAGGTTGGGTGTCATTGATCACGATCATCAAAACTCTCAAGGGATGTGAAAGAGGAAAAGAGATGGTGAATGTCTCGCCGAATATAAGAGACAGAACCCAAGTCTGATGCAAACATTTTAACAATAGAGGTGCGGCATTGAAGATTCACCCTGTCCAGAGAAAGAAGGAAAGGGACTCTTGACCTGCTCTCGGCAAATCAAAAATCAACAGTCCGAGAAGCTTAATATCCTAAACGAAAGAATAGGAGAAAGGCCTATTCTCACTCCCACAGAAAGTGGCCGCTCGAATGTTTTTCGATCGATCCGTTACGTTTCCTAAGTCACCCACTCGAAGTCTTAAAAATCATCGAGAGATTATCATATCAATCATGAAGTGGACACAGAAAAATCTCCCTTTACTCCGGGAAACTTTATTTCACAGAATATCCGGACCAGGTTCGAATCGTCGTCACATATCCAACCCTGATGGAGACAAGCTATAACTCATAAGCTTATCGTAGCGGTCGAGTTCTAGATTAGTTACTCACTAAGGAGAAACATATATACAGTCAATGGCAACGCTAGCTACAGTATCATCAGAAAATACATATGTCGACGTTGTACTGATTTTAATCCGAATCTGCTCTTCGACAAACATCTTCACAATACTGCAAAACAACTGTTCGCAAGTTTGTTTTCGAGTGCGTTTGTTTTTTGATTTTACATTTATATATTTTGATGGCTGAACAGCCAATCATTAGTCCTTGGTACATTTTCACATGGCACATCAATCATTTGAAGCACATCTCTTAACTTTTGCATTTCCGTGTATAAACTTCAAGCCACGCCAGGATGAAGCTTGGTATATAAACCTACGAAGCATTGTGATACAAGGAAGTCATATGTTCATAAGTTTATGTCACATACTTTAAAGTTTTATGTTAGATGAACAATTTTAATGTCACAGTTGAAAAGCCACCAAGTCCTTGGCGTAGTTACCCCACGGTCAAACCGTCAAATTTCCTAAATAAACGAATGCACAAAGTTTATTCTAACTACCCCTCTTCAAATTATCGTTCTTCTTTTCAAGTGCTGCATAGATCATAGCTCCACATACTTTGTTATCTTCTTATATCTACTTGTTCTAACTTCTGTGAAGTTCATCCTCAAAGTACGAAATACCGAGTATCAAATCTCCCATGTGCCAGAACGTGGAGAATCCTAGTTGTGTGATATTGAAACCACAAGCTAAGGTCGAGAACACAGAGACTCCCGTCTAGTCGAATTCCATATTGCTAAAAACGGGGAAGGTAACCTGCAATCATGCCAGGAACTGATGGGCTCGAACCGAACTGACAGCACTTTAGTCATAAGATGTCAATATCGTATGTTTTTATAGCCAGAGTGGACGGAATAGCAAAAGTAACGGGCTGTGGAATTTACTTCTTGTAGTTTTGTGAGGCAGTCTAGATGTGATGCACATGTGAGTTTCTTTTCTAGGGGAAGATATACAGTACTGAGATATGCCAAACCTGAGGAGATTGAAAAATACAATGCTGTTTGGCTTAGGAATATGGTTTTTAGAAATGAAATGAAAGTGTGTTTTCTGTCGCGTCTGCCATCTTGTGAAGCTGGTAATCTTTCTCATCATATTGGCGGGGTATACCTTGTGTGAGATGAAAGCGAATGCAGGTTAAGGAATATTGTGCTTTCAATTATCTTGTCCGTCATTAGACTCATTTTCCACGACGGGTTAAAAGTATAAGTTAAAGCTTTATTTTGAGTTTTATTGTTTCTTTGTATGTGACGGCATGGGTATCCTATATTGTTCCGGATTAACTTGTATCGCTCAAGGTACTCACACTATTTGTGCGCTTTACTGTTGGAGAATTTACATTCAGAAGTTGTTTGGCGGTATGGCTATATTTGTGGATGTAAGATTATAATCATCCAAAGTTGGAATTTCCCCAAATGATAGTAATGGTTTATTGTATACCATAATCATCTTGTATCTGTCCAAAATTTTGGATCGTAGTATCATCCTAGAGAAATCTTATCCCAAGGCTTCTCATAGTCTCACTTTTGTTGAAGAATTTCCATCAGAAGACACGAGTATAATCTTACATACTTTCTATGATTTTATATACTACATCCCTGAATACAGCTTCAAAAAACCATGACTTCTAGGGTATACATTTAAATATTCGACAATGAGGCCGTCTTATCAAGAGTTCTATGAAGATACAATGGGGTACCCTGCGTAAGCTCATGTTTACTTAACTCTATAAACATTCACTGAGATTAAGATCTGCAGTTCGATGGCCATCTTTGGAATTTCAACTCAGATTCTCTATTCTATATAACCACCACCATCATCCATCAGCACTCACCCATTAATCAAACCAAACGATAACTCAGTCCAAACAATCAAAATGTTCACCACCTCTGCCTTCAAAGCTCTCTCCCTCCTCCTCCTTGTGGGATCCACGGTCTCATCACCACTCGCATGCCCAAGCGAAGAACCTATCTCCTGTGCTGTTTCTCCTTGTCCAACCGGTTCGTACATTTCTTCATTTTGGGGTTTTGTTGCTTTTCATTCCTCAATCTATCTGTACATTACACATCCTCATTTCTCATCCAAACCCATTTCTGAGAGTAAAATGACTAACTCCCGTTTTTCACACAGGTCTCTGCTGTAATGATTCTTTCCTTTGCGGTACAGGTCCCGACTTTTGCGTAGCTGGTACTTGTGCTGGAGGTGTAGGTGGTACCTGCGCGGATGGGTTATGTTGTAGCGCCAATGGATTCTGCGGAACTGGGGATGCATACTGTGAGTTTCTTTTGCCTTTCTCTATCCATCTCATAGATTTAGCTGGAGCCACAGTGATATGATCTGTGGTAGAAGGGAATAGCAGAAGCTTGAATCATATAAGCTAATACGTATAGGTACAATCCCCCCCGCAACAACACCCCAAGGTGCTTGTTTAGGTGGTATTGGTGGTACATGCGCAGCAGGATTATGCTGTAGCCCTAATGGATTCTGTGGAACTGGTGTAGACTATTGTGGTATGTTTCTTTTTCTTCTTCGACGGGCCTTTTCAATCCCATCATTCATCCTTTTCTCCTCATACGAGCTTAGAGATAAACCATAATGATGGGAGATAAGCGAGTCCCGAACTACATTGTCAAAACCTGAAGCATGGAGAAAAGCTAATATGAATAGGTGCTTCATCTACTACCCCTGATCAACCAGAAACAGGTTCTTGTGTTGGAGGTGTTGGCGGTACATGCGCAGCAGGATTATGCTGCAGCGCATTTGGATTCTGTGGAACTGGGCCAGATTATTGTGGTATGTTTTCTTCTTTCTAATTTTCATCCTGCTCTCCCAATTCCATTGTCCATCTCTCCTTCTTTAGTACGGGGTTAGATGGACGACGAAAATTCTATGAAAATCCCAAGAATGGAGAGAAGCTAATAGAAATAGGCGCTTCTTCCAATTCTTCCGCTCCTTCCGCTCCTTCCACTTCTCCCACTCCTTCAGCGGCACCACAAGCAGGTGCTTGTGTAGGCGGTGTAGGTGGTACATGCGCAGAGGGCTTATGCTGTAGCGCATATGGATTCTGCGGAACTGGCGTGGACTATTGTGGTGTGTAAATTCCTTCCCTGTTTTCATCCCCATCTGAATTCTTCGTTCCCATCTCATTATCATTCATCTCTTCCTCTCCTCTTTGACAAGAGCTGGGAAATGAACAATTATAATGATACAAGAACACCAGAACAACACCCCCTAAATCACAAATAACATTAGCTAATATAAATATAAATACAGGTAGTAAGAGAACCCCTCAAACCGAGGAGCAAACAACTACAACCGAGGAGGAAAAACTAACCCTGAAGAAACTAGCACGTACTGCTGAGCCTACTCTTACTCATACTTCCTCGTGCAATTCAGCTCCAGCTCCAGAAGTAAAGGGGGCGCATTGGGCTCAGTGTGGTGGTAATGGGTTTACTGGAAGTACGGTTTGTGAGGAGCCTTATGAGTGTGTTGTTTCTAGTGAATGGTATAGTCAGTGTATTTAAATTGATTGTGAGTATTTGATTGGTTGGTTGGTTGGTTGGTGGTTGGGATTTTTGGATGCAAGACTAGCTTGGGATAGGATGTAAAGATTCTGTTGGTTGTATTTGCATTTGTATTTATATTTGTATTTGTACTTTTACTTCACTAATTACTGAGTTAGAATTCTTATAAATCTTATCCAAATTCCCATGTATCGAAAATATACTTTAGCAAAAGTTCTTATATGCAAACCTTATAACTGCTTGTTCTTATGCGCCTATATTCTCTAATTCTCGTAAACTTTTGGTATTAGTATCCATATCATCATTAATGCTCTCCTTGGGCAAACCATCCACGGAGTTTGTGTAATGTTCGTCTCTTATAGGGAATCTAGAGAGGGGCATTAGACTACCAAGACGGAACATGCAAGACATTCTGGGCCTCCATGAAAATCTCAAAGGAAAGGAGAATGTTTTCCGAAGCGACTGAGAGATATGGAAGATTTGACTGGCTTCCAGCCGTGCATCTTAAAGGGAGGTGGACTAATGTACTGATTGTATGAACATAAATGGAGATGCATAAGAGCGGCAAAATGATATAAATACATTTTAAATTCTAAGCATGAAGGACTACTGGTATATTTATTCCCTGCTTTATGATGCAACCACTTAGAGCATTCTACCTCGTACCTCATGGTGAGGGGAGATCAACTTATAGGGCCCTGAAATTGTGGCTGTTTGTCTGGATATGTTTGGTTATTTGATATTCCGTTCGATATATTGCCATGTATTGTACATCGTAAAAAGACATCCTCATCTCCTTAGAAATTAGAGGTAGAAAGAAAAGAGACAGGAAACTATTCGGAATAAAATGCTAAAAGGGTGTGTTTTGACATTCGGATTATGCGGCCGTTGCGGACGGGGTAATTTGCCTGTCACGTGGTAGGTTAATCTCTCTAAAAATAAAATCTGTTGATCTTCCCTTTTCATCTAGCACCGCGCCGGGACAGCATTTACGGAACATATCAGCTTGAAGTTTAATTTGCTTTGATGCAAACCATAAGCATCTGGAAAACGGCGTAGCTCCTTGAAGTGCTTTGACGCAGATAATAGCGATACGCGCGAGCCGACGATTAAAGAAAGGGAAGTATCAATCTCTTATCACACCATCTGTCATCGACACCAAGTGTACGAGTTACTATATCACTTTCATAGCCCTCCCGGTCGCTTCTATTACTTTGTGGTCGACTGTGATCAGGAATTTAGTCCATTTACCTGATCGTGTCTTCTTTGTGACAATTTCTCTGTCCATAGGATCGAAGTTTCTGACCATTGATACGTAGATCAATGCTTAATCGTGCTTATTGCATTATATTCTGCTGCCAAGCGGTTGGAATATCATTCAGTTGAGGAACTCGATTGATAAGTTGAGGTTAGACTTGTTGTTGTAACTACCCACTATCAATATTTTCTAGAAAGCGGTCGTGTTTGTTGTCATTATCCATCACTGTGTTTTCCTAGTAATGGAAGTATTTATTTTATAATTTTCCATTGTCAATACCATCGACAGTGACTTGATTTACTGCCCCTTATCAACAACTTCTCTTCTGTCTGTATTCAATTATCGTTTTTATTTTCACAGGGAATTGCTTCATGGGTGGAATGTGTTTGTGCCCATCAGTGATTGTTTTTGGTTATGAGAAGACCTATGATGGTTAATATCGGAGAACTTAACCTCATACTTAAATGTATTGGCTATCGAGCTTATTTTAAATAATCCCTCTTGGTTTGGGGAAAGATTGTTTTGTGGAGCCAGTATGACTGATCGATGCTTTCGATGTTTTAGATACATACATGAATTTGACGTGAGGAAGCTTCTATGTGTAGGTCTTCACGTGGTTTCTTAGAATTTTGGGTTCCAGTCATATAGATACAGTTTGAAAAAAATTTCTCGAAGTATCGGGACTGAAAACTCCTATACTTGTTTGTGCTGGGAAATAGCTCTTTCTTTTCGCGACGAAAGGTCTAAATGTGCTTAATCCTGGCCCGTGACATATGTTCTGTCCGGCTGCTTGTGCATTACGATGATGTCTTGAGAGACAGTCTTCGCAGTTTTTTAGTCTTTGCTTCTCTTAAGTTAAGACTTTACCACATGAAGCAAATCATCTTGAGATACTGGCAAGGCCAGGTTGTTCCCGGAACATGATCCCAGGTTATTCATCGTCAACAGTTTTCAGGACTCGGGTATGAAATAGGGGTTCAAGCCTTCCAGAACCATGAAGCCTCGAAACCGGGCATTTGAAAACGAGCCCAAAACATTGGAAGTCCTTATTCGAGATTGAATTATCCGACAGACTTTGATAAAACGCATTCTTGCCAATCCCAATACCATCAGCTCAAGTTCATTCCATTTAGTGCGGGGTAGATAAGAAAGAACACACAACCCCCTCTATATATTCACTCATATAATCGAATTTATAAAAACAAGGAAACTACTTCTTCCTATTCAATTTGTCTGACAACATCGGACGGATCAGACGATACATATCTTTATTTCAGCCACCAGTCTTCTCCTGATTCATCTCCTTCCTTTCGCCTCCTCCCACAATTTGGGGTCTACAAGTCCTTAACCATATCTTTAAATCACTTTGATCTAATCCTAGTCCCTCAAATACTATTCATATTGTCTGAGATATTCAAGAACAATGAGCACTGCACCAGACCCAAGATTCCCCAACCTTCCTGGCTTGATTTTTGGCGTTTCTCCATCTCAACATCGAAGAAGCTCCATGAAACGCCTTCTAAGTCGCTATAACGTTCAGGTGAGGGGCAACGATAGGAAAGAAGGCACTCTTCAGAAGCTGCTCGAACTTGAAAAGTCGCTTGGTGAAAGAGAAAGCGAAGCACTCGTGAAGTGGTTCGCCGGAGAGAATTCATGTAGAGCTCTGGCAGCTCTTTTAGGTGATGCCTTGAAGGTAATTGTCTCAATATGGTTTGATGTCTAGCTCATGTACACGTTGTCGAAGACTCCCGTTAACACAATTACTAACTTGTGACTGTGCTAGCCGCCTGTCACTCCAAAGATTATCGATCAACCAGCAGTCAAAAAAGCAAAACTCGAAGAACCAGAGGATGAAGTTCTGTTCGCCGCAGTTGATGAGTGTAGGATTTGCATGGAAACCCTAGCACCGGAAAATTTCCCGCAGAGCCGCATAACAAGTAAATGTGCACATCATCCAGCGGTTTGCTGTAAATGTCTGACCACACATATCAATATCCAACTTCAAACAAAGGCATCTGATAATATTTGGTGCCCCGAGTGCCCAGAAAAAGTTTCTGATGCGGAAATAAAGAGTTATGCTTCACCAGAAGTGTTGAAAAGGTAGTACTCTGTTCTATTCCTGTCATAACCATGCTAACCTATACACCTAACAGAAAGGGAAGGAGAACATTCATTATGTCTATTCAACACCTCCCAAACTTTACCTTTTGCCTTAGTCCTACCTGCGAATCAGGTCAAATACATGCAAGCGCTGATAAGCCAATGATGACATGTACTACGTGTAACTTTAAAACATGCTTCATTCACAAACTTCCATGGCACGAAGACCTTACATGCGCCGAATTCGACATTTTTAACCAAGCCCGTGTTCGCCAAGAAGCAGCTTCCGAAGCATGGATTACTCAGCATGCGAGGCTTTGTCCAAACCCAGAATGTGGAATGAGGATACAGAAGGAAAATGGCTGCGATCATTTGATCTGTGAGTGTACGTTGTGTTTCTGAATTACGCTTTGTACACTGAATATGACTTATGATGATTTTAGGTGATTATTGCCTCTTCGAATTTTGCTGGTCTTGTTGTGCGGATTTCCGGACAATTAAAAGACATGGTAATGATGGCCATAAGGAAGACTGCCAATGGCATACGACCAATAAGAATGGAATGCCTGGACATGGGAGAAGACGTGAGCCTGCTCCAAAACGTCCTAAAGAGGCAAAGGATCCGAAGAAATCGAAGCAGTCGAAGAATCCGAAACTTTTGGATGCAGATCCAGTTCCGGAGAGATTGAATATTTCGACAGGACCAAAGCAATCGGATGAGCCAATTATACCAGAGGATAGGAAGCAATCACATACGCCAGTTGAACCACACAAGGCAGCGAACGGGATGGAACCAAATCCGCTAGAAGCTTCAGATGATAATAAGTATTCGCCTGAACGAGATGTTCCAGAAGGTCCGGAAGCGCCAATTGGCCCACAAGAACCAACAGAGGCAGGAGGGACGACTCGACCAAATCCACTAAAGCGATCCAGGGAGGAATAAGCCATCAGGATATACTGTTCTATATAGCTTCGCGATTGGACGCAAGTGCGATGATATTTGAATGTTAACACTTTTGCATGGTTTTCTTTCGTTGGACTTAATCAATATCTTCAAAGCATGAGTAGAAAGAATTCATATTATCACTACCATTACTGGTGTATGTTTGGAGGTATAAGCTACTCTGGAATGCGACAAACGTTACATAGGAGCATATCCCACACGTGTGGTGACAATGAGACCTCTATAAACCATTTCTGAGTCCAACCCATTTCTACCTTTTTACAAATTCTAGACTCATCATTACAAATTCAATAGAAAATATTCTCGGATTGCCAATTTATGCGATGAAGAACTTCTTAAGCAGATAAAGTGTTTATCCAATCTTTTTCAATCTGATACCCTGATATTTCCATCTAAATATTCCAAGAAACAGGACAAGAAAATTTCGGCACAACGTCCGAAAAGACATGAACTTTTTTCCACAATCAGTAATAAATATCGAATCGGATCCTAAATTGATCCGGCTCCAAGGGCTTGGACGCAATGATTCGCTTCGTGACAAGTCAACGTCGCACTAATGAAAGCCGTGCGTGTTTCTACTATCTTCATGAACCTTGAACTCGAAACTTTGCACGTCGATTGTTCGAATATAGTTCATCAGGGGAAGAAAATAGTGGACTGATCTCTGGGGTTTAAAGTTTACCCTGAAGCTTAAACTAAGGGGTTTTTTTGTTGCGGTTGCGATTTTTTATTCGTTCACTAGGTCTTGTCAATTTGACTTGTGGTGATCCTACTTCGAGTGAAGCATGTCTTGATTGGTTTTTGTCAAGCTTTTAATCAAATACTGAAGATTATCATGAGTAATAGGTTTAAGAGAGGATACGATTGATTCAAAATTGTAATCCTATGGAATAGTTTTTCATCATATTATATCCCGAGTCCCGATTGGATGATGTTCCCAAACACTTCACGCACAGACTAGTGGTAACAAAGTCGCGAAGTTCTTACATCACCTTATAATTTTTCTTCTTGCGACCATTTGACAAGGCAAATTTCGTGGATGCAGTAGGTATGAAACGCGCGATCTAGCTTAGAATATCGCGGGTAGAAATTCCAACCGTGTACCTTATGCACATCAAAGTAGTTAGTTGTTGGTGTCAACGGCCTTACGTTCTATTCATCCTTTGTCCTTCCCCGCGATTCTAGTGATCTAGTAGATGTGATTATAATAATTTGACATATGGTATACACGTTAATGAACTTACTACACCGTAGTCTGCAGGACAGAAAAAGGAATTAATAAGCCGACTAGATGGATTGGAACAGTGCTGGACGCATTTGTAGTTGAGTTTTTTATTATTATAACGGGTACTCAAGGTAAGATTCTATTATTGTCTCAGTTACTTGCATGTTCAGTAATACTAACCGATGAAAATTCAGACCATCAGTCGAAAGTATCATGCATTTTAATCAATTCTCCCTCCTAGTCTTCGCGACAGGAACAGGACTATGCAACGCTTCTCTTCTTCGCCGTACATCTCAACCATCTCCCATATCCGTGTCCCTAACCACAATTCCACCTCTCTCATCATCACCTACATCTCCAACCTCCCAACCAGAAGTTACAACCCCACCAGGAATCAAAACTGCCCTAATCGCTGGCATTCTTACCATCGGCTCAGACTGCAATGGCTTCGTCCTCTCAGCCTCAAGCGCAGTCTATTCAAGTCTCGCTTCCAACGCATCCGCCCAAATAATTTCTTTCAGCACTGCTGCGGCAGCCAGTATTTCAATAGCACAAGCTAGTGCCGCCGCTGCTGACGCAAGTGCCTCGAATGCTATTGCCTCAGTCCAATCTTCCGCCGCCGCTGCATTGGGAAGTGCAAGTGCGGAGATAACAAGCATAAAAGCGAGCGCTAGCTCAGAGCTCTCTGCCGTATCGGCATCACTTATCTCCGTCAATTCACTCGCTACACATAGTGCACAAGCCGCAGCACTGGCTTTAGGAGCAGCAGCTACAGAATCAGCGTGGGCAATTTCTTCACAATTGGCGGATGCAAATACGGCGGTGCAGTTTTCAAAGGCAACAACAATTCCCATGACGGTTGCCGTGGTGCTTATTTTAGGAACGAGTTTTGCGAGTAGTGTTTTGAGTGTATTGATCTATCGATTTTTTTCGCGGAGAAAAATGAAGAGAGAAAGGGAGAGAGAAAATGAAATTAGGGAGACACAGAATGAGTACAAGAATTACGGCGGAGGAATGGAGAAAAACACGGTGAGTTATGGGGATCCAAATCCGGGCGATGCACCAAATTATCCGGCCACAACTCCACGGACCGATCGCTCCTCAGCCTCAACTTCTCACAATCAAACAAAATACGCTTCACGGTACATGAATTCTTATCCGGAAGAAGAAGGTGTGAACAGAGATTACGTAGAAGGCGACTATGAGAGAGGCGATGAAGATAACTATAGCAGACATGCAATAATCGATATTGAAAAAGAAATCGCAGAAATGGATTATCAAATGAAGATGGCAGAAGCGGAATTAGCGAGAAGGGATCGGGAGAGATCCATTCGTATAAGTGAGAGTGGATTGAGTAGGAGTAGTAAGAGCATTAGCGTATTATTTACTCCTAGGGATACACTGCAAGGAAGGGAAGAGAGGAGAGGAAGCAATGCGAGGAGTGTGATGAGTACGAGTACGGGTATTGGTGGGAAATTGATGAGTATGATTATGCCTTCTTATCGCCAATCACAAGCTCCGTCTGGTTACGAATCATCAACACCCACTTCCCCTTTTCCTTCGACAAAAAATTATAGGAGAAACTCCACCAGGGAAATGGGAGATAGAGAATTAGAAGAAGGAGAAGAGATTATCTTTACGCTGGATGAGAGACCACCTTCCTTGCCGAAATCAACAACGGTACCGAGACAAACGCACGCGTATACGCATAGCGATTCGAGTATCATGACACTTAGCCCTAGTGTTTATGATGGGGGGAGTAGCAATGGAAAAAAGAAGAACGAAAGAATAAGAATGGATGATTCTCCAACAATAGGGAGGGGAGATAGGGGGCCAGCAGGGGGAAAGCCACCATTTCCAATTTCGATAGGGAAGGCCTTTTGATCATTGAGCGTCAAATATACTCTGTACACTTTGTAAGATATCCTCTTTTTGGGTTGGATGGTTTTCGGGATGAAAAGGAAAATACAATTGGAATTCTGATAGTCTTTGAAAGACTAGTTCCTGTAGAGATTAGATAAATAATGAATAGATCTTTTGGGTAGAGTATAGATTATTGAGTGATTTATGGGAGGAAAGGAGACATAGTGCGACTTTGGGCGAACATTCACTCTACGCTGTTTGGGTACATTGGAAGCAAAACTTTGCAGCTGCTGAGTGATTATTTGGACCGATTGATGACCACCCATGCTTTTGGTGTTCAAATAATTTGCGTCCAGCTTCCCAACCGCTATGCAGTCTTTGCCGCCTTCAAAAAGTCTAATTCCTTGTTGCATGCACTTGCCAGTGATCGTGGTCTTGGTATCACTTCTCAACATCTGCTGTTTATCCATGTTTTCATGCAAACTCCGGACATATTCCTACTGAAGAGCTTCTTGCTGAGATTTGTGCTTTCTATGATGTTTACATTATATATGTGTCGAATCGCGTAACTAGATTACCCGCGTCAAGTAGCATAAAATTCCGTTCAAGCTAAATAAGCCATAAACCATTGAGGTAGCCGGAAAGAATGATACTAAATGGATCCCACATTGAGCATCTTAATAAGCGTCTTAATGTTTCTCTATATAATTTTTTTCGGCAGCTATGTGTTATTATGATTATTTCCATTCCCAGCAAAATCGGAATTTGTTTAAACAAGGACAATGGCTAGATGACAGTAATGAGGTGCCAGTTTTGGGATAGAAGAGTTAAAGCACAACCAATCAAATTTTCACTGCCTATGCGTTTCCTGGAGACTTAAGAGTACAAGAGGATTTGTAATAAGACTTGAGTAATTATACTACGTGAAACTTTGCATATCGAAGATTTTTCTTTAGCTTGCAGTGTTACTGTTGGCCTCTTACGCTTTTTCCCTTATTGTCAAATTTCTACCGGAATTTAAGCTCTCTCAGCCCATCCAAATAGTCTCGCGCTCCGAATAAGAAAGACACCTTCGATTTGACATATAGAGCCTAGAATATGTGGCAATGCGGATTTGTGGCTGCCAATATGAACTTTTCACAAGTTCTGCACAGTACCAAATAATACGAGGCGGAGACTCAAGTCCAAAGAAACCCATTAGAAATTTCTGCTCAAAATATATTTTGACTTGTACACCTATGTGAAGGTAAAGATACAGAGGTAGCTATTTGGTATCTTCTTGGAAGCTGAAGAAGGTTGTCCATTTTTCGAGGAAGCTGTGTAAGTATTTGACACTACTCGCAGAATATTTCCTCGACCTATCTAGCAACACCACCTTTACCCAGCCCAACATTCACTTAGCCATTTTGAAGATTTAGATGCTGACGGCGAGTTGTTGAGGTTAAGTGACAGCATAAAGCTCAGTTATTACACGGGAAATTTGAGGTTACTACTGAAGTTTGAATCCGGGCTTGTAGTTTATGTTCGAACTATCACACGAATCTACACTTACTGTTTTTCCTAGGATAGTTTTACTGTCGTTTAAAATGAGAATACATCAACTTCAAGACATGAGTTCTGCGCTTTTGGACAATAATACTGAAATTCAGCGCGAAACCATGAAAACTTGCCCTAGCTAACGGCATTGGTCGAATGCTGAGACGAGGGGTTCCTTAGTCCTAAGAGTCTGTCCCAGTTGTTCTTACATATAACCATCCCACCTCCATCGTGATCGAAAAAGACAGTCACTAGTCCTAATACATTCAATATACTTCATAACAACAACACAACAGCTTGTAGCACATGAAGAGGTTGCTAAGGAGCTTGTTGCGTTCTTTGTTTTTGCTGGAGGTCAAATGACTAGGAATTCGTCATCAATGAGCAAAATAATATGTCAATACTGTCAATCGCAACATTAATAGTCTACAACGACGGAAATTAGTACTAAAACCCCTATAGTATATTCGCGCAAACTAGAATGATCTTAGATCTTCGTACGATCTCTTGACTTTGATCAATCTCATAGAAAGGCAGAGTTGGCGAGGAAATTGAACTTTGCGTATCGTAGTGCAATGCTATTTTTAAGCTGACTTGCTCTCCTAGATGAACTATATATCTCAAACGGCTTTGATTAGAACATAACAACCAGCCACCCGACAACAAATTCACTATGACAGCAGAATATCAGAAACATAGGGTAAATTTCCGCGCTAAATCCGTCAGGTCTCTCCCAGCCCATAAAAGTAGTGTATAAACCAGTATAAAAGCTTGGTGGCCTCGGATCAAAGGACTCAAGAACTAATAAGGACCATATAGCAGGTAAGGAGAACTCGATTTCCGCGTCATTTTAATCTACGTATGTAAAATGCTGCGGAATTCTACTCTAATAGAGGACGGTAGACAACTCTGCTGAAATAGATCGGTCGCGGGAAACGAAGAGCATTACCGATCCATCATTCTCATTGCCATTTGATGACTTAATTTTTGGGACGAGTGCGTAAAGTATGCTGCCATTTTCTGGACATACTATCAGATGGACGCCCACTTGACCTCCGAACATGCCATTCCACCTTTTGATAGGCGCAAGTCAAAAGACAAAGCGGGATTATACTACCAAAACTTTTGAATCTTGTGACCAGACATACTGAGGCTGCTACGAGGTACTAGTTGAGGGGTGGTTATCTCAATCTGTTTGCAAGAGTCCTGCTTTAAATACTGACAATAGGAAAATGGACTCAGTCTCCGGATGTGCACGCGTTGAAGCCAAAACAGTGGTCCATGGCAAGCGGTACACCTAATTTCATAACGTGTGTCCAAAAATAATCATGAAATATTGTTTCAATCATCAAAAATCAAGAAAATCACAACCTCAATTAATAATTCAATCAAATTATATCCAATTCGAATAAAATTTATATCCAATAATAACAAATAAATAAACTTATATTCTAATCAAATTTCAAATTATTATTATAAAAATCTAATTTTGAAAAATATAACTTCGAGGATGTTTTTGTTGATTGAATACAAAAAATCATGTTTTTTTCGGACACACGTTATGAAACCGGGTGTAGTGAATTCGGAACAGGAAAGTCACACTCCGCAAGCCGCAAGCCATAAGCGTCCTCCTATACTAGAGAAGCCAAATACAAATAAGTGAGATTGACTTTACAAATTTCGTATTTCCTCTATCCCTATGATAACCTTAAATGAGAGGGATAAATCTTTATCCGACCCCGCTTTTTTGTTACCCGCCATCAACCTCCTCACAGTTCCTCTACCAAAACGTCCAGACTGCAAGCACGTGAGATACAACTCATTGCAAATGGCAAAGGAGTTCAACGTCGAATGGATGAAGACAATTCCGTCAAAAGATAGCAGGTGAAGTAAGTCTCTTTTTTTTCTCTTCAGCATACCCATTTCACTTCACACGCATCAACATCAAACCAAAAGCCAGCCCCAAACCACCAATCACAACCCTCATCTCAAAACCATCACAATGCCCGTCAAAAAGATTCTTCTCCTCAACGGACCCAACCTCAACCTTCTCGGAATTCGTGAACCTCACATCTACGGCTATGATACTCTCGCCTCTATCGAATCATCTCTCAGCACCTACCTCTCCTCGCTCACTCCCTCCGTCGAGCTTCTAACCTTCCAAAGTAACTGGGAAGGTGCACTCATCGATCGTATTCACGAAGCGCGTACTGATGGCACCGATGCTATTGTGATAAACCCCGCCGCTTTCACACATTATAGTGTTGCGCTGAGAGATGCTTTGACTGGTGTTGATATTCCGTTTGTGGAAGTGCATATAAGTAATGTGCATAAGAGGGAGGAATTTCGTCATAAGAGTTTTTTGAGTGATAAGGCGGAGGCGGTTATTTGTGGGCTGGGTGTTTTTGGATATAGGGCTGCGGTGGAGTGGTGTGTTGGGTATTTGAAGGAGAAACCGAAGTTATAAGGGGAGGGGAGGAAGTTTGGACTAGGATGAGGAGAAAGAAATAAGTTGTATATTTAGATGAGGAAGTTTCAAATGGTGGATGCATATAGACTGTGTGATTCATAAAATGGGAACTACTCAATCCAACTCCGAGTGGTAGTTGTTGCTAATACCTTTACTTATCTGGCTTTCTATTTTTTAACCCCAATATGAAATAGAAGTTTCCAACTTCCATTTTATTTCCATATGAAAGATATATACCAATATGGATCATTATATGTTTAGAAGTAAGAGACTTGTTCCGAAAAATCTGTCTGGGGACATGTGTCAATTACTAAGGACCAAACCCCAAAATTTTCAGTACTTCTATTCCATATATGATTTTCATTATCAACTACAAACATATTGTTACGTCTCTCTCCTGCAATGTGTTAGTTCCACAGTAACGACAAGAGTCACAGGGAAGATGACGAACCCAATAGATAAGCTCAACCTAGACTTTAATATTCACAATGTTACAATCTTGCTCGAATAAATTTATCCCCGAGATTAAATTGGATTAAGAAGTATAGGTATTACTTTCGTTGTGTAGTACGCGGATCTTGCAACTACTAAGTTATTGATATTCCGAGTATGGTGGTGTAATCTTTATACCTAGCCTTTGAGAATGTGAGCAGGGTACAGTTCAGGAAACCCAAGGCTTTGTCTTACTTATTTCGGCTCCGATGCTGCTGCATCAGCTGTTCTCATATCATCCGTTGTATAAAAAGCGCTCAAATCAATTTCTACATCGTGTCAAAAACCATGCTATTGAGGGTTTGCCCGTCCCGCAAGAAGATGTGATGCAAGTTTTGGATACAACAGATTATTTCAATAAAGGCTAAATGGAATTCAATTCTTGCGGCTAGTTCATTTATTGTCAAGAAACTTTCTATCTATTCATGACAGTGAAGGTATACTATCGACAACAACATCATACGAAAATCAAACTCATTTCCAATATCGAATCATGATCACTACGAAACAAAAAGATCTTGCCATCATAATCAGTTCGCAAAAGAACGAGCACAAGCCTTGTGAACCGCGAGTTATACCGGGTGTCCATAATCTTCTTTTGCACTTGCCTCGAAGTCAAGGACTCGATCTTTTTATATCACCGGGAGGAGAAAGCGGGCTATTATGAACTGACTATAATCTAAAGTCCGAATTCGGACTAGCTGATATTTCTCAAGTGTTGACCGTTATGAATTCATCGAGCAGTATAAAGCTCCTTTTATTTTGATAAATTTTCCGATTTCATACTAAAGTATTTTTGACCTAAAAGAAGCAACATGTAGCATGGAAAATAACCAGTGTCGCGGTTTTGTTCTCGTCACAATTGAAGGGCTCCAGGTTTCTGCAATTAGATGCGTAACCTCTCTCAAAATTCTCGCAGGAGTTTTCTTATTGGCCAATGACAATGACGTCTGACAATTGACAGATGTACAGCTAGTTGGCAATACATACTTGTTCTCCAAGTGTGTTTATGGTAGGCCAGAGGGAGGCTTATGAGTATGAGCAGAAATTCTTAGGGTTCGAAAATCAGGCTATTCTGGAAGAATTTCGTGAAGGTCAAACCTCATCCTTGACCTCTATTTAAGCGCGCTGTAACCTACTCAAGCCATATGTATTCAGAGTGACTACGCTTTTTGCTAATCTTAGCGATACATTTTTGCATATCTCGCTCAGATGAAGTGGGAATATGATGTTGTATGAGTGAATCCGGCCATTTCTGTGTTTCTAAGGTTGAGCAGTGGAGATATATAAAAGTGTAATTTCGCGAAATAAGTGATGATGCCTACATGAAGAAAGTTGCGTTTCCTGAATGAATGGGGTCGAGGTGTTAATGCTATTGTCTACGGTGAAAGCTGCGAAGAATCCCACTTCGGCTGGTAAAACTCAGTCTACCTCTGTACGATCCACCATAAGCATACCAGACCGTCTGTTTAAATGCATCTTTTCATTTTGTTTTATCAATTATCATACCACAATAAACAATTAATGAAAGATATATACAATCAAATGCGACAGCAAAAGAAGACTTAACCACAACAATAAGAATTGTGGCTTCAAGACCCGGTGAGTAGCCCCCCTGCACCCCAGGGGAATACAGTCATAGTAGAAGAAAAACTTCCAGCTAAGAACATCCAAATCTTTCGGAGCTGTATATCCGCTTGATATATGATATTGTACATTTCGTTGCACTCCCCTGTGTTTTTTTGATAGTCATTAGTCGTCTAGCAGTAGCTATGCATCAACGACTTGTTTTTCCCCATATTGAAGTATAATATATACAACTAAATCTGCGAATCTAGCGATACATCCTTCCAGTAAATGATACTTCGAACAGAGATTTTAAATTAAGGGAGGTCCGTCAAAACTTACTCTATAGCCCCGAGAGATTTAAATCTAACTTCCTCTACGCAATATCGTAGTGAGAGTTTGGCGTTGTCCCAAATATCATATTCATTCCATACTCATACTGTCATTCTCTATTTCGGTTATTATTCCGCACTAAATAATACGAGTGAGTAAAAACGACATTCAGATTCACCTTATTGGCAGCCCCATCTAATACTTCAAAGTAACTCTAGAATTATCATTCAGGAGATTGAAGGGGTGAGTGGGCGATTGAATATGGCGCAAACATTTTCAGTGCCTTGTTCCTCTCCTTTCATTTACTCACAGGGCATGATATCGTTACTACACGTAATACCGTAACTACACGTAATACCGTAACTACACGTAATACCGTAACTACACGTAATACCGTAACTACACGTAATACCGTAACTACACGTAATACCGTAACTACACGTAATACCGTATTTTTATGCTCAGCTTCAAACCTCCTGTCTTCTCTCAAGCCAATATCTTATATTAGACAATGTCCACGCAGAATGATTTACGGGTAACTGGATCATTACCGCATCAATTCATTTTAATTACCTCCCTCAATATTTCCCCAGGTATATAAACAAGTAAAACCACAGATCGAACAATCCACAATAACTGGACTCTGGTGCCACCCTCCTGCATGGGAAAAGCAAAAGAATATGATGCCGTGAAATAGTACCTCCATTCTTAATTCTCCAGAACCTTCGGCTAAAAACATAATTCCCCCTTGTATAATCTCCTCAACTACCAACCGAGATACAACTTCTGATCACCGAGTATCTGACACCAGTTGATAAAGGCAGGCTGCGAGTTATTCAAATTTTCGCTTTCTTTTAGTCATCTTACCAATTTCTTTATTATTATCATCACTGAAACCTCATATCACACCAAAAAGTCCCCAAAGGTAATGACAGCAAAAATATATATTAATATTATAACAATATACATTAGACTGTCTAAATCGTATTAATAGTTGAATCTAGATACTAAATAGTTTTATTTTCCCTTGCTTGTTTCTAATTATCCTCCTATCATTCTTTGAGTGAAAAGATCCCGCTTATTTTCTGGTTGTGCAACTGGAATTCCTTGTAAGATTATAAAATTTTGAATTTTGAGATACTTTTATATATTCATGTTTTTATCTATATACACCCATTCGACTATAAAAGCAACCTTTAATCTAAGATCAATCCACAATCCTCAAAGCAAAAATTCCGTGTCCTGGTAAAGGACAGGAAATGACTGAGATTTTCAACATCGCAATCTTGAATCAATGGCAAGAACCAAAGCTTCACAGTCGACAGGGTAACTATGATTGAACTTGACAGTATAATCTATATTTTAAATGGTACAAAAAAGACAAGTGATGGTGAGAAAACTTGACAATCATAATGGTGATTGTCATCAAGAGGAGATCAATTTCTCGTCAATATGGTGCGTCCTCAATTATATCTTCTAATGAGTAAATAGATTAATGAAGTAAACCGTTCAAACTTCCAGACCCATCGCCAAGTGTCCCATACCCATAAAACAGATGGGAGAATATATTCTCCAAATCATAATCTTACAGTCTCAAATTCACACACTTATTCTTATATATTTCCTTCTAAACATCTTCCTACTCCTATACTTTTCCTTCTAGCTAACTATGAACGATTATAAACTCATTTATTTTTCTTTTCAATTAATTAAAGAAGAGAAGTATAAGAAAAGAAAAATTAATTACTCTGATACTTATTTTATATCAAAACTTACTCATTTCAATAATTATATTATTAACAATATAATATATATCAAAAACATATTAAGATTTTCAAAGTTTCATATTTCAAAGTTTGAAAGTTTATTATTGATTTTATAAATAATTTTTTGAATTTCTTTTATTGATTTAATTAGAATTAAAAACAATTACTTTTTTTTTCTTCAATTTTTGCAGGGAATTTGATGAAAAAATTACAGTTTTTAATTATTTAAGGTTATTATTTTTATTTATAAAATATTTAAAATGTTAATAAATTTAAATTTTCATAAATGTTTTAGACATTAAATATTTTTTTAATAATTTTTATGATTTTGATTAAAGGGTTTTTAGTGAAATATATATTTCAGCTTTTTGGTGTAAAATTGAGCCTTGGGGTAACATAAATTTACTAATACTGTATATAAGAGTATTATACTTCATTCTTTTAGATTCCCTCCATGCACATGTAGTAACCTTAGGTTGAAGATATTAATTCTGGATACTACTACATGGTGTAAGGCTAAGTGATGATTTTGATGGTATATCTGAAGTGCTATCTATTGAGCTTTGAGGAGGGGATTTATAACACAACTGTTATTATCCATCTCTTTCTCGCCACTGAATCTATCAAACCATCAATATATTATAACTACTACCATACCATCAACTTGTCATATATCAAATCTACCGACAGCAAAACAGAAATCATGATATTAAAAACTAGATCTGGCTGGACCCTCCATCCCAACTTATCAAAATTTAATAGAAAATATACCGCATTACCGACAAGATACGAGTTGACGAACAAAACAACAAAGACACAGCTAACCACCAATCCTGGGTAATGCCACTGGATATGCATATCTTTCTTAGTCTTTGCATCCCTCATACTCAGATTCTTTTACACTCCCCTTTAGAATTCTGGGAATGATGGAAAATTGAGCTTACTAAGTTAAGTTACTTTACTCACTGCAGTAATCGAATTATCTGATCGATCTGTGATGGTATGGAATGAGATGGTATTCAAAAGTAGATATTTCAAGGAGTTAATTAGTGACAAGTCTTTTTTGTCCTTCTTCCCTTTTTGACAATTTCGAAATCTAGAACAGCTAAATGTGACACAAGGAAATTTGAAGATGTAATATCTTAATATCTTATTTAGATACTGAGAGGTTGGGACTTGAATGTTTGGATGATGTGTTTTGATTATGAGTATATTTGGATATGATAGGAATTGAGGAATGACGAATGAGGAAAGATGAAATTGAGTGTGTCGTTGTAAATTTATATCGCAACAATTAACCATACAGCGGAAACTTTCTCGCTGTCATCGTGTTGGTAAGAGTATCTATAATTATAAACTTCTTTTAATCCAACCAGCAGGAAAAAAAGAAGAAGAAAAGATATAGGAAGTAATTAGTAGCGGATATAAACATAATCCGACAACAAAAAAACGACCGAGGAGGATATGAAGAAGCCTCTTGCTAATTATCAACAATCATTCCCATTAAATAATATATGCATAACTACAGATTTCCCAGCTCAACTTTACTAGGCGTTTGGAGATAAACCACCAGAAACACAATTCAGTGGTAGACTGGTATGGTAGTGGTCTATGAGGGGTATGTATGTATGTATGTACTCCGTATACGAATGAATATGCGGGGCGATTTCATCCTTGTTGTATGGAGTACTCTGCAGGCTGTTGGAAGTAGGGAAGTTCTAGACTGGAATCTTGTACTCCGTATGCGCGTACCGCCACCCGCGTAAGGAAGAATTGCGGTATATTCGTGAGTTTTGTGTGTTGATAGGTTTGCTGTATACAGTACTTGTCCTTGTTGAGGAATTAACCTATATCGTAAACTATATTTTAGAGTTTTGATGGATGGATGTTTTGAATATTATCAATTCTTAAAGGTATTCATACATGTATGTTGATGTTGGATCACCAGATGGAGATTGAGAGATGCAGATTCTAGATTTTAGCATTTACTTGGATAATGGATTGATTCCTCAAACGGATTCCAAACTTCATGTGGATCTGCTTCATCTTCTTGTTGGTAAAATCCTTGAATACCGGGGCCCAGGAAGCTGGGCTCCATCCAGCCCAGTCAAATAATCGGTAACCGAGGATAAGTCAGGGAAAAATATATACGGAGGAGTTGAGCCTTGACTCTTGAGGTTATCTCCGCATTCATCTGCGGGAAGGAGGAATGGAGGGATGTATTGCAGAGATGGTGTTATAACTTATATGCGGCATTATTCTTGGGATTGGGGGAAGGGGCGGTAAAATCCCGGGGTAGAGATTTGAGCAAAGATATTGGGTTTTATTGGATATATTCAATATTTATGATGCTATCTCTGTTTCCTTCTTCCCGCTGTCCGGTTTGATGTTCATGTTCATGTTCATGTTCATGTTCATGTTGATATTGATATTGATACTAATATTGACATTGATTCAAAAATATGAACATCTCAATCTGCTTAGATGAGATAGCGTGAGTAGCATTCCTAAGATGATAAGCGAAAAGGGATAGTTTTCGGGGAAAACGGCATGGAAAAGGAAGACAATGATGATAAATGACACGGAAAAGATAACAGAAATTGAAGCAAAAGATTAGCTTATTAATTTCTTTAAAATATAAGATCTTACCACCACCGCACTCGGTCGGAATAACAATTCCAGTCCATCTCCTCCGTATCCGTCTCTTGTACTTATATACGAATCGTATAATACGATACGTACTCCACAAATACTCCGTACATCTACTTTAAGTCTTTAACCTCACAACTCACAACTCACCATAACCCCACAACCTCCACAATCTTGCAGTCAGTACCTACGTCGGGACATCTTGCAGAGGAATTCACCCACCAAGACCAAGAAGACTCCATCAAAAGGACCCAGACAAAATGCAACAGAACAAGTTAACAAGCAACACGGAAAAGGACTTCGGAGTCTGAGTCTGACATTACATACTACAGTACCTCTATCCACCAGTTATTTTCAGCTGCATGAAATTTGACTCCTTCCCAAAACAGATAAGGGAGACGGGCTACTTCATTTACTAAGACGGAAAATGACGAAAGCGAAATCAAATTTGATGATAAGAATGTAACTCTCCGGTATAATTCCAATCAAAAGCAACATGGAATTTGAAAGGAATTGAACGAATTGAATGATTGAGTTGATTGAATTGATTAGAGGGATGTATAATCTATACGTACCTACGTAGGTAGATGAAATTATGATATCCACTTAAGAGTAGGTAGGTAAATAAGTATGTAAAGAAAGAAGAAGGAGAAGAAGAAGTATCATCATCATCATCATCTCCATCTTGTTCGTTTCTATTCAAAGAATCATGATACATACATCGATACATATATATATATACTACATACATCCAAACCATATTACCATACACTCCATGTATCATAGAAGAACCCCCTTCTACTCCTTTTTTTAATATATACCTATGGTTAATCTAATTATTTATTATTATTATATTACAATCTTGCCATCTAATTAAACAAACCCCATTCAAACTGGTCAAGCTATTGACTCTATTCGCCCAAGACCCCTACGGACAGGTAACACAGTAATAAAGAAGAAAAATTAAAGAAAAGGAAAGGAAAGGGTTCACCCAAAATGGCACTTCATAGTACGATTACTGCTACTACGACCGGTACTACCACTACTACCACCACCACTACCACCACCACCAACCTTATTACTCACCAAGCCCGAGCTTCCTCAGAACCACGGCGTCATTTCAGCCTCGGGTTTCTGCTGGCTAAGGATTCCATTCTGATAAATAGTTATCATCAGACTCCGAGGAGAAGACATCGTTTGTTACCTTTGAATTTGGTGCGACTTCCTATCTTGGAAGAATTGGATTCGATGAGTATGAATGTTTTGGGTGAGTTTTTTTTATTTTATCATTTTTTGAGTTTGGGGTTTTTATACTTTGGGCTTGGCTGGATGGATGGATGGATGGATGGATGGATGGATGGATGGATGGATGGATGGATGGATGGATGGATGGATAGATGAATGAATGAATGAAGGGATCGTTGTCAGAGTGTTGTATGCTTCTTATGATTAAAGGATATTTACTAATATGTTTGGAATTCCCCATTTAGTATCAAAGGCTAGAAAGGTGTGTTTTTATTTATTTTGAATTTGCGGTCACTTGGGAAGAAGTATGATATGATGGATGAGGTTTGAATATATGCGATTAAAACTGTCAGAAATCAAATCAATCAAGGGATGGATATAAGATTTACATACAAATAAACTAATAATATCTCTAGCCAAAATTCGACTTGGTACTCAAAGTAAGTAGTTTCCTTTACACCGGCGCATTCGCATTCGCACCACATTCATATTCGCATCACATTCACATTCGCATTCTTATACCCATCATTCCCTCCTCTACACACAATCTAACCAAAAAACCCCTAGTTAATAGATCTCAACAACGTCCCCCTAACCAGCGGAACCGCCTACATAAAATGGACACTCCCCAACACCACCGCCGCCGAACACTCGGGACAAACCTCACGCTCTCCCATAAAAGAACACAAAGTATCCTGGGACTACACGCGCACCATACCCATCCGACTCACCATTGACAAAAACAACCACCTCTCCGAATGTCTGGTCCATTTCGAAGTAATCCAAGATTACAACGTGGGAAATTCCGCCAAGGGGGAACGAGTCACCCTAGGACATATCACGTTGAATTTGGCGGAGTATGTAGATGAGAGTGAAGTTGAGGGGGAAGATGGTGTCGTGAGGAGATATTTAATGCAAGAGAGTAAGATTAATAGTACGGCGAAGATAGGGATTGCGATGAGGCAGGTGGAAGGGGAGAGGAATTTTGTGGCGCCTCCGTTGAAGAGTGCGCCTGTTTTTGGAGGGATCGCGGGGATTATGAAGGGGGAGAATGGGGATGGTGATGATATTGGGAGTGAGTTTTGTGATTTTTTTTTTCTTTTTCTTTTATCAACTCTTACCTATCATCCATTTTACAAGTCTGAGGCTTGAGGTTTGAGAGAACTCGGAAAATTAACACTGGAAAAGATATGCCACAGCTTCAAAAATCCTCCGATAAATCAGATCTCCACGATATGTACCGTCGAGCACTCGCCGCATCCTGGACCGCCTCCCCCGCTGAAATGCTAGCCGATGAATGCGTTGAAGATATATTTGCCGGCGGCGACGGCTGGAAACACGATGCATCTGATTCTCAAACCTCGGATTACACATATCAGAGAGATACACCACGAATTGTCCAAGATGAATTAAGTGCCAGTGGCGGCAGCGGCGAGGATTTAAGAAGACATCGAAGAAGTCCCAGTGATGCAAGTCAGAGATCTAATGTGACGGCTACGAGTTCGAGCGGAAGAGGTGGAAATATAAATACGAATGTGAATATCAACGGAAGTGGAAGTGGAAGTGGAAATGGAAGTGGAGGAAGAGGACATCGATACAAAAGAAGCACAGACACCACACGCAGTGGTATATCCTCCCGCAGCGGAGTCTATTCCAGTGGTGAACGCAGCGTGGGCGGCCAATCGAATCTTAGTTCTCATATGGGAGGGGAGAGAGACGATGAAATTTCAATGGTGAGCAATAGTGAGAGAGGAAGAACGGGGAGAGGTTTAGGTCATATTCCGGGACATTCGTTTGGATATGCTAGACCGAGGGAAGTGGATGAATTTGATATGAGGGAGGATTTGGTGGCTTGGAAGTTACCGGGGGAGGTTTCTTGAGGAGTTTGGGTGGCTTGAGGGGCTTCATGAGCTTGAGGTGCTTGGGGGGCTCGAGGTGCTTGAGGAGCTTGAGGAGTTTTGCTTTAAACCCTGAAATTAGGAAGGGCTGGAGGGCTGAAAAGGATTCGGATTAGGCTGGGCTGGGTATGTTGCGGTAGGGGCGGGTTAGGAAAAAAAGGTGTTCAAATAATAGGTACATAGATGGTAGATTGGTGAATGGGATGGGATGGGATGGGTTGGGTTGAATTGGGTCAGGTTATCTGTACATTTATAGTGTGCAGTGGGGGTCTTATACACGGAGTTCGTGGTGTTTTTATTTTTATTTTTTTTCCATTAAAAAAAAAAACAAATAGATAGAAGAAGCTGGGAGTATTGGATTGGTGGACTGGTGGATCGTTGCTTGGGAGTATAAAATAGTATAGCGTAGCGTAGTATAGCATAGCATAGCATAGCATCCCGTAGCTAAGGAGCTAGGAGCTAGGAGCTAGGAGGGGAGCTGGGAGCTGTGTTAACTTGCGACTTATTTCTTTTTTCCTTTTTTTTTTACAATAGTTATTAATACTAGAAAAGCAAGCTAGATTTGTTTTTTACCTTCTGTTTTTATTTCTATTTTTATTTCTACTTCTGTTTAAGTATATATATATATACCCGTTTGTGATTTAGTATATTTTATAATAAGATTTAAGATTTAGGATTTATTTTACTTCCTATTTTTATAGCATTCTCTTCGATGTGTATATATAAGGTTTTATTATTGTAAATATAATATAACATGTTACAATAGAATACAATGCAATACAATGCAATGCAATGCATTACTTACTCGAATCGACTCGAGTATGGAAAGGCTAGCTAGCTAAGGATAGGTATCAATACTAAATGTAAACTCCGAAACGCCTTGCCTTGCCTTTTCTCTGTGCTAGCTACTGCTTATTCGTGGCCATATCAATCCATATCTATGGCCTCTGTAGGAATAATCCTCTAGTTTATGGGTATAGGTATAGGTATAGGTATAAGTATGGGTATAGGGTTCTGTTTTTGGGTTGTGAAGTTGGTGTTGTTGGATATGGTATGGTAGGTGATGGAATAGATGGGTGTGATCGGTGGTGTGTATCATCAGTGGTGGAGTGATCAAGCTGATGATGGATGATGGATGGGGTCGTTGGATGCACTCATATCAATGACCACATCCATACGTTTTCTCCTTCTCTCAGCCAAGTGAATTTTCGATCCCAGACCATCCATTCAACCTCCCCCTCCATAAATCACCCCCAGACCTCATCACCCACCACCTACAAATCACCCCCTCCTCCCCCTCCAAAACCCTTCCCCTCAAAATCTTCACCTCTTCCACTGGTCGATCTCCCTCCCCTGTCCTCACTAACCCCATTCGTTTCACTACATTCATTCCCCTCGTTACCCGTCCAAATATCGTATGTTTATTATCTAACCATGGAGTTGGAGCTAGCGTTATGAAGAATTGGGAACCGTTTGTGTTAGGGCCTGAGTTTGCCACTGGTTGGGGAAGAGGGGTGTTAGTTGGATTGGTTTTTTAGGGGTGAGAGGGAGGAGGAGGAGAAGTGGGAAGTGCAAAGTGAAAAGAAAGGAGAGTGAAGTAAGATAGGACGAAAAATATGAGAATCAAGGAAAAAAAATAAAACATACTAGAAAGAATTCCCGCTCCAGTATGTTTTAAAGTTGGCAAACCCGTCGGCGCAACTAATTCATCTTCGAATTTTTCTCCATAGATAGATGTACCTCCGCGTCCTGTACCAGTCGGATCACCACTTTGTAACATGAAGTTGGGGATTATTCGGTGGAAGATTATGGAATCGTAGTAGCCGCGTCGGATGAGGGTTTCGAAATTCTTACAGGTTTTGGGGGCGTGGCTGGTGTAGAGTTCAAGGGTTATGGTGCCCTGGGGGTGTTAGTGGGTGGTTGGCGGGATAGTGAGGGTGGAGGGGGGAGGAAGATGAGGAGAGTGGAGGGGAAGGGGAGGGTAGAGGGATAGAAAGGAAAGGAGTTACCATAGTAGTTTCTAGGGCAATATTTACTGCCATCTTGTATATGATTGAATATGTACAATTGATAACTATATCCAATTATCAATTTCGAAAATTGCAATATCAATTACAGGTAAGCAGAAACTAACTCTACAAAGATTCAAGAAGGCTCAATTTAATGTTTACTTTTCTGCAAGGCTGAGAAAGTTTGGTTGCCTCGTCAAATCCTTGCCGTTTGTTTTCTAAAAGGATAACATCTATAATTATTATTTAATTATTCAATGTTATTATTATTTATAGAACTTTATATACTACAAAAGTTTTAAATACTCAAATAAAATATAAAAGTTATATAATATTTAAAATATTCAACTCTTTTAAAGATTTTTTTTTAAATAAATATAAAATTATAATATTAATATATTTATTAAAGTTTTATATAAAAATATTTAATATAATAATATTTCATTTAAAAATAAATGATTTATTTGAAATAAATAAATCTTCAAAGTTTTTAACTCTTTTAATTATTCATATTATAATTTTAAATTTCTTAAATTTAAATAAAAATACTATATTTAATGACTATCTTTACAAAAATATAAAATTTAATCATCTAAAACTTGTTAATATAATTTATTTGAACTTAATATACAGTGTATAGAGTCTAGAACTTTACTTTACCAAATTACTAATATCGATCCCTTAGTCCTACTATAGTTCTTCTGTACTTCTATTGTACTTTTCAAACTTTTCAAACTATAGCTTACAAGTATTGTACATTTAAGGTTAAATAAATCGAATGAAAGTAGCGCAGTCGTTGTCGAGTCGATCATTTGACTATTTAAAAGCTTGCCTACCAGCATCCCTGTCTAGCGTCCCCACCATGACTGTAGGAGTGTCTCTTAAAGACACTCTTATGAAGAATCCCACGACTATATAAATCTACTTTTGTGATATCCTTTGTGCCATTCAAGCAAATTCTTTACCTGAATTATACATTCTGACCTCAAGACTGAAAGATTACTAGCATTCTAGAAAAGAACCTACTTAAGTACAATGAACTGGTTTCAACGGTGAAATCACTTTCGACATCATACTCCATACAACTCAACTTTCAAGCTCTCATTCCATCCATCATCGGTCACGATTTCTTCAATCTCAAAATCAAACACCTCCACCACACAAAATGGATAACGTCAAAGATTTCGTGGTCAAATATGGCACCAAAATCTATACAGAACGAGAAATCATTCAATTACAAATCCATATTATTCTCGCAGCTCTCTTCCCAATCTACATTGGATCACATGCAGCACTCCAACGACCTCCTTCGGCTTCTCCAATTCCCAAATCTTCTTCCTCATCTTCTCATCGCCTCTCGAACCCGGACCCAGAAGATGAAGAAGAATCTAGACCTCCAATGGAAGGTCTTACCCCTTCTGATGCTATTATGTTTCCTGTTTTAGCTAGCGTGGTACTTGGGACTTTGTATTTTGTGATTAAATGGTTGGATGATCCAACTATTCTGAATAAGATATTAGGATGGTATTTTTCTGGTATGGGTATTTTTGGAGTTGGGAGATTGGCAAAGGATTCTTTGGATGTGGGTGTCGGATTCATTTTTCCTAGTGTGTGGACCAGAGGAAAGGATATTTTTCATTTTGATCAGGATTCGAGATGTCAAGTTATTGAAGATGAGGAGGGGAAGATGATTAATGTGATTGGTGTTACGAATCCCCTTCCTGGACGACTTTCAACTATTCGTTTTTCTGAACGGATTACGAATGCCTTGTGGAACATTCGTGGCCTGTTAAAAACAGCTTATTTCCTTAATCTTCACATCAAAACTTTACTCCCTCATCACAGAACTTCGATCAAATTTACATCGGTCCTAGGTCTCGGAATAGGTATCGCCACAATCACCGCTTACAATCTCCTAAATGCCCCATGGTACCTTACAAATATAATGGGTTTCGCTTTCTGTTATGGGTCTCTTCAACTTTTGTCTCCGACTACGTTCTTCACTGGTACTTTAGTCCTAATGGGACTCTTCTTTTACGATATCACTATGGTGTTTTATACACCTCTCATGGTAACCGTAGCGACATCTTTGGATGTTCCTATCAAACTTGTCTTTCCACCAAATAAAAGCAGAGGAGGTAGTATGTTAGGATTAGGTGATATTGTTTTACCAGGTATACTTGTTGCATTGGCCTTGAGATTTGATTTATATTTACATTATTTGTATTTACAAAAGTCATCTCCAATTCTCTCGACCGCCAACTCAAAGACAAACACAACCTCAAGTAGCAAAAGCATAACCGAATCCTCATTAGTACCCTCATCAATCCAAAAGACTACCTACAAACCCTCAACCGGTCTCTGGGGTGAACGTTTCTGGACTTCATCTTTTTCACCATCTTCCTCTTCATCTTCTACAAACCGGGCAACAGGAATTGAAGGAACTCGGTTCTCCAAACCATATTTCAAAGCTGCATTAGTAGGATACATCACAGGAATGATCACAACATTACTTGTCTTGAAGATATTCAATCATGCACAACCGGCATTGTTGTATTTGGTTCCTGGAGTGGTGGGAAGTTTATGGGGAACGGCGGTTGTTAGGGGAGAGCTGGGGCTTATGTGGAGGTATACTGAGGACGGGAGTTTGGAGGAAGGTGAGAAGGAGGAAGGAAAGGAAGGGGTGAAGAATATCAAGGGTGGAGAGAAAGAGAACAAGGAAGAGAAGGGGATTTTAGACGGAGACGATAAAATAAATAAAGAGAAGACGGCTCTTGAAAATGGAGAAGCAAAGCAGGAGGTGAAACAAGAAGAAAATGAAATCGAGGTAGAGTCGAATAATGGAAGAAGGGATTCAAACGCAAGTAGTTCGATCCTCTCCGATGGATCAATTTCTTGGCCTGAAGACAATGGAGATGGAGATGGAAATGGAAATGGCAGTGAAGCAGATGATGAAATGACTTCTTCGAGAAAAGATATTAAAAGAAAAAAGGAGGCAGAGAAAGGAAAAAGGGACGGACATGATGACGAGGATGAAGATCACTTCTTCCGTTTCTCGATCAGTAGACTCAAGTCAAAAGCGAGAGATGGAATTGATTCAAAGGAGATGATGATGAAACAAAACCCAAGGGAAAGAAAGATATATGAGAGTTCTAGTGAGGGGTTGGGGCGTGGGGAGGAAATGGAAATGGAAATGGAAACGGGAAGGAATAGGGATAACTAGGGATGTTAAAGATATTTATTTCTACTGTGAATAGAGGAATAGAATGAGAGCTGCTTTTTGCACTGGAAAGATGCAAGGAGAAATGCTGAGATTTGATACGATAAATATGAATAAATATAAATACCTATGTATAGTCTAGTTCATAATTATACGAATTCTAATCTTCGAGCTCTAAGCTTTGAGCTTTGAGTAACATAGATAGATATCTTCTACGAGGCGTTCGTACTATAACCTTACGCAGTAATTAATTAAAAAAATCCTCAAATGGGAACTTCCTCGTTTTATTTTACTTTACTTCATACATCCATTCACCCATCCATCCATTCATCGATCCCATCCACAAACGATATAAACATCCCAAAAGTTTAAACCCCTTTCACCAATTAATTAAAGAATCTAAATCAGAATATCTCTATAAAGTACTTATCTATCTATCTATCCTACATCTCATCTATCTAGGTATATAATGCCAACTTGAGTATAAATCCGCTTGTACCAAACCGAATATCTGATCTGGTGGAATAAATACTCATTTGCGAATTTCCTGATCCCAACTCCTGATCCCAACTCCTGATCTCCTTCCTTTTCTTTTCCACTCTGCGTTTCCCAGGATGAAGTGTTGGTTCTGTTGTTTCCTGTGCTCTTCTGTTGGGTTTCTATTTTATTTCCATTTTCTTTCTATTCCCATCCATCCATCTATTCCCTAATCTGATGCTCCAAAAACTCCCAGATATCAAAATATTCTCCATTTCTCTTTCCTCCTTCATCCGCATGCTTAATCTACTTTCTCTCAACTCCCCAACTCCCAAATCATCAATCCAAACACATGCCACTCGAAAATCACCTAAGCACCACCAAAAGCAGCAGCAGGATAACTTCTCTTCTTCTTTCCACTCTTTCCCTCACCCCCACTTCGACTACTACTCCTCGAACTCTCTTTACTTTGATCTTCTCCCTGCCCTCTAGGTCTTAGAAATACTTCTTCTGGTAAATCATTCCATTCTCTATCCGGTCTGCGATCTTGAAATGATGCTGTATGTTTGGATGGAGGTGGTCTTGTTGTTCCTGTAGCTGTTGGAGGAGGTGCCGATTTCGTACTTGCACTTCCAATTAAATTTAGGACTGGGCTAAGATTTGCTTGTGCTTGTGCTTGTCTAGAAATATGATCTTGAACTGAAAATCTTCGTCGGAATACCCATGCTTCTTGTGGTCGCAATCTTCTATAATATCCCTCGATCAATTCACCCTTTTCGAATCCTCGCTTGTTATACCATTCTAATGCTTCTTGATTCTCAATCCATACGTGCGCGTATAATCCTTCTATTTTGACTCCGAGAGGTATTCGAGTAGATGTAGCGGATTCGATAACGGAATCTAGGAGGGCGGTTGCGAGGCCGAGGCCACGGTAGGGTGAGAGTAGAGTGAGAGATTGTAGATATATACTATATGTATCTGCCGGCGGTTGAGTATTTGGAGAGGATGGAGGAGAGGGATCGATTCGACAGATTATAGAACCAACTACTTTTGGCTCAGAGTTGGATTCTGATGATGTGTATGTAACTACTCTTGAGAAAGAGAGAGGGATTGGGATTGACGCAGAAGGAGGAGATGTAATAGCATGGTAGAATGCATCGGGATATGCAATTGGAAGGAGTAACGCGTTGATGCGACGTAGAGGTTGTATGTGATGATCTTGTGGGATTTCGATTTTATAACCTTGAGGAAGCTTTTTTGAGGTTTCTACAGAGTCTGGGGTAGCGGTAGTTACCGACTTTGGTGGAGAGATATTGGTAGAATTTGGTGGACCTGATGCAGGTTGAGGTGGATGTATCTCTTGTCTTGCATTTGCATTTCCATTGTCATTGTCATTTGATGTTGTGATTGGTGATGTCCCTGGTGGTGGAGTGTATGTAGGTTGCTTTGGTTGGAAGAATGATCGAATAGTTGATTGTTGTGCTCTTGGTGGTGGAGGGGTATTGTTTGACATGATGTCTGGTGTAGTCATTGTTCAAATGCCTAGTAGCTTTGGAAGATGGTTAAGGGAGAAACAGATATAAAAGCTTGGTTGGAAGAGGAGGATTGTGAACAGACAAATGAATGATGCGATAGATATATCGAGAAGTCGACGCATATGAAAAGGAGGTTATAAGTAAGAAAAGCGATCTGTCATTTAGACTTCCTACCAATAATCCGTATGATATATGAATGTATGTATGTATGCTCTCAACAATACCATTCATAGGAATGAGGAATTACGGATATCAAGGTTCAAGGATATCTATCATTCACCAGCCACAGTTATCCATTTTTATCTTTCCTCTCTTCTTCTTCATCCCTTCACTCCGTACAATGAAAGCCACTCTGATTTTCACCGCCTTTACTAACCTCTTCAAGCTAAAATTGACTGGCAATAATTTAGAAGCACTAATAGAGCTTTGGTGTGAAACTTCAAAGTACCTCATCAGGTTTCCTGAAATGAAGTTCCAGGTGAAGGTTCACGGGAATTATTAATATCAATCAATTTTCTATTGTAGAAAGACCAAAAAAAGTGAAGGTATTCAGAACAACGACAGCGACAACGACAACGACAATCTATTTCCTTTCTATACTCTTTTACCTTGCCTCCACTCGAGTTCAATACTCTATCCGATAAATAATAAAATGATCTCTTACTTATTTCAAATACATTTTATCATTTCTTGAGAGAGGGTGGGAGAGATCTTCCAGTCATTACCTACTACTACTACTACAACTACTACTTCTGCTACTACTACTCACTTACCTGCTTTTCCACCATACCATTCACCGGAGTAAAAGTTACCCAATTCAAACAATTCGTCAGCCTTGGGGTTTCTAAGAAATCAAGTTTATTCCAAGGAAATCAATCCACAACAGGCAAATACAACTTCAAAATGTCTGCCGACGAACAGTTTCCACATTCTGGCATAATAATTGCTAGTGAGGATGAACAAATAGATACTATGGGGAAATTGGTAATTCTTCTTTTCCTTACCTTTGAATTTATTTACCCTGCTTTTTCTCCCAGATGTTGTCGCCTTACTTACTTAGCAATTGCTAACCTCCTATATAGGCAAATGCTGTACTTGATGATATTTTTTATAATATCATCCATGATATTGTATTACAAACTCATCGTGAAGAGAAAATTGCAAAAGCCTGTTCGGCTGCTATTGCGATTGAGCAAAAAGTCGCCGAAACCAACCCTGATTCATCAGACGATCCTACGAATTCATGGAACACAAACCATATTATAGAAACCGATGCTGCGAAGTGGGAAAATAAGGAGGTTTTCTTAAAAGGCAATCCTTTAGAGTTGGTCGATGAGATTATTTGCGCAAAGTGTGGTCTACCTCGACTTTTACAACCTACAGATGGAGTTGGTGCAAAGAAACCTCCACCCGGAAAGGAATTTTGCAAGAAGAAACCTTTCATTGAGAAACCATGGCATGATGTTTATGGTCAGACGTATGTGCCAGAAGGACCGGGTAGGGGAAAGAAAAAGAAGGATATGATCAATCCTTTACTGCAACAGCAGAAAGAAGGAACACCAAATAGTATGGATGGTGAAGATGATGGACCTGCGAAACCAATTTCTTTCCCTCACGCCAAATGTCACAATTGCAACACATTCTTACCGATCAAACGAATGAATAATCATATGGTGAAATGTATTGGTGGCGGCGGAAGAGATTCTGCACGGGCAGCTGCTTTTAAGATTAATGGAAATGGTTTAGGTATAGGAAACAATAGTCAGAATGGTACACCACCAATAAGTCGACAAGCAACACCACAACCCAATGGGGGAAAGAGAAGTAGTCCAAATAAACGCGAAGCAGCCGATGATCCAGATTTCGAATCCGATTCTCCACAAAAGAAGAAGAAGTTCTTGAAGAAACCAGGTAGCTCGGGTGGAATTATTCTGAAGAATAAACTGAAAACTCCGAAAATGGCAAAGACATCTTCACAAATTTCCTCTTCAAACTTAAGTTTTGAACACAAGAGACCGGATAGTGATGACGATAATGATTCAGGAGATGACGATCGTGATGGTGAATATGGAAGAAAAGCAAGCGTTGAACCGAAGAAGAAAATGTTAGTTAATAAAGCGGGGGCAGGAGTAGTTAAGAAGGCAAAGGATGGACTTGGTATTGCTGGATTGAGTGAGAAGAAGAAGAAGAAGTTATTATTGGGAAGACCTGGTAGTGGCAGTTCGACACCAGTACTGAAACCAGGTTCAATCCCACCAGATGAGGATAGAGATAAAGAGAGAAAGAAGATTAAGAATGGAAACGGAAACGCTCATAAGAGAGATAGAGAGAGGGAGAGGGAGAGGGAGAGGGAGAGGGAAAGAGAACGAGAGAGGGAGAGGGAAAGAGAGAGAGAAAGAGAAAGGGAAAGGGATAGGGATTGGGCTATGGATGAGAAATCTGAGAGTAGTCAGACTTTATCCAGTCCCAATTAAAGATGAAGTGGAGCAGGCTGAGGATGATGAACGTAACGGAGTTTCCGTAGAGAGAGGGAAGAAAGAACTTATGAGTTCACCAGTGTAAGACCATGGTAGGATGAAACTTTGAAAGGCATTGATGGATATGTGATAGGATTCCACTGGGTGGTATAAATGCACAGGCATATGGTTGGCGTTCTTTCCTTACTTCTTCGTGCTTTGCATTCGGCATTTAGCATTCGGAATATACACGAACATTCTCGAGAGAGGATGACATTGAGGTATACATTTGGCGTTGCATACAGAAATTTTTTTCCAGTTCTTTTTTTTCCGTTGTCTCTTTCACTTCTCTTCTCTGTATTTATGTTATGAATGATTATGGTGGGGTTAGTTAGGTGTGTTGCGATGGAGTAGGGGAGGGGAAGGGAGGGGAGGGAAGAGGAAGGGTATAGGGGAATGATACCCACGGAATTAGTAGTGGAATTATAATATATGAAAATTTTTATAGTGGGTTTTGTGATGTTCACCAGTCTTGTCTGTCTGTTGGTCTGGTTTACAAAATGAGGGTTGTGATTTTATTTAATATGGTGTTTTCTTGATGTGACAGGAGTGATGGGAGTGAGGGGGTTTTTGGTGAGGTTTAATTAATTGTGTGTGTATATGTGTGTGTATTTTTGGTGGTTATAGTATGATATCATATGATATGATATGATATAACATTGTAGTGAATGCGTAATGGAGAGGAGTATTGGTCTTTTTTTTTTTTTTTTTTTTTTTTTTTTTTAAACTATTTTCCAATAGATAGACGTTTGGAGTGAAAATGGGATAGATAGACGGGTGGTAAATTATGGTGATTGATAGAAAGATGAAAAGATAGAAAAGATTTAGAGTTGCTGTATACTGACTGACTGCATGGAGATTGGGATGTTGAGTGTTGGATATTGGGTTTTGGATATTGGAAATTGGACAAGTGTTTGATCTACTCGAGTATATGATTCAATATCGTCCTTTTTTTGTGTGTGTGTATGATTTGTTTGTTTGTGAGATGGGGGATGGGGGATGCGGGGCGGGAGATGAGCTGATAGGTGGTAGTTGGGTTTATTAAGAGGGGAAGAGGGGGAGGGAGAAGAGGAAGAGGAAGAGGAAGGGGAAGGGGAAGGGGAAGAGGAAGGGGAAGGGGAAGGGGAAGAGGAAGGGGAAGAGGAAGGGGAAGAGGAAGGGAAGAGGAGGGGAAGAGGAAGGGGAAGAGGAAGGGGAAGAGGAAGGGGAAGAGGAAGATTAGCGTAGAGGGGTGTGGATGGTTTGTGGTTTGTGACTGGTGCTAAGGGGGGATGAGTGAAGGGGGGAAGAGACAGAGGGAATAAAAGAAGGATGAGGATGAAGATGAAGATGCAAAGCTTTTCTAGGGATTTGCTTTAGTAGGGGAGCGGATGGATGGTTTTATGATCTTATGTGATGAGGAGAAGACTTATTATTGATATTAGTTTTATAATAATTATTATCTTCTTTTATCTTTATAACGATTTCATCATATTCATACCGCACTACATAACTTTATTTATGTTTCGTTTCTTTTCCTTTACTTTACTTTTCTTCTTTTTCTCTTTATGTCTGGAGTCGGTAAAGTGGTATTCGGATTATTTTTATATACTGAGTTTTTTAGGATAAAAGGGAGTGCATGATGATAATATTGGTTTCTGTGCAAAGAATCCTTTTAGTTTTCTCTCTTTTATTCGATTTTTGAGGGCCCTTTTCGGCCCCTAGAGGTTACTTTTTTAAGGAGAGGAGGAGAAAAGGAAGTACAAAAGGGGGGGAGGGGAGTCTGATGTTTAACGTTTGATATTAATTATTCTTCTCTTCTTGCTTCTGAGATGGTATAGTTGGAAGATTTATGTAGCTTTTATAAAGATAATAAATACTTTGTTTTTTTATTTTTATCTTTCTTTTCATACACTCGTTTATGTCTTTTATATCAACTCCTGGATATATGAATACTCAGTATAGGGGTGGGGGAATGGGTGCAGGTATGAATGTTTTTATTTATTTTATTATCTATTGGCTTTCCAATATTTTATGGATAGAGGAGAGAAGGAAAACGCGAAAACTTGAATATGTGGGTGGAAGATGTATGTATGGTGAGGGTGAAATTGAGGATGAGATTGAGGATAGTGTAGTGTATGGATGAAATGGGGGCGATGAGAGGGGTTTTGAATGGAGGTGAATCAGAGCTATGGTGAGTAGCTTGACTGATGGTGCTTCATCATCATCATTATCATTAATATTTTCTTTGCCATGTTGAATCAAATCTAAAATTACTTTGTATTGCTGTTGAAATAATCCTTCTTATCATTATCATTATCCGTTCTATGTCTATTTTCTTATTATCTCTTTATTTCCCTTTACAACTTCAATACTTTCGAGGTATGATACACTTGAATGTGGGTACCGTCGTTATTACTCGGGATTCTGATAATGGGATAATATTTTCGTTTGAGTATATTAAGCTGGAGGAGAGGAGAGGTTTTATAGTATATGCAATGGTTTGGGAAGTTCTCAGAGTCCTCCTTTTGGTGCCGGGGTGAATATGGTTTCGTTGGATCTCGGATAGAGGAGAAGTTGGTTTTCCATAGCTGGTGAGTGCTGGCTTCTTTATTTACTTCTATATTCTCTAACTCTAATAGGAAATATATGTTTTAGTTAGGGTCTATTGGAACTCTATATTTTATCGCGTAATCTTTGCCAATTTATTCTTATTCTTCTCGTTCTTCCCATCCATATCGTCTCCCCTTCTTTAGATCCCGGCCTATCCCACAAAAAATATTTACTATATATCCTACAATATATATATCCACCACATCTTGTATTTATATCTATCTCTAGATTATAAAGGCCGCTCACCTAGTGCTGAATCAACACCATGGTTTTAAGCCTTCGTTCTTGTTGACCAGGCCGTTGGTTAATTTGAAGTGAGATGGGAACGGATATGGATGTAAGAAGATAAATAGGTTGTTGAGTGAGTTTTGGGTTGCGCGGCGTGGTGGAAGGTTTGGGGAGGTGATATTGGTGCTGCTGCTGTTGCCGCAGTCGATGCAGTTGTTGTCATCTTCATCACGAATCTTTCTTTATATATTAGTAGCAATCTATATCGCTGTCAACAATATATCAGCACGGTATAGTCATTACACCAATTACTCTATCTCAAAACCATCATTTCCAACTCCCATTCACCTTTTCATAATTAACCTCAAACAATCACAAGATTCTATTTTTATGCCTGTACAATATGAAACATGAGGCGAATAAAAGCCTGGGTTCGTCGAAACATGTTGTGGTTAAGATTTCAAGTATTTGTATATTTAAAGGGCAATGGAGGGGGAAGACCTACGTGGAAGAGGATGTAGTGAATGTTTTTGAGGATATAGAGGAATTCACTAGAAGTGTAGATTGAGAAGTGAAAATCGCGAATTAAGCGAGCGATGGAGAGTGAAAAGAGGGAGTAGAAAGAGAGGAGAGAGGAACAGGGGTTATTGGATCCAAGCAAGTTTCTTCCGCTTCCATCTCTCTCTGAAGAAGTATATGAATATTTTCACTATTATTACCTACTATCTCCAATTCCGTAGAATTTCCAGTTTCTGCAAACCCAGACACCACGTTACTGTAACAATCTGTTGCTTTTTAGATTAGCTGGATGGGACTAGACTTTTTGAATTTCATAGAAAACTGAGGTCTATATGTACTCAAGATTATGAATTTCGAGGTTGATGGGCGAGATTTTATTATTGTTACCGTCTTCATTTCCTTCCTTTCTGTATGATTATCGGAAATATTGTTTTGTTGTTTCTCATTGATTTCTCTTGCGAGTTTTTTCTTTCCTGACTTTAGAGAATTGACATGCCATGGTATTGGATTCATTTCTTACGAAAGTTAGTGCTGCATAATACTCAAGCATGGAGTAGCTCAATACTTTACTCCTGATGACGAAATCGAGGGATAGTCTCCAGTTTCTTAAAGGCAAAGAAGAAGAAGTCTCTTTTATAACAGCAAGGAAAAGAACCTAAATTGTAGATATTTCTTGCTTGAAGTAGTAATAGATACCTGCATCGCTTCGTGGTCTTTTGATCTAACTATTCGTTCTTTGAGAGATCGAGGTTAGATGGATGAGTATAAATAACTCCGTTTTTTGATATTATTATTTTGAACTTTATAAAAAACTGGCGGACTATAGTAGCTGAGACATGGAGACAGGCCAGGGATTAGTTGATGGATTGTCGTCTCAACAGTTGGATTTGTTTTTTTTGAGTACAACTTTGGGGAGTTTCTTCAGGCTGGTGAGGGATTTGAGAATAGGAATAGGAAAGTGCTAGCAATGAGATTTGTTTTGTTACTATCAACCTGCTTCTAAGTGAACGGCTATATTTTGTTATTGTTATTACCTTGCTACTATTATTGTCAACACCATCTTCTTGCCTTTATCACTATCGCTCGATTCCCTCAATATCCGTTCATCCTCAAATACCTACAAGATTAGAAATAGCTCAAGTTTACTATTACAATTTTCATAAATTCTGAGACACATTGTGTGAGAAGTAGAATGTTTCATCGCGCGTTACTGTTCACACTGGTTTCGCGTTTGGTATCGCTTTTTGGATGTGGATGAAAGGAAAGGATAGGGGTAGGACTTTTAAGGAAGTGTGGCGGTATGAATGCCGTTTGATGTGATATAATGAGGTCACACGGTGGGAGAGAATGGCGTGTACTATTGGTATGATATGTTTATGGTATGATAGCGTAGATTTGATGGCTTCAACTAGTAACATGAATTCAGCCAGCTCACAGAGTAATCCTCTTTTGTTGTTGGACCTTAGGTGCATAGTTGCCTCTGATGCTAAGTATTTAGCCTTTATATCTGAGATATCATAGTGAGATATGGCAAGATTGGCGCATTTTTAAGCAAGTGCTTTCCGCTTCTGCTCTCCGGTTTGTCGGCCCCAGGTCCGTACATTTGTTTTCAGGTTGCTTTCTCACTTCCCATTCCATAGCATTTTAGAAATCTAAAATTAGTCTTTCTAGGACAATGTTAGTATTCGCATCAATCCGTTTAGAGTGTACATGAACAAATGTGAGATCAGGCTAGCAAAAAAATAGATGAGTAAAATTTTCTCGCAGACTGATGAGAGAATCCTACTGTTTTCATTACCACTCGTCACCCTAGGTGTTGTCATCTCGAAATGTCCACCATAACTGTCATTACTTTCACCGTGCTATCATTTCCTCGTCCGGACAAGTTGGAAATGTCTACTCATTAGCATGAGGTTCGGAAATGTATTTTGAAACTTCTAAATGGAAAACTGCGCAATGATGAAGCGGCCTGTTGTAAAGTAACCATATTAGTCGCGTTAGCATACAGACATGGCAAATAGAGAAAAATTAAGGGATTTTATAGCGCCATTCCAGTGCTTGAGAATTGGGAAGTAGGAAAAGAAAGAACCATTAAGTGAATCATCTGAACCCATCCATAAAGAGATTCGAGGATACTCTTAGATTAACTAGGTGCTCTCTCGTCTGGCATCACATTTTCTCGCTTCCAGAGTATATGAAGAGCAATATTTTCCATTAATTTTCAATTCCATACAAATGCTTAAGAGGAGTATTATCCATCATAGAACGCGCTGTTGTTGCTATTGCTCTGGGGTATGAGGATAAGATATGCGTACAGTAATATGTTACTCTCTTTAAGGGAAAAAGAATTAGATACCCGTTCAACTCTGATGTCTCAGGGTGAATTTGGGAGTTGGCTGTCATTTCATGAAAAGAGAATTATGAATTGTTTATTGTCGCTATGCGTTAATGTCTCGAAAAGTCAATTGTCATCACCGATCTACCCATCATCTTCTTTTTTCTTCTGTAAGAATCGTTTCGATACGAAGTAGGAACGTATATGGTTTTAAGTGTTGGAATTGCCATAGTTCTTTTCAACCAAGTGAAAGTAGCTCATCTGGAAGGTTGTGGGACAAGCGAAGAGGATAAGAGGGTGGTAGTGATGGGATGTCAAAACGCCCTCTGCGCGGTGAATTTCTTCGAGACTGAGAGGCCTCGCAAGTGACTGCTGCAGGTGTAGATAGGGTAGAGAACACTGTGATCTAGTAAGAAAGTAAACGCCGAGAATATTTGTGGATTCTTTCTCTACATGTTAACTCTAAACAACTGCTCCAAAGCATTGGAGTTTTGTTAATTGATGTCAGCTTGTAAACAAACTAAAGCTATCAATATAGTTTTGACATGCGTTTTTATCATACAAAGAAGTTGCCATCATCTCGTCACCATCACTATCGCTGGGGAACACTTCAATAATACGTATGCAAGAAGCCTTGATATCCTTCAAGTACATCCATGATCTTACACTAACTCAGGACTTACATTTGTATATGCCCTTCAGGTTCCTAAGGCAGTGTAAGTATGCCCTCCCAACAATTATATGGTTGGAGTGATATATACCATGAACAGTTTCTTTAGGAAGGAAGTGCCATGCAAAATATTTTCCTGTCATTACCAATTTCATTGAGAGCCCTCCACACCTCAAAATCTCTATTTTTCAGTAAAACCTTCATAAAGATTTCAAGTAAGGAGCTTATAAAAGCCGAATTCTTTTGCCGTAACTTCCCGGCCCTGGATAATAAATATTAATATCAGATATAGCCCGCTCCTCCAGGCACGGGACACATCGTCGATGATGAAACGCTTCAGCATTTTCTTAGCAAAACACATCGGTCGTGGAAATAGAAAAGAAGAGAACAGAAACATTTTATCATCGCAATATTCTAATTTTCATCTTTTACTATCTTTTGTTGTCATAGCCTGCTCTCGCCTTGACGAGTGTTAATTACTAACTTCTCGACAGCAAAATACTAGTCTCTTAGGGCGTCTTCCCCCGAGCAGTAAGTCTTTTGGAAGACGCTCAGATTAACTACAAAATTTTACAGGACAGTAATACTTTCCACCTCTTTCTGTATCAAATAATTCTCTTAGTCCAGTTTGGTGAGTTTTAGGAGTTCATATATTTGGTCTTCATTCTTATATAGTTTCGTTGCCATGATCCCATCTTGGAATCATGACTTGGCACCATTTAGACTACTGCATAATCAAGATATTAAGGACAGAATTAATTTGTGATTAAAATTTATTTTAAGACTGTCTACCAAGGTTACCCTATAAATACAAAAGAAGCAAAGTTGCCAGATCTCTCAAGATTTGACCGTGTGATTGATATATTCCCTCTCGACATCGCCTTCTATCCACTCTTCCCAAGCTTCCTCAGTAAAATCCCAGTTCCATGCCATGGGATAACCATAGTTGTATACACCATGGTAAGTTTCTTATTATCATCCGCCAATTTAAATTCATAATTCATCAATAAATGCGCAAGAATTTGCTTCAGCGACGCGCTGACGTACCAGCGACCTGGACTAAAGGATGAGTTAGCATTGACATCAAATTTCGAAAGAAAAGATATATACTATATAGGTACTCACCAAGCCTTTTTACTAGCTCCCCAAAACGGAAATCCAGTATTAACATCAGTATACTTCATCCTTGGTTCCTCTCTTCCCCTATCCTCCGGAAGCACAAATCTAAACCCATCAAACGTCTCAGGATCATTATAATATCTTGGAGATTTCATCAATGCATCCTGAGGCACTGCGATAATATTACCTTTGGGAATCATTTGACCCGAGGAAAAGGTAAATGGTTTCATGACTTTGCGTTGGATGGAAAGAGCATCGAGGGGATTCATACGAGCTGATTCGCGGAGAAAACTTTCCATCAACGGCATGTTTTTGTATTGTTTTTCCTCGGGGAAGGAAAGCATGGTGCGAATTTCTTCGGTGAGGGGTTCGATGTATGAGGGGTGGAGACAGAGGTTGTAGATTGTGAAGGTTAGGACTAGGGGGAGTTGATGGGCGGAGGCGAAGGTTAGTGCGATCATTTGTTGGACTATTCGTTCTACGGTGCGTTGTTTGGGGGTTGTAGATGATTCCTATAGGAAGTTAATGATGTTCAAGCGAAAGATGTAAGAATCGAGATGCTTACGATGACCCAAGTTATACAGTCAGACTAAGTGAATATTAGCAATTTCTATCTGGTGCTTCTCAAAAGGACTTACCGGCAAAGTTTTCTTCTCCTCAATATCTCTTAGACGTTGAATAACCAAAGGTCTAATATGCGTCGCTAACTTTTCCATTGCACCACTCCAAGCCATGATTGCAGGGCAAGCGTATCTAATAGAGATCAGAATTGAAAAATTCTCGAGGTGGAAGAATCAGGATACTCACGGGATAATAAAAGCAGGCATATAACGACAGAATTCCATTGACAAAATTACATCATTGGAATATCTTAACACGGCATCCACATAATTTTGATCATTTGCTAGGAGTACGTTAGTGAAACCAGAACTCAACTAAATGATTAATGTTGAATGTACCTAACTCATCTCCAACAAGAACTTGGCAATTGATTCTCAAGCCTACCGCTTCCGATAGACCTAAGACAGAAACTGAAGTCCAATCTACACCCCTTGTCAGCAAGATTCTCATATTTAACAAGCATGGAATTGAAATCCCTACCATTAATGACCTTTCCTTTGGACAAAACCTGGGAGAAAGCTTCCTCAATCTTCTGCTGAATCTTAGGTCTCAATGCCGGCTGATTTGTCCTCAGCAGAAACTTGAGAACTCTACCTGGGACAGTATCATGAGGGTCAATAGTCCCTTGCTCGAATACATAGAATGTGTATTTTGCTTTTACTCTCTGCATTCACATCGTTAGTTAACAGCTCTTTTTTTCTTCGAGACTGATGCTCAACAGAAATACATAGACTTACATCTTCCATAGCATCATGTAAGGATAAGTGATCTTGAGAACTTTCGTTCACTTCCGCGATGTGCTCCTCTGACGAGACAAAAACTTGGTATTCATCGAGAGCAGGAATAGCAAATGGTTCTCCTTTTGCCTAAATCTCAATTAGCTTTGCTTTGAAACAGAACTTGCCATCAAGGCATCATGTGAAGTACCTGGTCGTAGGCTTTCTGGATAATATCCGGAGCATTCAAGACGTATTTGATGCTACTCAACCACTTCCCCCAACGCAACTTAGGTCCGGAAATCAGTATGTTACGCTGTCAAAATCAGTAACTACTCGATATCGTAGAGGATAAAGGCCTACTCACGGGACGATTGCGGTAGATAGATGTTGTGACATAAAGTCTATTTAGAATGATCAAAATTACACAGGTATCAAACACCACCTCAGAAGTTATTCTCCAAGCACTTGCTTGAGAACGAATCAGCTCGAAAATTTCCTCAAGCATTTTGATGATACGTGTTGATACTGTGACTATGAATGTGAACCAAACCAAAGCTCACAAGAAGAAAAAGGAAGTCAAGTGTATATTGCGTGGCAACTACCCAAAGGCAAAGACTCCTTTTACTGAACTAATATGATATACACGAAAAGGTAGGGATCAGATATTAAGGCTTTGCATCAGGCAGAATAGTTAAAATTACCATATGGCATTCTTAAGCCGAGCCATGGATAGCAAGCGCACAATCGGCAGCGGTGAAATCGATATTAGCCGCTGACTGCCAACTTTTGAGCGTGATGAACCGATTGTGATATTAAGTCACATAAGTGCCGGAAATACAGATACCTCCGATAATAATTCATTACAATACCCATTAAAACTTAATCGTTCCTTCGCGCAAAGCAGACACAATAACATGAAGTGCGGGGCGGATCATACAGGACGAGCAATGTAGACGGGAGCCAAACCATTTTGAGCAATTTCCCGAATTGGCAGCGGGGCGAAAGTTCGCACGATAGAGACGAATTTGGTTGGTGCAGCAGGTGGGTGCAATGAAGAAACGTTGAAGCCTACGATAGTACAATATAAAAAGTCTGGGCGTGTGAATTAGATATATATAAAATTTAAGCGCAATCGATGAAATGTCGATTTCTCGACCCGTATTCCTGGAAATTGCGAATTGTTGCTTTACCGGAGGATTCTAGCCTTGACAGAAACATATACCGAAAAACGTGGAAGTCATCACAGTGGGATGACACATCATTGGCCGGATCTTCAATCATTTAAGCTTGAAAAGGTTATTGCAATATATCTTTGTGCGGTGCCACACTACGGCTAAGGCTTTTTTCTTCCTTTTTGGCTTTTTAGGGTGTCCATATGTGTGTGGTGGGGAACATGACGCTGGGATTTTGTGATTGGGGTCCAAAAATGATCTTCTTCAAGCCTTGGTGCTCGTACGAAAATAGTGGTGTGATGAAGAATGTGTGAGCGGCGGTGCTCTCTTCTGATGAAGCTAATATCCCTTTAGATAATAAATAAATCATGGTTACGATATCAATACGCACCTCGATTTAAAAACTTTTAGCGTGAAAGCAGGAGGCCTAGTCTCAGAATATATTGTTCCCATAGTTCAAATATTAAATTGCACCGCACGTGTTGTACAAGAGTGGGATGTGCCGGATGTAATCGCATGGCAGCGTAGTATCGCCTCGGTAGCCTTACCCATTCATAGAATGTTCAAAGTAACATCGAAGGGATTGATTTCTAAAATCAGCTTTTGAGTTTGAGTTGCTAATCGTAGTCAGCATCCTGCAGCGCGTTGGGGTACTTTTTGTCACTCGTAAAAATTTAGAGTTAAGTAATGGTCAGTGAACCTTTTCGAAAAGTGGTTCTATCTATGCTGTCAGTCTAACCGAGCTGAATCAGTGAGCATTTGGTCTAGGTCTAGGTCAGGGGTATTTCTCACTAGGGTATGCGGGGTGATGCGCCCCTCTATGCGCCTGGGGGGTCCTTTTTCCTTGTAAAGGGATATTCCTGATAGAATCATTTTCAATTGCAGCAAACTTATCGCGGCTAGAAGTAAAAGTTACATTGGGAATGTTCAATATCGTCCGTGAATTATATGGGTACTAGGTGACCTTCAAAGGGATGAGGTTGATTCTAGGTTCTGTAGCGTGATTAGTCAGCAATGACCGCACAATAAACAATGTGTTGACCGTGACAATTTAACACAAAGACGTTGGCAATGAGAATAAGTTATAATAAATCAAAACCTGGGTATTTACTATATGAAGTTTAAACTAAAGATAAAAGTATATTTCTAAGAGCCTCCCAAGTTGTAGGAAATCCATTATGCATGCCATAATCGTTGCCTTGACCAACCCCAGACTTTCCACATAAACCATAAACCATTCAACACCCACCAAAAATTTGAACTAAACGTGCTCATAATAGGTACTCTCGCGCTCTGTTCCAGCAGCTAACTCGTGAGTAACCTCATATCGCTGTTTAACCCTGACGTTGTCTAATGGAAGAATGTTCTGCTCGCTCGTCACGCTACTTGCTCCATCGGTTGGGCTCTGATTGTTTTTTGAATTTCCTGTTCGCACATAACTTTCTCTACCAGTAAATGTATCAAGTGTTCCCATCAATCTGTTTCTCTTGTTGTTGCATAGGTAGACTTCGGAGACTTTGGGTGGTGTGTATTTGGAAGGTTTCGTGCCTTCTTCCTTGGAGAAAAGGCCGCGGATAGAGGCCATACAGACCACTACGATTGCTAATAGGTAAATGTTAGAATTAAAATCCCCAGAGAAAATATCTAAAAGCAGAGGCTTACCAATTGTAGTCTCGATAGCGGACCACATGTAGAGCCAAGAAGTATCAGGCATGCGGGTCAATGAACTGACGACTGTAGTTCGTACAATGGCGAATGTAATTGTGATCAGAGCGAGAGAGAAAATGATACCGAACGTGATCTTTCTCTTCATTTTCATTTGCGTTCCCCACAACATACTAATTGGAATAACCATTACTATGAAAGTTAGTCAAGGCTACATAGAGACAGAATGACAAAACTTACTCAAAGCATCTGTCAAAACATCCCAAACACAGTTCAACTTCAAAGTAACTTGCTGAAAGTTTACCGCAGAGTCCGTGGTACATTTTTTTTCAATTGTTGTCAAAGGAACAAACAAACAATGATATTGAATGGTTCCGATACAAGCAAAGTAGGTACAGATGGTGAAAACAGTTATTGGCCACCATATGTATTCAACCTTTGCAACATGCGAACCCAGTCTTCGAATGAAGAGCAAGAAAGAGAACTTGACAGACCATAAGGTCGAATAGAAAAGGATAATGACAACTCCAGATGCTCTAGAATAAGCCTCACTCCTGGCAACGAAATCTGCTCCAGGTATTTTGATCTGAGCAGACACGGCCATAAGATCGAACATTTCTTGAGCATGAACCTGCCATAGTATTGCACTGGCGAGAGCGAGAGCCAAAGCTAGGAATGCAAATATATCGTCATTGTAAAGACTTTTGAAGGTCTTGATTCTAGAGAATGTACGTAAAGCCATGCAGATTGCTGCGATTGCAAAACCTCCCCATATGACACCCTAATGGATTGTTAGTTATTTCGCTAGCGGCAATGTTATAACAAATGCACGTACCAAAAAGGTTTGCATATCAACCTTTGTTGGCTGGACTGCTGCCATTGAGCTTGGGGGAGCGGTAGACGTAGACATGGTGTGTGATGCTTCAACCTTGAGGAACTTGGTTGGGATATTGAATCAGTGGAGAATGATTTTCCACAATACAAGAAAAACAGCTTACTCTTCAACCCTCTGAACATGGAGAGGAGGTAGTGCTTATCTACTGCCATTGATTAGTGAGATACCACATGGAGCAACAAGGATGGGGCGCAGTTGTGGGTCTTCTCGATCACAACATTTTAGAATGGGTTCTCCGTGAAATTCAATGAAACCGCCCATTGTGATCAGTATGCCCACTGTGCCATGCAACTATTAGAGTGGTGTAAGCGTTAAATTAGCAGAGTCGCAATCTTTGTAATAGCTTCTGCAGCATTTCTGCAAGACCTCATAGTTATTCAGTCGTCTACCTCCGCTAAAACCTGTGGAGATTCCCAATTGCGTTAGATACTGATTCTATGCCCCTGCATGTATCGTGATTGCCCCTCTCGACCCACGTCCTCACTAATCACACTAAAAACTGTCATCTCAAAAAGGCATTATTGTGCTAGATCTTTATTTATATGCCTATCTAAATTGTGTGACAGGAGGAGTCACGGAGGAGTGTGTCAAGCCCCATTTTTCCAACCGCCGGTTGGATATGAGATGAGATCGGCGTGTGCCATGTGGCCAGTGCGTGTAATTTTCGCAATCACATTTGCCAAAAATCCACCTGCCTATCTTGGGACTAGCAACCTCATCACCACATGGCTGAGTGTGATATCATCCTGCATCTCGCATATCTCGCGTGCGGAGAATTATCATCGATGGTATTGCATGTTTTGTGAAGATTGTATATTTTTTTGTGTATGTCCGTGTGTAAAGTCTAAACAACTAGTTTTTTTTTCTCGTGCCAGATTTTTGTGATAGAACCGTTGTTCGGGTTCCATGCCATGTGAAACGTCTATGTCGACATCTGGAGGATCCGTTGGTACGGGACAGAGGCTGGATTAGGATGCCACTTTGACGCCCAAGTCTAAAATGGCATCCGGACCAAATGTAAAGACTCATGGTCTTCAAGAAGCCTCGGCCGTTCTAGATCATATTATAACTTTGAATTTGTAGCCAGTCATATTCCAGTTGAATTGTCAATGCTGATGAAAAGATACAGGATTATATTTGAAGTGCAAAGATCTGGTAATTGATATATTATTTCGTAGTAAAAAAAATGATTGATGAAATTATTTGAACCTCTCGAAGGTATAGATAAGATAAAACTATATACATGAAAATAAAGATAAAGAACTATGGTATCGCAACTCCTGAAATCCGTCTATAAATTTGTCCCCGGCATTTTTAATATTGGTTGTACTTCTCTCTTTCCGTCAAATCCATGAACACGTCCATACTTTTGACTGGACCTGTAATTCCAAGGGAAGGAGTGCTTTCATCCAAGACAGGAAACTTTCCGTTAATTCCAGGCGCCAACTTGACATCAAAGCGTCTGAAAATAATAGCAACAAAAGCGTAAACCTGCTCCTTAGCCATGACACGTCCAGGACAGTAGCTAATTCCGCCACCAAATGGTCGGTAAGAAGAATGCTTTAGTAAGCCCTTGTCTCTAACGAATCGCTCTCCATCAAAGTTCTTGTAATCTTGGCCCCAAACACTCTCGTTCATGTGTAGTTGACGAGATGGCATGAGCACATTGGATCCAGGTTGCATTAACTTGTTACCAATCATAGTAGGCTTCTTGACTTGGCGACTCATCATTGCACCTCCGTTCAGACGCAGTGATTCTTGGAATGCGCCATCAAGGTTAGGAGAATTGGCACAGAGATATTTGATGTCAAGATCACCGTCTTTCCAACCTGCTTCCAACTCGCTGCGAACTCGCTCCATAAGAGGTACGTTGTAAACGAGATGTGCAATAAGCCAGAATGAGATATTGTACTCGTTTGAATTTGCACTTTGGATTGTTAGCGAATTATATTCACATGTGAGGATTCAAGACCAAATGATCACTTACGCCCAGTAAATCAATAAAAGCATACACGCTCTGCTTTCAATATCAATGCCAACAATCTCTTGTGCTTGAAGAATTGTTCCAATTCCCCAAGCTTGGCCAGCACGTTCGTTTTCTGGAAGACGAGCAAATTCTGCCATCGTCTTCTGCATTGTTTTGCGAGCGTTGGCTACTTTAGCTGAGAATATCTCCGGAAGGCCGAAGAAAACCATCCAAGCACTATCGTTGAAGTCTAACATGTTTTCCACAATGTTTGGGTTGAGCTTATGGAGGGCTTTGTCGAACATGGAAAATGTCGCAGCTTCAACGAGGGTAGATCGGCAAAGAGCTTTTAATGAGACGCGGCGGGTGAGACCATTCCTACTCAACGTACAAAAGTCCATCTTTGGTGGTTGGAGGGAGTCTTTGAGCGAAACGATGAATTTCTCGGACATTTCAGTCATGTGTACACCAGGAAGCAACTGGGCAATATACACCTCCTCGATGAGCTTGACCAGAGATAGTTGCTTAGGATTGACAGGATTCTTATGCATATAGCATTTGTCTCCTGGAATGGGCACATGCCAAGCCAACTTCAACGCTTTGCCAGTGAAGCCAAAGTTGGAAAGAATTTGAGACAAGTGGCCATCCCAACTTAGAGTGGCCACATTTCTGTAGACTTCTGCGACATCCCGAGGTCCCGTCACAATATAGAATAATTGTGAAGCCACTTGAATGGCGAAAGGTTCGTGAGTGCGACCAGTGTAATCCCTAGAGTTTAATTGTTATTATCATATTCCGTCATTGAGAACGTATGAAGACAACGGTAGGAAAGCGATGGACGTAATGATATGAAAATGGAAGTGTCAACATACAAGCCACGCTCGATCAAACTATCAGAGTTTTGGAAGAAACTAAGACTGTGTCCCAAAACTACATACTGTCAGTAAAGATTCAGCTAGATCAGAAGAATACCTACATGGTATCCAGTAGGGAAGTTCGATAGGGTCTTGCGGTCTGAGGTATGGCCGAATATTAAATCTCCACAAACGCCATGATAGAAGGCAAATGCCGAATACTGCCGCAGCGAGGAGGTAAGGTTGATATTTACTTGTAGATAAAAATCTCCAAGCAGGGCTGAGAAACATTGTGAGAGAGTTGACACTTGATGGAGCTTTGTGAGAGTAAAATTATCTGAAGTGAAGTATGAAATGCTTGTGAGAACAAAAGGAGTGTACACGAGTTTCTTCAAGTGATGATCCAAAGGGATCGACATAAGTAGATATACTTCTTCATACTCATCCCACCAATGTTGACCATGATTGACGCGAGGCAAATCGACTTCACCAGATACTAGTCACAGAGTGCTGATTGTGCCATGGGGATCCTGTTCAGAATGCAAATATCCGATGATGCGCTGCCCCTTGATCGCCCCCATCGCCCCCATCACCCACATGGGCGTCAATGGATATTGAGATTCTGCCTTGAACTCCATCACAGATTACTATCACGAACTCTCGCGACGAGATATTACCCAAATGAGTAATCTCCCGGATTGTTAATAATTTACGGGTCTCTGCATGGACCACATTTTCACATCAAACTTATATTTGGAGCTAAAGCTGCGCACTAAAAGTTAGTTTCACATCAGGTGACAGGGGTTAAAATCATCCCCTGTTGATTTTCATGTACATGATGGTATTTGCGTACCGACATGATAGATACCAAGCCCGCTGTGCCGACTCCCTATTCCAGCTAAACCTCAAGGCATCAGCATAAGTCAGTCTGGCCAACTATGATCAGCTTGTAACAATGCCATCTGCAGTTAGCCACGGCTTTCAAATCTTAACGGTAGTTTTCGAATGTTTGGCAGACACCCCTGGTGGGTAAACGGTGAATGCTGCTCGTCTCTCATGCCATGCACTTCCTCTCGTCCAAGAATGGCGTGCAAGGGGGCTCACAACATTTATGAGACGGAAAGTGTTAAAGTTCTATTTCTACCTCTGTTGTACGCGCAAACATATTCTCCGCCACCAGACAAACAATTTACAATCTTGAGTGGTTCACAGTAATCAGCCGACCATGACTTTGCAGCAAGACGGAGCTCTGTCCATCAAGGACACCGAGTCTATCGATAAAGATATGAGCGCCGTGGCCATTACGAATATCTCATGCCCCAAAAGCCTTGAAAGTTCCGAGCCTGATGGCCTCTTTCTTCACTCATGGCGTCTTGCGGCTGTTATCGGGTCTTTATGCTTGGGAATTTTCCTCCTAGCATTAGACATGAATATTATCGCCGTTGCAATTCCTCGAATTACGTCTGATTTTCATGCATTGGATGATGTTGCCTGGTATGGCTCAGCATATCTTCTCACTGTTACGGCCTTTCAACCTTTGTTCGGTAATTTATATAAATACTTTGATCCTAAGATCGTGTATATGGGATCGATAGCTTTATTTGAGTGTAAGTCATTGAATGCAATAAAGTGATGGCATCTGACTTGAGACAGTGGGGTCAATTCTATGCGCGGCAGCACCTTCTTCCAGTGTCCTCATTGGAGGACGATCTGTTCTTGGTTTTGGAGCAGCGGGGATTTATCAAGGAAGTCTTGCCATTGTCAACTTTGTGGTAGAACTCGAAAAGAGACCAATGTACCAAGGCATTGTCATCAGCTCCTTCGCTATCAGCGTCTGCATCGGGCCTGTAATTGGTGGTGTTTTCACAGACAAAGCCAGTTGGAGGTGGTGCTTCTGGATGTAATGATTCCCTTTATTCTGATGGTTTGACACGTGCTAATAAGAAAATAGTAATGTGCCTATGGGTGCCGTTGTCCTCGTCTTTATCTTGGTATTCTTTCGAATTGGAGGTATACAGAACTCAAATCGTTCCTTGAACCTTTCAACTAAATTAAGGCGCATGGATATTGGCGGAGTTCTACTGTTTTTAGGAGCAATATACTGCCTTCTTCTAGCATTACAACGGGGTGGACAGACTTCACCATGGAAATCATCTAAAGTTATCGGACTGTTCGTTGGTTTCGGTTTGCTCATCATATCCTTCGGTATTCTACAATGGAAACGGGGTGAACATGCCACAATTCCACTACGAATCCTCCGACAAAGATCAATTCTCATGGGAAGCATATTCCTTATGCTATTTGGCATGATGAGCTTTGTCTATGCTTACTACCTGCCTATCTACTTCCAATCCATTCAAGGTGTCACCGCTATCCAAAGTGGCACCCGTTTCATCGCGATAGTTCTTCCTCAAATCATTGGCTTGTCCCTCACTGGAGCTGTCGTCACAAAATGGGGATACTATGTCCCATATATGATTCTTGGAACGATAATTGCAATGGTTGGTGCCGGTCTTCTCACTACCATCGACACCAATACTTCAACGGTCCGATGGGCGGCATACATGGTGATCAATGGATGGGGTACTGGAATGGCACAACAGCTTCCCTACACGGCGCTACAGATTGTTTTGAGTGAAGAAGACGCGCCTACTGGAAATGCAATTGCGGTATTTATGTATCAAATTGGTTCTTCCGTTTCTGTCTCCATCGCACAATCACTCTTTCTGTCAAGATTACAAACCAGTGTACCAGCTCATACCACTGCTGTGTCAGCGGAAGCTGTCATTAAGGTCGGCGCTAGCGGTCTGCGGGATTTGGCTGGTGGATCGACGATTGTCTTGGCTGCATTGAGAGAAGCGTACACGGTTGCTATTAGGGATGCAATGTATTATGCCTTGGCTGCAGCTTGTTTGTCTTTACCGTTTGCTTGTGGCATGCAGTGGTTTAATCTCAAGAAGGTTGCAGAGGAAAGAAGGAAAGCAAAAGATGAGGGGAAGTCTGATGAGTTAGAGAGCTCGGCCATGACAAACAGTGTAGTTGGATCCGAGAAAGTATAGAATGTAGAAGTATTTGGTGTGACATTTTTAGAATAATTTAATAGATTTTGTATGACAACTCTCTTGAAGTCAATTCTTGGCTGAATTGTTTAATTCTTCAGAAGAACTTCTCAGTAATTGAATAAGATCAAAAGACACGAGCATAGTTACCAATTACAATTCACGTGGTATTATATTGTCAATGGTAATATTGATTCATCATTCATTAAAGATCCATTGCGCCATAATCCATATGTATCCATCCGTCCTGTCCATGAATATCATCCAGCTCATTCATTCAAATAAAACCTCAATCAGAACCCTATCCCTATCCCCAAACCCAAGGCATAACCGTGACTCCAACAGTATTTCATGCCCCTTCATCCAACCATAACCACAACCACAACCACAACGCCAACATCAAAATCAAGAACCATCACAAGACCACATACGTAGTTGGTCTTCTTCTCGAATACCAAATTCCGGTCTATTATTCATGTTAGTTAATCGATTTCAATACTTTTAAATATATATATATATATTCAAACATCATAAGATCTTAAAATACATACCAGAACACAAATAATCGTATCTAAAAACTCCAATTATTAGTTAAAAATTCATTTCCATATATATACACATATAAACATATTTATAAATAGATAAATAGATAAATAGATAAAGATATACTCACAATCCATCCAATCCAAACTCTCAACAGCAAAAGTACCTTTTGCAAATATACCCAGCAGGATCAAAAGAATGCATGATATCTGAATGGGAGATGTGTGTGTAGTTTTGCAGTTAGGGAAGGATGGAGCAGGGGAGTTGTTGAGATGTTGGAGTTGGGTTAGGTGGTGGTCGGCGAGGAGAGCGGGGAAATGCATTTTTTGGGGGTGTTTGATGGATGTGTATGTGTGTGTGTGTGTGTGTGTGTGTGTATTTGGGGTAGATAGCAGGAAAGAATACTGAAAATAGATAGATAGATATATATGGAAGTAATTTGGCTATTGATATACTTTGTGATTTTCTAAAAGTTTATATATATATAAATAAGGTCGAGGTTACCAAGAGTTGGATGGGGTGTTTCGAATTGTGCTTGGCGTGGCTTTGAGGTGAATATCTAGACATAGACATAGACACAGCCTGGTTAGTTAGGTACCTAGTATCAGATATCTAGTATCAAGTATCTAGTATCAAACATCCAATATCAAGGCTTTCTTTTTACAACGGCTGAGCATGTGTACTACGTAGAAATTGTTTTAGCGATGCTTTTGCTTCATGTACCTGAGCGGGGGCGGATAGTCTAGTCTAGCACAGTAGAGTGGATAACCATGTGTGTAGCCCCAGCACAGGGGGGTAAAGTGCCCCATCACAGTGCCCCCATCACAGTGATTAGGCCCCCAACTTTGATGATCTGAGCCTTGACGGAACTATCAACTATCAACTACTCCGAGGACCATAACTACTTAGTAGCATTCGACATGACTTTCCCCCATTATTGAACAATACCATTACTCCCAAAATGTAATTCAGTTGCGTAACTTCCTAAATCGTGATTTGCTCCGTTTGGTTTGTAATTATTTGGGGGCCATTGAATCACTGATAGATATAAATTTACTCCATAACCTAAGATCTGACCCGGCTATGCAACGGCTTTGCTAAGTGCTTACTTCGTATGTCTCAATTTGATGCACAGTTGGAAGTAAGTAATCAATCGATGATTGGTTATATTACTAGTTTGGTACAGATATTTTTCTGATACTACTTCATTAGGAATAGAATAATTGAATTGATCAAAATTCGGCCTAGAAAAGTATAATATTAATAAACCTTATTGATGGTTGAAAAACATTTGAAAATAAACATCACATCTCTCCACATCTAGGTAGGTAATTACAATTAAAAATGTGCGTAGGTTACATCACAGAGTAGTTCGCTTTAAACTTTACTCCCTACAAGAATTCACCACCACCCTCGAGTTTTATTCTTTTAATCATCTCCCTGTAATTTATTTTAAGCGCTGTGCCTTTCGACCACTTTCCCTGCGGATCCACTGTACCAAAAGATCCATATTTCCTTTTTGGGCTTTATCGACCGAGAAATTGTTTTCAACGCGAAGCTCTGAAATTATTAATTGTTCTCTTCTGGTTTGTGAATAGCATCCTTCATCACAGTAATTTGTTATTGTTTAGTCGACAATCATGGCTGGCTATTCATTATTCCTAGGTTTTGTCATTCCGGTGGCAGGATGGATTTTATACGTGCTGTATTGTTTGGCTGTCAACTACAATCTAGCTAGGAAGACTGGTCTACCCCTCGTGATCTTGCCCATCGATTCTGGTAATCCTCTATGGATGGCCGTTGATACCAAGATCCTACCATACTTCCAAAATCTACCTTTCACCAAAAACTTTACCCGTTTCAATTATCGAGGATGGGAAATTCACGATCGATTCAAGGCGCATCAGGAGATAGGTGATGCTTTCATCCTCGTGACTCCAGGGAAGAATTGGCTACAGCTTTGCAATGCAGAGACGTTAATCGATATCAATGCTCGTGGTAGGGAATTTACCAGACCAACCGAGATGCTAGCGATGTTGAATGTCTTTGGACCTAATCTTGGGACAACAGAAGGAGCTCAATGGCAGCGTCATCGCAAAATCACTGCTACGTGCTTCAATGAGAATAACAATGAAATTGTATGGGCAGAAGTTATTCGTCAAGCAACTGGAATGCGAAAGTATTGGTCATCGAAATCTTCAATCAATACTATTGGCGATGATGTACGAACACTATCATTACACGTCATGTCTAGTGCTGGATTTGGAAAGTCATATCCGTATCAAGGAGCGGAGGAAGAGTCTACGGCTCAAGGTTCGGCTAATATCAGAGATGCGTTGAAGTTGATATTGGATAATTGTATCGCTTTGGTTGCTCTCGGTCCCAAAAATTTGGATAAATGGTGGTTACCAAAAAGTTGGAAACCTCTCCATGAGGCAACCGTCACATTCCAGAATTATATGACAAATGCATATGAAGAAGGAAAAAAAGCTGCTGCGGACGGAAGCACAAATGGAAATAATCTGATGACTTCACTCGTACGTGCGTCTCAAGCAGAGAGCAAGGAAGCATCGAGTCATGGTGGCTTGACGGAGCAAGAAATTTATGGAAATATTTTCGTATTCAATTTTGCTGGTCATGATACCACGGCCAACACGTTAGCTTTTGGTATTGCGTTAATTGCTACTCGACCTTATGTTCAAGATTGGATTGCGGAAGAAATTAATGAAGTATTCGGTGATCAAGAACCAGAAACTTCAAACTATGCAGAGATATTTCCACGTTTGAAGCGCTGTCTTGCTGTTACGGTAAGTGATCTCCAAATAATTCTCAGATACATAGAATCTCAGAAAGTATACTAATTCTCCTACAGTATGAAACAGTCCGTCTCTACACACCAGTAGCCATTGTCAAAACCAGCGGTCCCGAACCTCGAGAACTGAAAGTAAATAACTCAACTCATGTACTCCCACCTCACACCATGATCATCCCCAGTTACTCAGCCATGCATACACATCCCCGACATTGGGGATCTAATTCTCTCGCCTGGGAACCATCCCGTTGGATCATCCCTTCCTCCACATCCCCATCTGAAGACACCGTCCCATCACCTCCCACCACAGAAACCTTCCTCGAATTCCCAAAAGCCTCAAATCCCTTCATCGCCTGGTCAGGCGGCGCACGAGTCTGTCCTGGGAAAAAATTCTCCCAGGTGGAATTCGTAGGTGTTTTGGTGGGTTTGTTTAAGGACTATAGGGTTAGACCTGTGCAGCTTGAGGGGGAGACGCAGGAGGAGGCGAGAGAGAGGTTGAAGGGCTTGATTAGGGAGGATACGGGGTTTAGGTTGTTGTTGCAGTTGTTGCATCCGGAGAGGATGTTTTTTAGGTGGGAGAGGAGGGGTTGAGGGGTTTAGGTTTTGTGGGGTGGGTGGGAGAGGAGGGAGAGGGGAGGGGAAGGTGTTACGAGGTTTGCCGTCTAGATCACGTGGAAGTGCTCTAGGCTCTCGAGGTGGTTTATAACTAGGCGTCAAGCAGGGACTTAAAGTAATGACAATAATATGATGCAATTCGTAACTAATAGTATGGTATACTAAATGATTGATCTTGAGCACGAAGCTCTATACAAAGGAAATCCATCTTGATTATATAGACCTTCATGCCTATGGCTAGTCAGGACCGCTGCGCGGTCCATAACGTGACTTCGTCACGTTACCTTGTTTTAGTCATGTGACGCGGCGTAGATGTTAGCCGTCGTAACACTATAATCATCGTTATTTATTTCTTCAACGAAAAAGAGAAACCAGAATCTTATTGTTATTTTTATTCTTAATCTCATTATTGTTATTCTTCTTTTTCAATATTAATGTTTTTTTTTTTTTTTTTTAAAACTAAACTAACAAGATGTTACGATAGACATCACATGATCATGGCACACTGATATGTCACGTGAAGGAGCCTTAGAGAGCTAAGAGCTCCTGGAGCGTACAGCTCCTAAGGGAGCCTTAGAGAGCTAAGAGCTCCTGGAGTGTACAGCTCCTAAGGGATCCAGGAAACGAAGGTCTATATAAAGGAATGGATTTCATTACAATGTAGAGCTTCGTGCTCAAGATCAATCATTTAGTATACCATACTATTAGTTACGAATTGCATCATATTATTGTCATTACTTTAAGTCCCTGCTTGACGCCTAGTTATAAACCATCTCGAGAGCCTAGAGCACTTCCACGTGATCTAGACGGCAAACCTCGTAACACAAGATACCCACAATCAAAATCGTCATCTATATAATAATAAACAGAATATTTTTGTTTATTCTTAAAACAATTGTATTGTTTAATATAACATTTTACTTTACATTTATATAAAATAATATTACAAACGAAAAAAGTATTAATATTGAAAGAAAAAAGTAATAACAATGAAATTGAAAATAAAGGCGACAACAAGGTTCTGAATCCCCTTTTCGTTAAAAAAATAAACGATAACGATTATAGAAATTTTTATTAATATATATATTGATAATAATAATACAATTGTATACGAAAAGCTTCAATAATAAATTGTAAATGAAAAAATAAGTTTTAGAGCATTTCCGAATAAACTAGATTCATTTGCGAATAACCTCATTTTCGTATAAACTAAATACATTAACCAATGAACTAATTCATACGAAAACCCAGTTCATTTACAAATCAACGTAATTCATTCATAAATCCCAGATTTGCCCAATGCCCCGGAACAACCATAAATGATGTGCATCCGCTTTATTATTTCACTACTCAAAATTTCCAATATTTATAACTCTAGTACGAGATAGATCAACCCAAGCAAGTTCATCCCACACGTTCCCCTTCCACATTCTAGAAGATCTTCTTCTCTCCATATAAAGCTGCGTGTTAGGTCCTCAATCGAATTTACTAAGCCTTGACTTCAACGACGTCGAGATGTCTCAGTTTGTGACGGTAGGATGTTGATAATTACTTTTAGATACTTGATTATTGGAGAATAGTTAGATATGAGATTTTGTTTAGAGTTCTTTAGTATGATATTATTGGGACTGATATGCTTTTTTGCTATAGTTCAGTAATTTTTCACTGTCATGTGTGATTTTGGCTGTCGAGATTATTGAAAAGCAAAGATTTATCTGGAAAAAGTAGTTGATTAACTTTCGGTGAGCGATATCGATGTTAAAAGCTGCGATGCTTAGTGGAGCATCTAGAACTGAGAGATAGCAGTAAATTAAGATATCTTTTAGTTAGTGTAGATGAAGGAAAACTTGGAGTTTGTAAAGACAGCAAGATTGTGTAAAAAGATTTATACAAACTTATCGAAGAATGCAAAATCGGAGACTGATTCAGTAAATTAAGTTGTGCCATTAATGTAGGGGGGATTTCATTAGATAGATTATCTTTTTAACTGAATACTTGATAACAAACCGATATATCGTAGTACTTGGTGGGAGTATTTTACTCTTACAACTTATATCGAGACCACTAAGATATTGTCGGATTTCAAGCGGATAGAAAGCCGCGCACCATTATAGGGGACTGTGATGGCAAGTATGCAGTACTCTAAATTGATATCCAGGTGCCCAAATCACTAGGAGATGTGTTATTGATCACTTTGCTCAAAAACCGGAAATCAAAATAAATTATTCAAATATAAATATCAGTTTTGATCTCGCAGATTTTCACTCACCTCAAAAATCATATATATTAACTTCAACTAATCACTTCCATTGTCAATCTAGTATACAATGATCTTACAATTATCAATTATATTTTGTTATAATGCCATCGTCTTCACTTCAAGGATTATTAATCAATAACAGGATTTAGATAACTTCAAAATTGACATCTTTTAAATCCTTAGAAAAAATCTATTTATTAATTCTATAAAGCCCTTTCTTCCCAGCAATCTGATTTTATAACCCAGAGAGTTTTCAAAGCTTCTTTATGAAAAATCTAAAGATTTGGTAAACTTCTAGTTTTATATATATTAAGTATTTAATTATATATTTATCCACCGAATTAGTAATTTACGCTTTATTTCGTTTGTGTAACTTCATTTTATATTTTTACAATAGAATAAGATTTATGATATTGAACTGGAGTTTTCTTATAGTCATCAATTATATAGATACTAGTTGTCCAGAAATCCTTAACATCAATAAAACTCAAATAACTCCTTATCAGGATTAAAACTTCCACTAGTAAAACTTAGAATTCGATACATCAAACGATTATCTATTGTAATATACATTGAGAAAAGAGTTGAAATTCTCGATATTTGAAGAAAATCATTATAAGTTTTCTTTTTATCAAAATCAATAAAATGCCTAGAGTTTATTAAACAATAAATAAAGTATATTAAAATAAAAATATTCCCTTTCTCTTTCTACTATTATTATATTTCAATTCAATCTCATAAAGCAAAATCATTAAATAAGATCCAAGTTAAAAAATAAAGGCATTTAAGGGGATAGATATAAGAATTCGTAAAGTATATACTTTTATTTGACTTTGTGTTTGTATTTTATTTGATATACATATATGCATATATACAATCCATTCCATTCCATAAGTCAGTCAATCATTTATCAATCCATTCCGACACTATACCAGATAGGTAGAAGGTGTTTTCTTCCCTCCCCACACTATCACCACCAAAAAAAGAAAGAAACCATCAAATATCAAATATCAAACATCAAACATCATCCAAACATCATCCAAAGAAGAAATTGTCAAGTCAAAACTTTAACAAAATTTAGGCAGTAATAGTAACAGTCACCACATCGGTAATAGTAATATAATCCGTAATCATATCAGTAATGACATCCGACGCCGTAGTAGGAGCCGGAGACGGAGCCGAAGTAACGATAGCTGAAACAGCTGATGTAGCAGCGACTTTTTTAGTGCAAGATTTCTTGCTAGAGGAAGAAGAAGCAGAAGAAGGAGAAGAAGATGCGATACTTGCTGCTGTAGTAGTGGACTGAGACTGAGCAGAAGTAGAAGCAATAACAGCAGCAGCAGAAGTGGAGGCGCTTGATGCGACTGGTGAGGAAGCTTTTGATGAAACGGGTGCGGCTCCAGTTGCTACGGCTCCGGATGGACCTTGAGAGACGGAAGCAGTAGCGGAAGCCCATTGAGTAGGACCAGGAACTGTATAGGAAGCGATGGAAGCATAGATATTTACTTGTATACCCGCTCCATTCTCAGTATAGAGAGCTGTACCAAGAGTGGTATCCGAGTCGGCTGGGGTGGTAGTACCAGTTCCTGATACCCAGAGGTTAATACATTGTGGGTAGTTTTGTGCTCCGTCTGCTTGTTCGGCGGAATGGAGAGCGATGATTTCGTGTCGAAGGACGTAGCCACCTGGTGCTAGTGATTCGGGGATGGTCACAGACCAGGAGGAATTATTTTCGATGAGTTGATCTGATGCCCATGTACCTGGAATGGTGGTATCGTCGATAAGACCTACGCCATCTATCTTGAAGAATTTGAGGGTAGTCTTGTCTACTGTTGTGCAATCATTTCCGGTACATGCCGCAAGATAGTCTGGGGTTATTCATTAGTTCAAAAGTATATTTATTAAGGTTCAATATAAGCATACCAAGAACTGGTCCGTGGTGAGATGATGGCCAAGTAGTCCATTGCAAGTTAACCTCAGTACCGGCAGTAACATTGACATATCCTTTAGCATTGGTAGCGCTCAAATGACAAATGATATCAGATGTAGCATAAGCATCGGGTGAAATAAATCCATTGCTCAAATCTTGTGGATCAGACCACCCAGCAACAACTGGAGCGACTTGGTCATATTGGAAGGATGGATTATAACCTTCGTACCTATTGAAATATAAGCTTTTATTTCCCAAAACTTTCTTTAATCTTTACTTACCAGACACCATCAGCGACGATACCCTGAACACGTCCATGTGCTGCAACACCCGAGATGAGAGCGGCACCAGCCACAACAGCCATCTTGGAGAAAGACATTTTTGATGATAAGATTTTAAATTGAGGATAATGATGGATGAAGATGGATGAAGATTTCAAAGTATGTACGCTGAAAAAAAAAAGAATGCTTGAAAATTGTCTTCAATCAATGAAGTAATGAATGTAGATAGTCACCGAGGACTGTGTAAATGAATGTGATAGTAAAGAAAGAAGCGTTTGTTGAACGATGAATCCAATCAATGGCCAAGAGAGAGATACTTATATAAAAGTAAAGAATGGAACTAATCCACTATCATCAGATGAACTGATTGGTACTAGGGATTCAATCTACATGTTGAGGAAAAGAAACCTCATATCCCCGTCATCCTTGAATCAATCAATGAAGATTTATTGTTTGTGAAACTTCCTTTTGGAGAGGAAGTTCAAAAAGGGATACCAAACATGATTTAAAGCTTATGCATGTTAGATCATAAAGCTTGAATTAGATTGGATGAAAAGTGATTTTGGTGTGGTGTTCAAAAGTAAAGGATGCATTCATGGCGGTAAATCGTAATATATTTGTTGCTCGCATGGATATTTTTATTTGAGAAGGGTTATGACCCATAACTTTTTCAATTCCTTCGCATGTTTTGTTTTCGGCTTTCGATGCGAGCGATAACCTTAGATATCCGAATTATCCGATTGGAATAGGAGTCTTATGCTCCGTAGGCTGGGTATCTGTATTTTTTCGGGTACTTGATCATTAGAGTATATACCCTGCCGTATAACGCAATCAGATGGTTAACCTTACTCTATGAATCTAGACCTAGAGATCTATTTGTAAATTCCATCATAAATTATTCTATAATCGAATCAAAAATATAATTCGTAATGATGTAACCTAAACCACATACTTAGAATATCATCAGAAATAATCCTCTTTAAATAACTACCAAGAATTTCTTACGATAGAATATATCTACACCCTTCTATAATCATCTCACAGAACATCTGTCTACCCAGCAGCATGGTCAATCAATAGTCATCCCTCAATTCTTACCCGGGGTAACCCGAGGTACAATCCACACGATACGCCCAGATACCATATACAATAATCATAACGGTCCTTCTAAGACAAAAGATGAGATGAAAAATGGAAACCGTCATCATTATGAAGCAATAGTGTCCACCTAGGTAGGTAAGCAAGGGGACATGAAACACGGACATCGTCTAATCTACCCCTGCAAACCTGCTGACTTGTACGATCTTATATTCGTCTGGTCTGTATTGCATTGTTATTGTTTCGAGTATGCGATGCTATGCATGTGGCTTCGACCCAGTAACCTAGTTTTAAACATTCATTAGAAATTTAGAATTTAGAAGAATCCAGATAAAAAAGAAGCTTCGCTTCGATGGAAGCAAGTGGTCAATGAAAAGCTTGATTTGAAACTATTGATGATTTCGATTGATTAAACTTTTTCATTTCTTTAATGTTACCTAGCTATCAATACTATCGTATCGTGCACCATGTCATCAAATACAGATAGAGCGTAAGGGTAAAATTGACTCGAAAGAGGTAGCGCGAGATTTGCATACTTTATTCCTTTTTGCTTTTGGCGGTTATGATGATGTTATCGCCAGGATGAATAGGTTATATAAAAAAAATACGGTCGGCCATGTAGTAGGTCACTGCCAATTTGCTTTTATCGTTTTTATATAGTCAATTATATAATAGATCATTATCAATTTATTTATATTACTTTTATTATATTTATTTTATTATTTGCTTTTAGTTTTTTTATTATTTCAATTCTTTTTTAATATTATTTTAAATAATAATATTTTAAATAAATATTATATAAAATATTAAAATCTTTTAAACAATCTTTTAAAAAACTTAAAAATAACTTTATATAATTTAAAAATAAAATTATTTTTTAAAAAAATCTATTTTATATACTTTATATTTTTCTAATTTTATTTTTCAATTTATAATAAAATATAGTATTAAAATTAATATTTTAAAAATTTTATATTTTATTTATAATTATTAATAAAACTTTTAAAAAATAAAAAGATTTTGATTAAAATATTTATTTATAGTTTTTTTTTAAATAATTTTTAAAAAAACATTTTTTTTTAATCGATCTTTTAATATTCAATAATAAAATTTTCAATTATTTAATAAATAATATTATAATAATTTTTTCAATTAAAAGAATTAATTGTTAAATAAATTATAATAACGTTATTATTTAAATAAAATTTTTTATCGAATATAATCTTTATACAAAAATAATAAATTCAAAATGAAATAATCTTTAAGAAATAAAAACAATAATAAAAGCGATAAAAGCAGATTGGCAGTGACCTATTACATGGCGGACCGTAAAAAAAAGGGTAACCTTAATGCATTATCCGTCATATCCGTTCACGGTCCAATGCAACAAATAGAGCGTCTATAGTTTCTTCATCGCTCGGTATACCAAATTAAGAGATAGTGAACTTGATTGATATTTATTTATTTTGGACGAGTGTACGAAGAAATATTTCAAAAATCATCTGAATGAGGTTATAACCGAGTGGAGCTCCAATCAATTTTTATATAAGATTAGTACGAATAGCGACAAAGGAAGCAAGCGCCGTCAACGTTGATGCTAGCATAAGCGCCGCAGAAAATAACATGTGAAATTCTAGATTAAAATATTATCTATAACCTAACCTTACCCTTTCTTCAAATCTAAACTCCGTATGCATATTGTGACGCCATGAAACACCTTCCTTCATTCCCCTCCATATATCCCAGCTCATAGTTAGCTATACCCAAACCAATACCTTAGCAACCTCCCATAAGGTTATTTCATCAATGATCACGGTCCCAAAAACAACTCACTTCCCTGCCGTCGGAGCACGGTGCGAGTATCCCGAGGCGCTCTAGAACTCCCACGGTTAGAATCCCGGTGTGATGTTTGAGTAGGACGAGAACCATGACCATGACCCTCACCAGTGATGCGAGATGAAGGAAGAGAATCATGCTTCCTAGATATCAATTCTTGGTCATGCCCCGATCTGGAAGTTCTGGCTCCGTTATTAGTCGTGTTTATTTTCGTTTTGGGTTTTCTACCACTATTATCACTATCACTGCCGTAACTAAAATTTGACTGTGTTGCTATTGTCGGTTTTGTTCTCTCGCGTCTATGGAGAGGGGTGTGGGTTTCCTTACTTGATGCTTTAATTTGGTGGCTCGAATGGTCAGAGTGTGGAGGACCTCTGTGCGCTTTACTGTGTGCTGAAGTCGAGGTATCTTTTGGTTTGGTGGTAGGGGGTCCTCGTTCATGTGCTGCACGACGATTGTCTTCTACGGCGGTTCGATACTCAAGTTCGTCGGGGAAATCTCCGGGAATTAAACTCTCGCTCTCAGGATACGGTAATCTCTGTTTTGCAGTCTCAGAGCGTTGCGAGGTATGTCTCCTGGAAGGCTTTGACCCGCGGATAGAATGTCGAGAATCAGATGATGATTCATTGCCATCACTATCTTGCGTTTGAATATTCATATTTTCAATGCCTCGGGAGATCTTATCGGCTATATTTCGTGGTCGCTCAGGCTTTGGATGATTCATAGGTAGATTCCTGCGTCTGTTAAACCAGGGATCTGCCAGCGTAGCTTCAATCTGATCTTGTAGGCTTGGATCATGACTCATTTTTGTTGTCTACTACTGAGTTTACAATAACTCGTTATTCTGTAAAGGATGATAGAGGTTAGTATGGAAGATATTAACAAAAATGTACGTCAAATCGATGAAATCACTGTAACAGATGGTACGAATGAAGCTTGAATTTCCTTGCAAAGAGAGAAGCCTTTTATATGAGCGCTTGGAATCTATATGCAACAGACAGCCTTTACCACTCGCACAAAAATTCTTCTCAGTCACATATACAGACCTTTTCCCAACAACCAATTTCCTTTTGTAAGGCCAGTGGCGTACAGGCACCGCCCATTGAAATGACCACATTATTGAAAGTAAGAAAGGGTCACCAAAAGAAATACAGATTTTCATCCTCAAGATTTTGAGGAATGACTGAAAATACTTGGGGATGAGACTATGGATATCAAGACTTTCATTGGAAATAACTCTGTATTGCCTCCGCTGCCTCCAATGCTTTCCATCATACATCCTAGATCTGTACTACAATTTTTATTCATTGCTTTCCAATTTTCATCCAAGTTTGCGAAATATGGTCTTTAACGACTCCTCTAGCCAGGCCTACTTGACCACAAAGGTTTATCTTCTTGACACTTGATCTAACCCCACTAGGAATGTTGTAATCTTATGTATACGTAGAGGATTTCCCTTTGACCTCCAAATTGTGACCCCTAGTTAATTGGCAGCATGAAATGGAAGCAGGACAAACGCAAGAAGATTTGAGGTCCCTCAATTTGGTATGGCAGGCTTTTGCCGCGTCGGAAGATTTATGTGACGGGTATATTGAAGATAAGCATAGATAGGTAGGTAGACGGGTAGTCTGAGGAAGAGCGCATGGGTGAGCACAGACGAGCCTCCAGAGTTAATACATCCGTCAAGAGAAAAATTGATTTATACATTGCATCCTTCGTGTCTCCACAATGTCCTGTGCGGGTCTTTGTAAGATATTGAGTGTATCTATCTACCCCTCGCCATTGAGAAATATTTACCAAGATTGGTGTTGTGAAATATCTGTTGGTGAAATAGAAGAGAGTTGCATTTTTTCTGATATTTAAGGACCAGTAGGAATACATACCATAAGGGATTCCTCCTCGGCTAGGATTGTCAAACTTATCCTGGCGGTTGCAGTGAAAGTGCAATCATTCGAAAGCGAATCGAGTAATATCCATCCACTCACCAACGTTGCAATGGATTAAGCGCTTGAAGATAGTTTTCATGTGGGTGATTCTATGTCCACTAGATGAAGGTAGATTCGACGACAATATCATATTGGCCAATTTTGTTCAAAATTCCGAAGTTCATTCAATTTATTCATGTAAGGTTAAATCTTCGGCAATCGGTATTGGATGTTGGAAATGGGAAGAACGTTGAATGTTTGAAACACGAAGACCAACACCAACACCAACACCAACACCAACATTGAACGTCCAAACGGTCCAATCAGAAGTTCGTGGATATGAGCGCTTGAATATTCACGCCAAGATTTTATTTTCTGACATGATTGGTCAAAATTCAAATATTTTCTTCCCTAAACGGAAACCCGGGCGTTACTACCGATTTATTAATAACTTTACCACTTTTTTTTTTCCTTTTTTCCTTCTTCACCCCACGGTCACCACCTCACTTGATCCTCATCTAATCTATTCGATTCCACTTCATTTCAGCCATCAGGTGTGCAAGATATTTACCGCGTCATTGGAAAGTTTGATGTGTCACTGCCAATACTGCTACGTTCTATTCAATACCCATACACGCACGTCATATACGACATTGCAAGGCTGAGTAACCTTAAAGTTTCTTGCACTAAACTCAAAAGACTACAAGTAGCGAACGATGCTTTAATCGAGCTAAGGTTAACACTGCATAGATTCCTTCTAGCTAATTAATGCATTATACTCAAGTACTTGGTAGCTAATAGATCAAATAACCAGATGAACAGTGACCAATGACTGGATGAAGGAGGTAAACGAATCGGTAGACTTTCCACTCTTGAAATCTCAAGTACCACATCCGATCGGAACATTATATTGACAGGATCATGGCTATAGCTGCAGCCCACTATCCAATCTCAAACGCTCTAAGACTCCCAGAACGTTTCGAAAGTTGGGAAAGTTAACCCACTTACCCCAAATTTCAATCATCTCACCAATAGAATCGAGTCAATCTTTTCCATTTGCAAATAATATTCTACCTCTTTTGGAACCGCTTGGATCGTGGATATAAGAGATGAAGTGGGTGAGGTGGGTCGTGATCCGAAAAAGGCATCATGATCAATAGGTTCTCGACTTCTTGACAATCATTGTGAACCATTTGACTAGGTTATGGAGTATCGATTAGATGCTTAGAGTTTATGGTAGGGCTATGGGGTGTTTTGCTATTGCGTGAATGAGCGCAGGGATAAAAGTAAAGTTTTATATATTCCGATGAATTCGCCCTCTTCGACATTTTTTTTTCAACCACATCGAAGCAAGTCTTTGTCTATTCTACCTCTATCACTCTCTTTTCATTTTATCACGCTCTCTTTTTTGATTTTTAACCATTTACATTCTTTCAGCTGGTCTAACATCTCAATTCCTTGTGAATTTTTTCCATCATTTGATTATCAAACTCATTCATTTCTTCCAAATCCACAAATCTTATTCAAAATGTCTTTCTCTAAGCTCACCACTTTCGCTGGCCTGGTCGCCACAGTTGCCGCCCATGGTTATGTTACTGGTATCGTAGCTGGTGGAACTTAGTAAGTTAAAGCTAGGAGACCATGTATTCAAACAAATACTGATTCAAAATAGCACCAAAGGATGGCTCGTCAACTACGCATACCAAAACCCAATGCCAGAATCGATCGGTTGGTCTGATCAAAATCTCGATCTTGGATTCACTTCACCATCTGCCTATGCCACTGGTGATATCATCTGTGCTAAAAATGGTACCAATGCTGCTCTTTCAGCTAAGGTTGCCGCCGGTGATACCGTTGACTTTCAATGGACTGATTGGCCTCAATCTCATAAAGGACCAGTCATCACCTACTTGGCAAACTGCAATGGAAACTGCAGTACCGTCGATAAAACTAAGCTCGAATTCTTCAAGATAGACGAAGGTGGATTGATCGATGACACCACCGTCCCTGGAACCTGGGCTTCTGACAACTTGATCACCAACAACAATACATGGACATCCACCATTCCCGTCGACCTAGCACCTGGAAACTACGTCGCTCGTCATGAAATTATTGCTCTTCACGGCGCGGGAAGTAACGATGGTGCTCAAAACTACCCTCAGTGTATCAACTTGGAAGTCACTGGTAGCGGTAGTCTTGCTCCATCGGGTACTCTCGGTGAAAAATTATACACTCCTACCGATCCAGGTATCTTGGTCAACATCTATGCTAAATTGACCTACACTATTCCCGGTCCACCTATGTACAACGCAACTGGAGCAGAAACTGGAGGATCCACTGGTGCCACTACTGTAGCCACCGGAAACACCGCTCCAACAACCTCCGCCGCCGCGGCCGTTTCCACCCCTCCAACCCCAACTACAATGATTACATCCATCGCTCCTGCTTCTACCTCTGCTGCTGCTTCATCTGGGGGTAGTGATGGTGGTGATGATGATGATGATACCTGCGAGGCATAAGCGTTTCAGTTTCAACCTTTTTTCCTGCTCGATGCTCGATTTGATATTATGATATCTTGATATCATGGTTGATTGATTAATGGAAAAGAATTGGATTGGATTGAATTGGATAAATGAGATTGTTTTCAATGTATATATAACCTTTTTGGTAGATAGAGGACTTCTTTTAAAGTTCTTCTATTACACATACACGCACACAGACACATACATACACACAGACACACATACACAGACAGACACATACGTATATAAGTCATCGTCTAGAAATAAATGATAGAGGTTCTATGGCATTCTTTCTTTCTTCTCTTTTGAATGATTTGCCCTGTGACTGTATTTTCTTTTTTTCTTCTTTTTTTAAAAAAAAACAAAGAAATTAAATGAATGAATTATAATGATAAATTTATAATTATAGTATAGGTTCTTCATTTTATATATCGATCACTGTTTTATTCCGGTTACTTTCTATAATCTAATAATAAAAATACCAAAAATATATCTTTGTAATTAACTTTTTAATTTATAATATAATTTTCTAAAATTTTGAATATAATTAACAACAAATTCTAAATGAAATTTTTAAAAAGTATATACTGAGTAAGAACCAGAACTCTTATAATTATATATAAATTCTTTAATTGAATAAACTACCCCATCTACTTGCTTGCCTCTAGTAATACCACAGTAAAAGAAAGAATGATGTTAAGGAACTGGAAAGTAATTAACTCCAGTAACTCACCAGTCCCAGCCTAATCCCACAATCAAAGAGGAGAATACACCACCACTGCTAGAAATAAATTGAAGTTCTCCTCCAAGTCAGTCAATCCTACTCTTTATCCCCCTGCCTATCCCAATCCACCATTCCGAAACAAAAAAAACACTCGAGATCCAAATCATAGAAAAGACCGCACCGCCCCTCCCTCCCTCCATCAAACCTCTCCCCGCTCTTCTCCCCCCACCTGCAACCCTCCCAGCTCAACCTTCACAAAAAACTATACCTAACACCCTCCCATTCCTTCCCCGCCCTCCCAACAAACAAACTCTTCTCCCTCATCAGACCAACCCTATGCCCCTTCGCCTCCTCCAATCTCATCGGAAGAGGATTCGAATCCGCCAAAAAATAACTCCTCACGATATTTACCAATTCCGGCGGAAATTCCGGATCCTTTTCCAGAATCTGCGTATTTAAGCCATTTTCACTTAAAAGCGTTAGGAGCTTCGCGGGGAGCTTTTCGAGCGCTTTCTTACGCGCTTCGGGAGTATCGCCAAAGACTGAGTCTATCCACCAGTCCATTTGTTGTGGTGGTACGTTTGCGGTGGAGATGATGCGTATGTGTGGATCTACGAGCCATAGTGCGATGAATCTTCTATGACCTGGTTTTGTTGGATCTTTTAAGCGGAAGGAGGAAACTCTGTGGTGACTTTTGTGTGGATTAGTAAGGATCTAATTATATTTTGAAGAGTCAAAATCTGGCTGGCACTTACAACACGTTGGGAAAAGCAAGTAATCTTCCTTGACGGGTTTCAACACTACCATAATTTTGAAGACATGGTGATTTTTCCGATCCGAGATTCGTCCCATAAACTTGCTCTAGCCAATGATATTCATTTTTTGCTACGTCTAGATGTTCATCTATGTCTTCCCTTGTCTGCATACGGAATGAGAGATCGCTCGAAGTTGTGTTCTCACTATCAAGGTAATAGAGCACTGTGCCACAAATATGTTCATTCAGTTGTCCTTCGATCTTAAAACCTGTCAGCATGAGGTTTCCTTTCATTTGATAAAGTTTCACTTACATGCCAACCATCCATTGGAAATTCAGGCTTCTCCGGTGTGAGCTCAATAGAAGCCATCTTGACAATGATTTGCAAACCAGATTTTTCGAATTTCTTTGAAAGACACTTCTCTGGTTCTCTTGAATAATTGACATCTTCGAAGGACGGCTCTGGAATTAAGGCTATGCCCGAGCACCTCCGCATTTCTTCGGCTTCCCCCTCATCTTCTTCATTACCAGTGCCTTCGCTATTCATGTCGACCTCATCACCATTGCCATGGTCATTCCGATTTTCACCATCTGCTTCCATTGCCTGATTTCCTTCTGCGTGGTAATCTACTTCAGGGCTTGAAGGGACCCAATTCTCATCATTAGCGTCACTATAATTGTGTAAGTATTCAATGCTTCGTTCCAAGAATTGGTCAGTAAGATTTACTCTGGATCTTCTGGATAAGGAAATCTAGGCTCTATTCGTCCAGCTCCATCCTTTTCTATTTCACCGTTGTTCATGGCAATATTAAGACATTGATCCCACAACGGGAGCGCAGTTTCGATCAACTTTTCAATCGTGTGGTAAATTTCAGGGTATTTCGTCGGATGAATGTTATTGATGTGGCTAGTAAATTTAACCTTGCCATCTTCTTGGAAAGCGACATTTGCAGGAAGCCATTGATACTTTTTTGACCAACAATGCTGATGGTCTCCACTGATTGAAGGCACAGTTGGCTTGTATGTCACCTTTCCAGATGGACCTTTTCCTACCCATTTCTCAATGGAATCATTCACTCCGACGACTTCGTCTTTCAAAACCCTACTGTATCCATAAACTAAAGGATACATTGAAGGATGTACTATATCCTGAACCATATCATTTGAGCCGGGATGCCAGTCGGGTGATGAAGATTGGTCACTCTTGAGTGTATCAAAAGCCTTATGCACAGCATCATGAAGATCCTCAGAGACCAGATTGTCTGATTTCGCAATAGATGCGCAGGCGTCCAATGTTGGGATGATACCTGTCTGTTCATAATATTTTGCTTTACTTCGAAGTTCTTTAATACACTTTTCAGCACCAAATTAGTTTTACTTTATAGAGGTCAACATATAGGGGGGTTGCTCACACAATCAAAGCTATTGGCATTCATGATTCCTGGCAATCCTCTGTAGAATATATCATCATCAGACAATATGACCTTGCCTTCATTGTCCCAAGATTGGTGCTTATCGCGGATTGCAATATTCCAAAATTGTTCATCTCGAATGGCCAGAGCTTCTTCGCGCCACATGGATACGATTCCTTCATCAAAGACTTTTTTATGCCATTCCTCCCTATCCGTAAGTCGATCCATAATGCTCATCATGGCAAGTTCTCGCACGAAAATTAACTTGGATATGGCACCCCAGCAACTACCATGAGCCCCTATAGGATAGTGAATTCGGCTTCCGCTGCCTTGCTGTGGATCGTAACGTAAGGGAAGGCCTAAGCCTGGATAGTCTGGCATGATGAATAGCTTTGTGGGTTGGTGTTGGATGGCAACACTGGAATTTGAAAAGCGAGAGAGTAAACTGCGATGCAAAGCAAGTTGATCTCGATGCAATGAATATTAGAAATCTGCGAGGAGAATTCGATGAGGGTTGTCATCAAGATTTAATAAATGGCACTCGGAAAATGTTATAAAAAGAAACACAACCAGGGTATTAATAAACGATTGATCAAACTGGTAACGCTAGTTATCCTGCTTGCTTTGCCTAAGAGATATGAGAAGGTACGATGGGCTATGTTCCAAACTGGTTACATCGATGAAGATGGTTGATTTCATGCAAAGAAGCTAATCATTCTTCGCTGTAGTGTAGGCAGAACATCTACCAATAATACCATCGCTGAAATACTTCATCGTATAAATCCCCATATAGGGTAATTCCAAGAGTTGTTGGCCCGACCTCATGGTAATTGGTAACATTACTCCCGCTCCGCTCCCCCCCATTTTGGTCCTCTGTTCCTACCTGATATGGACACAATGTCGAACCGTGTAATCACGTGTTTTGTGTTATTCCGACTTCGACCCCGACACCGTATAAAACTCACATCCGTCAACTAATTCCTCAATATATTATGGATTCCCTAACATTTTACCTTCGATTCTTCTTTATCTACCCATCCTTTCCTTCTCTCTACCTTTCTCAAAATTCAATATTCACAAGAGACTTGACCTAAGTCTTACAATAAAAGTCAATTTCCTTGATTGTTCTCCCTACATATAATTTTCTAATTCAATACTCTCCTGTGCATCTTCATCTCCATCTCCATCTCCATCGGCTTTATTTCATTTCTCTACTCTTATTCTCTTCCCAAATTATTCCCTCCTTTCACCAATACCCTTTCAATATTGACCAGCCTCAAAACTTCTTAACGAGGTCAATAAAGACAACCATGTATTTCCAATTTCCATCACCCATACCTTCACCACCTATCGCAACCTAATCCCTAGAACCTCTTCCCTGGCTTCTGTAAATCTCCCCAAGCAGCATTAACCTGTTTCTTAATATCCTTAAAACTAACAATAAAACAATTCTCTCCATCTCTGCTCGTCAATTGAATCTTCTCATCACTCCCCGCATCCAATTTATTTAAACACTTCAGGATCCACGCCATATCCGTAACGGGTCTTCCATCCGCATCAACTGGATGGAAGACGTAGTCTCTGAAAAGTTTCAATATGTATCGCTCACCTACTTCACTCCATTGAACATTGGTATCGTACTCGGGACGTTCATTTATGTTGCCCAACTTGGCCATTAAGCGGACGAGTCGACCGTTTTCAAGCTCGCGATAAAGTTCAGACGTTATTTCGTCATGAGCTTGGAGCGAACTGTCGAGAGCAGTCGTCATACGGCCAGAGATACCTCGCATGAAGGTTTCTAGATCCTTAGGTTCGCTAGTAGAAGGCGTAGTTAAAAGCCATCTTATTGTGTCGATAAGCTCAGCCGAGTAAAATCTGCTGAGGCCTTCGAGGCTGGTTTTCAAGACTTGAGCCGTGGTTTGGGGTGTAATGCTGTGATTAACTGCAGCTAAGGATAACATGAGTACGCCAAACAAGCACAGGTCTTCACTTTGAAGTTCCTTTATGTCGCGTCGATATTCGTAATGGATAATATCGAATATCGGACATGCATTTAGACGTATTCGATTTTTGTCCGTAAGGATGACTTTGCTCAAATGCATGCATCGCACAGCAAAGTTGGCTTGATGCACAGCCTTGATGGCTAATGTAATTTGTGCAATGTACGCCCAAAGAGTGTCTTCAGGTATCCGGGGATTTATTGGTCGAGATCCATATCGATTTGAGGTTGTAGCCGAGAAATGAACCTCTAAAAGGGTTTTGGAAAGTGGGTGATAATTCGTGACAATTATCAAGGAATTATCCTTAAATTGTCTGGTAGTGAAAGCATCAATGAACGATACTACACCAGCACTATTGATTTCATTCCATTTCTTCACAGCACGAATAGCTTTATCATTAGTGAGAGTATACCCTAAATATGGTAAATATTAATTCATATAAATGTCAGATGGATTTTCCTCACCTTCTAGTCTTCGTAAACAGTAATACTTTCCATTCTTTTCCGACGTCGCTTTGTATACCCAACTTGTGTACCCAAAAATATTTTGATTCCTGTTTTGAGCTGTATCCAAAGCGACCAAGGAATGGTATGAGTTTGGTGGTGTACCAATGTTTGGAAGGGTATCTAATTGAATTAGTACTGGAATCATCATCTTTTTTCCTATACTTACTTAGCATTACTTGATGAGAAGCTTCAGATTTTCTTTGAAGTTCCTCACGAAGTCGGTCGGATAGGAAAAGGTCGTGGATCGATTTTTGATGAGGTGTCAAATTATCCGTATGTGGACCGATTGGCGCATAGAAGTGATAATTCAAAGGCTGAACATTATAGCTTGGTTGTCCTTGAAAGTATGCTCCACCTGTTGCCACTCCTGCGGCCAAGTTGCTGATGTCTTCTTGATAGTGGTTCGGAAAAGAGGTAGGAATTGCTTGAGAGACGCCTCCCATGGTAAAAGGATCATATGGTGCTTCGGGAGTAGCACCGTTGGTAGGAATCTTGTCTTGAATCAGTATGCAATTCAGTACGTCGAAGATACTCTCAAGCCATTTTTGAATGCAAAGGTCAAAGAACAGAGTTGAGATAGTATTCAAGAAATACACGAATTAGTGCTTACATTCTGAGAGAGATCATAGTTTTGTGGAGTGAAATCTCTTTGGGTTGGATTAAATTGGGGTATTTCTGGGTCGAGTTGAGCGTTTGGTGTAGCAGTTCCACTTGCAAGTCCTCGAGGTGTAAATGGAGCTGCATTGGCAGCTTGTGAAATGACTGAAGCTCCTTTGTTGGACGCGGGTAAAGCTGCTGGTGTAAAAGAAGGCGAATCTACATTCAAGGCTTTTTTGGGTCTATCATTGTCAGAGTCAGTTTTTAACAGTGAAGGGTATAGTTGCGGCCTCTCTTTCGATTTCGGATTCGGACCAAGTTGCTGATTCGACGTAGCAATATTGACTTCAGGTCTACCATTTTTCGCACAGGAAAAAGTTGCGAAGCTTGAAGTTTTGGGTGTTGCTCGTTTGGTTGATGTATCATCCTTGGATGGAGGTTTAATTGCACCAGGTGTAATGTTGGAAGGAGGTAAAACATTGGGATCAGCCGGTACAATGGGAATGGTAAGGTCATCCGAAAGAGTTGAGACAGTGGGAGTGGTTGAAATGTTGGAATGATGTGAATAATTCACAGGATTCGCAGCAATGGAGCGTTTTACAGTAGGATTGGCAGTAGCTTTTATTGCAATTTCGGGGTTCGCAGCAATGGAGCGTTCTATGGTAGGATCGGCAGTAGCGTTTGTTGCAATTTCGGGCCTCGATAAGTTCAAATCAAGTGATTCCATTGTATCCTTTGATTCTTGGGTATGGGGGTACCATAAAATAGAATGTGGTGAGCCCAATTCTGTACTAGTCATCCCTGAAACCTGGGCTGAAAGCGATGGAGCCCTATTCGCCCTAAAAGCCTTCGTGGTCTCGCTGAAGACTGTTGCGGCAGTAGTTTGGTGAGGCACATCTGCTTGACCATTGTCCGTGTAAGTTTCAGGGGTTCCAAAACCACTTTCAACCATTGTGTTCCCACCATGGGATACGAGAGAACGTCCTATCGCAGTAGTACTTTGTAGCTGTGATTGACTGATTCTCCGTAGCTCCTCTTTCTTTCGTGGTGTGGTGTCTAGAATGGATGAATTCGGTAATTGTTGGGATGGATCTAAGACTGAAAATCTCGTTCCATTCTCAAAACGTGATGGACTGTCAAGTGAATCCAAATCCGAACTCCTTTTTCCAGATCTTCGCTTTCTCCTGCGACTTTTCTTTTTTGCGGGAACAGATTCAACTAGTTGGTCCTCGCCATCTGGTTGCTCATCATGTTGGTCTTGTTCGCTATCTGCAAGCTCAGTCAAGTCAAATCTTGGGAGCTTAACGTTGTCAAGTCTCTGAAATATATCCATCCCTGCACTAATTCGTTGTTTTTGATGTACAAAGAGGTTGTTGCGCATTGAAGACCGAGAGGTACATAGATAGGGAAGAGCCAAAAAGTGTAACTCTAAACCACAGTAAAGATGAGATAGGCAGGTAATACCTCCATAAAAATCCAGGTATAGTAGGAGCCATCCACGAGGTCGAAAAGTGGCCAGAAAGAATGTCCATGACCCCAAAGCCAGATGTCAACGCAATTCTGAACAATGAAAACAAGAGATTGGTCAATTGTAATATCGAATGTGAACTCCGAGACATGCTCCGGCCCAATACTGAATTCACGACTCAACAACTTTGAAGGGCCTTTCTTTCACTACCGAACAAGAGCTGTAAAGACACGTCGTCGAAGCGCATAGTGTCAAGCACTTGAGTATAATTCCACGGTCTACTTGATCAAAGTAAGGTCCAATGCCCTCTAATTCCCTTACGACTAAAGTCCTATTTCTCGAGAGTCCGACAAAGAAAGAAGAAATATCCAAGTCAAGGTCCGTTTAAGGTTCCGAATAGCCGGCGAAATCGAAATCGGAGAGAGCCATTTTCTATTTAAGAGATGAAGAAATTAGAATCAACTTACTGATCAACCCCTCCTCCAAGTCCCTTGTTTGGATCATGATTAAAAGCGCATCCCTGATCTTCATAACGACAATGACCATATATCAGGACATTTCGACATAAAGTATCCTTTGCGTTTTCTAGCACAACCTGGTCAACATCCGTTTTCATTTCTTAAATAAATCCAATCAGGAATTCCCCCAACACATACCACGTCCTTTCGGTCTCGGAGAACTCGTCGGTCTGCGAAGTTCAGGTTGATTAAATCTTGTAGCCGCCATTGTTCAGTGTTGTTTTTTAAGTTCTTGTATGGAGATAGATATGACTATCTGCCGGACCCCAATGACACTTTAGGAAGCCTAATGATAGGAAGTCAGATTAGCTCAGCCTAATGCAATGAATGCGACCGATATCCAACCACTATCCGGAGTCTTTCCCAAATCCTTAACCGAAGTAAGGCGTGAAGGGGTTAGAATGAAGGGGGTGGGTAGTAGATGTTCTATTCTGCTCACTTGAATCTGGCGGACATTTCCTAAAATGCAATAACACGGAGATAGTTCCTTGGATGAGATGAGGCTATAACAGGAATGATGAATGATTTCAAATGTGAAAAATTATATAAGGAAATATTGCCAATGAATGTGTATATCAAAGTTAAAGTGATAGGCTAGCACATTCAACGAAAGTCTGGGATGTTATTCGTGTTGTGTTGCGGCTGAGGATGAAGGATAACCAGATGTATACCTAGGTAGGTAGTAATGAAGCGACGCGGGGGTGGAGTGTCCCTTTTGGAGGTTGTACGAGCGGATGGTAAGTGGTGAGTGGTAAGATGGGAATGTTACCAAAGTTTACCTAGTAATATGAATAATAAGAGTAATCAGAGTAATAAGTAAGGTACCTAGGTACGAGTATTCCGTATATTTGGTTTTATGCGACCTGATAAAGTCAGAAGTCAACAAATGATGTCCGTTCAGCCTTAGTGGCTCACCACTCACCAGCTAACGGAGAACAGTCGGAATTACTATTTATCCGAAACCGATGATGTGGCTTGATTACCTACCCATTGATCATCGATTCTAGAACTTATTATGTCCTCCATACTTGTACATTTCAATAAATTGTTACAATGTTACTTTGAATTGTAAAAAGAACCCATTCACTCATATATTATCTGACCACACTCTCAACCATATTTCTACTTATTATAGTATGCGAACATAAATCAAGGAATACCTGTCTTTGGACATACTCGAGCAAAACAATTAGACAATGGCTACTCTAGATGCTGATACAAGCCAGCTGTCCGAATCACAGCAGGCAGCCTTACAACAATTACTGGCGGTAACTGGTCAAGAAGTTGATCAAGCTGTACCTTTACTACAGAGATCACAATGGAGCGTTGAGGTAAGGATTTGAATCCTCTTTTAAGTTGTCAGTACTACATATTAATTCTCAATAGATCGCAATCGCAAAGTTCTTTGATGGCGAAGATGATTCTTTAACGGCAGCAGGTCTAGCAGCCCAAAATGTTCCACCCCCTCGAGCTTCGAGAACCGAAAACCTTCAATATAGTCTCCTTAATGAATCCTCCAATCAATCGAGAGTGGGAAATGTGGATTCGGCCCCAAGGATTGTTCCTCAACCAGAAGATCAAATAATTCGACGACCAAACCTCATCTTCGCTATACTATTCGCACCATTTAGTGTACTTTATAAAATTTTCTCTATGGGATATAGAGCTTTCGCATTTTTATTTCCTTTCCTACCAAGGTTCCGACCTACCGGCGCATCGAATACAATGGGGAGGAGATCACTTAAACCCAGAGACACAGCAACACGTACGAAGCGCGAATTTGAAGAAGAATATGGACCGAATAATTTACCATTTTTTGATGGAGGTTATGCACAGGCATTGGACCTTGCAAAGAAGGATCTCAAATTTCTCATCGTTCATTTAATGTCTCCGGAACATGATGATACATCTGATTTCGTTCGTCAAACCTTACTTTCCGAAGAAGTCACGACATTCCTTGGGGATAAAACCAACAACATAATATTCTGGGTTGGAGATGTTCGAGATTCCGAAGCATATCAAGTCTCTTCGGCTTTGCGATGTACCAAGTTTCCATTCACAGCCTTAATTACTCACACACCTGATCAAGGAGCCACATCAATGTCAGTTATTGCCAGAATATCCGGATCAGAAACACCTGGGGCATTTGTCGCCAAATTACAAAGTGCAATAGGACAACATTCGGAAAAATTGGCTGCCGTTCGTGCACAACGTTCGGCACAAAATTTCGAGCGTACATTAAGGGAGGAGCAAGATTCTGCTTATGAACAATCTTTAGCACAAGATAGGGAACGTGCTAGACAAAGAAGGGAAGCTGAAGCTGCCGCAGCAGCAGAAGAAAAGAGGAAGAAGGAAGAAGAAGAAGCAGCTGCTAAATTAGCAGAAAATCGAAAACAATGGAAACAATGGAGAGTACAAACGATCAAAGCAGAACCTGAGCCTGGAACCAATATCGTACGAGTCGCATTAAGAATGCCAGAAGGAGCCAGAATTACCCGACGTTTCGAAGCCAATTCAGAAATTGAAGAACTTTATGCATTCGTAGAATGTCATGATTTACTTCAAGATGGTAAGGAATATAGTCGGCAAAAGCCGGAAGGGTATGAACATAAATATGAATTCAGATTAGTTCAAAGTATACCGAGAGTGGTATATGAAGTTGGAGAAGGAGGAACAATTGGGGAAAGAGTTGGCAAGAGTGCAAACTTGATTGTTGAACCTATTGATAATGATGAAGAAGAAGATCAAGAAGAAGATGATGGTGATGGTGATGATAATGAGTAAGGATGAAGTGGTAATTTACTTGATGCTGATATCGTTTCGTATCGTATGACATGTATGGTATATCATACCTATCATAGGCGGGCAGGTGGGCAGGCGGGCGGGCGTTTGGATTCGGTATTATAATTAGTTGCTTGTATTTATTACGATACGCATCACTGCGGACGGACGGACGGACGGATGGGGTGGCATAGGGCATATGGCTGACATAGACAAGAACGGACGGACGGACTCGTTACAAATTTATATCTTAAATCATCTATCTACTCTATAATACACCAGTATAATTAGTATCTATCAATCATGAAGAATAGCTAGCAAGCACCGTTCTGATTCTGACATTGAGATTTAGAAGGAGCTTTAGCTGGAAAATATATTGTCCATCTATCTACGAGGTAACTAGTCTTTTCTTTATTCTGACTTTATATACCTAGGAATATATATATGTGTATATATGTGTATATATGTGTATATGTGTGTGTATATATCCTTCCTTCCACTCACTCACTCACTCACCATTCACTCACAACTCACTTACTACGTACTCTTTTCCCCATCCTAATTACATATATACATAGCACATAAATAACCTACTCTACACAAATAAAGTAAAGTAATTTAAAATAATAATAATAATACTTAACCTACCTAACCTAGGTACCTAGATATCTAATAAGATTACAGTATTTAAATTTTACAGAATATGAATATATATAAATACAAGTCCAACACAAACACATACACACACAAGTCACAAATCAAATCACAAATCACAAGCACAGAACAACATAATGTAAATATGAATATAAATAGATAAAAAGAAAAAAATCATCTCATTTTTATTTCTTTCTTTCTTTCTTTCTTCCTTTCTCCCTTCTTCACTACCACTACTACTACCCCCCCATAACTACCATCATACTTAACCCCCACCATCATCCACATCATAAATCATAAAAACCCCATTTTCATTTCAGATATCGAATATCAACATACAACATGTTCAAAAAAAAAAATGTATATGACTTTTCTCACTTAAAATATAAGATGAGGGTATAATGCTTGCTGCTTGAAAATACAAACCAAAGCTAAAAGCAAAAAGTATAAAAAAGCAAGTACCACAAAAAGTAATTGCTCAAAGAGATGCATGACATTTTATATAAAAAACTTGAGGTACCCATTTGACATGTTAGAAGACTATTCCCCCAAAGAGCATCATCATTATTAGCTCCTCCATCATTGTCAAATGTCCAGCTTTCGTAAAAGTCAAATCACATCCATCAACTTAATCCACCACCAAATTCATTATCCTCCATGCCTATAAACATTCATCCTCATTGGTCCTTCAACAAAGAAAGGAATATTAAGCTGGAGTTTCAGCCTCAGCTTCAGACTTAGCTTCAGGAGGTGGACTTCCAGATGCGGCTGCTGCGGCGGCTGCTGCAGCTGCCCTCTTCTTCTTCTTTTTAATACTAGATTTTGATGGTGATGATGGTGACGATGGTGATGTTGGGGATGTTGGTGAGGTGGGAGATGTTGGTGTTGTTGGTGATGCTAGTGATTTTAATTCAATAGTCTTGACGTTTTCCTTGATTTGACCAAGTCCTTTCTCATTCAAGAATACACCCTCTTGAGTAATTAATTCAACCTTGGTTAAAACTTCCTTGGTGTCAAATTTCTCAGTTGTAGTCTTGATCTCAGTCAAAACACCATCTTGAGCAGAGATGCTTGAGATGATTTCCTTGACAGATGATTCAAGACCGGTGATATCAGTTTCCTTGAAGGATGGAGTTGGGGTAGATTTGATTTCGTCAAGGGTGGTCTTGACGGAGGCGATGGATGATTCAATGTTGGATAAATCAACCTTTTCTGGTGCGGGTGATGCCTTGACTTCTTCAATAGCTGCCTTGATTTCAGAAATAGATGACTCAATTGAACTGAGATCAACCTTTTCTGGTGTTGGAGCAGCTTTCATTTCATCAACGGTGCTCTTGACTGCAGCAATAGATGATTCGATTGAACTGAGATCAGTCTTCTCTGGTGCTGGAACAGCCTTGATTTCATCAATAGATGCTTTAATGGCAGCAATAGATGATTCAATGTTTGATAGGTCAGTTGATTCATGAGTTGGAGCTGGAGTAGCCTTAATTTCATCAACTGTAGCCTTGACAGCTGCGATGGAAGACTCAATATTGGAAAGATCAATAGTTTTTTGTTCTGGAGCTGGAGTGGCCTTGATCTCATCAACAGTGGACTTCAAGGCAGCGAGAGATGATTCAATGTTTGAAAGGTCAGTAGCTTCATGAGCTGGGGTAGGAGTTGCCTTGATCTCATCAACAGTAGCCTTAACAGCTGCGATCGAGGATTCGATGTTTGAAAGGTCAACAGCATGTTGTTCTGGAGCTGGAGTTGCCTTGATCTCATCGACAGTAGCCTTAACAGCTGCGATCGAGGATTCAATGTTGGAGAGGTCAACAGCGTGTTGCTCCGGAGCTGGAGTTGCCTTGATCTCATCGACAGTAGCCTTAACAGCTGCGATCGAGGATTCAATGTTGGAGAGGTCAACAACGTGTTGCTCCGGAGCTGGAGTAGCCTTGATCTCATCGACAGTAGCCTTAACAGCTGCGATCGAGGATTCAATGTTGGAGAGGTCAACAGCGTGTTGCTCCGGAGCTGGAGTAGCCTTGATCTCATCAACAGTGTGCTTAACTGAAGCAATAGATGCCTCAATTACACTTAAATCAACCTTTTCGGAAGTTGGTACCTCCTTAGCCTTGATTTCCTCAACAATTGCCTTGACAGATTCGATGGAAGATTCAATCTTGCTTAGATCAACAGGTTCTGAAATTGGTGATTCCTTGGCCTTGATCTCATCAACGGTACTCTTGACGGAAGCAATTGATGCTTCGATAGAGCTCAAATCGACCTTCTCAACAGCTGGTGCCTCCTGAGCCTTAATTTCATCAACAGTACTCTTAACGGAAGCAATTGATGCTTCGATAGCGCCCAAATCAACCTTTTCAGAAACTGGCGCCTCCTTGGTCTTGATTTCTTCAATGCTTGCCTTGATGGATTCAATGGAAGCTTCGACATTGCTCAAATCAACCTTCTCCGCGGTTGGCACCTCCTTAGACTTGATTTCCTCCACTGCTGTCTTGATGGATTCAATGGAAGTCTCCACATTACTCAAATCGACCTTTTCGGCAGCTGGTGTCTCCTTGGTCTTGATTTCTTCGACGCTTGCCTTAATCGACTCAACAGATGATTCAATATAGCTCAAATCAACCTTTTCGGCAACTGGTACCTCCTTAGTCTTGAGCTCTTCAATGCCTGCCTTGATTGATTCAATGGATGATTCAACATTGCTCAAATCAACCTTCTCAGCAACTGGTGATTCCTTGGCCTTAATTTCCTCAACAATTGCTTTGATCTCATTGACAGAGCTTTCGATGGTGGAGAGGTCAGTCTTTTCTGGTGCTGGAACTGATTTAATTTCGTTAAGAGTACCTGAGTGGGATTCGAGAGCTGCCTTGATTTCAGCAACGGAGGATTCGAGAGCTGAAAGGTCAACTGGTGCAGGAGCGGAAGCCTTAATTTCATCAAGAGTGCTCTTGTGGGATTCAAGAGTGGAGGTAATAGGAGAGAAATCAACTTCCTTGGGTGAGGTGCTGGTTGAAGTTTTAATATCCTGGAGAGTAGCAATTATTTCCTTAACAGAAGATTCCAATCCAGAAATGTCAATTGAATCTGGAGTAACCGGTGGTGTAGAAGTAGATTCCTTAATAGCGGCAACGGTAGAAACAACTTCCTTAAGTTGAGCATCAATTGGAGAAAGGTCGACAGTCTCATGAGCTGGAGTTGGAGTAGACTTGATTTCGTTGACGGTAGCAGAAATTTCCTTAATTGAAGCCTCCAATCCGGAGATGTCGGTTTTCTCAACGGCAGCAGCTGGAATGGAAACGGTTTCCTTGACTTCACCCAAAGTAGAGAGGATTTCCTTGACAGATGATTCGAGGCCAGAAATATCAGCTTTCTCGGCGGCGGCGGCTGGAGTCGAGACAGTGTCCTTAACTTCACCCAAAGTAGAAAGAATATCCTTAACAGATGATTCAAGACCAGAAATATCGACAGTACCAGGGGCAGGTGCAGATTTAATCTCCTCAATAGAAGCAGCAATATCCTTGATAGAAGTCTCAAGACCAGAAACATCAGTTGGGGTAGAAGCAGGAGTAGATTTGATCTCGCCAAGAGCTGAAGCATGTCCCTCGGCGGCGGACTTGATTTCGTTCAAGACAGCAGCGTGGGAAGCATGAGATTCGTTGGATGAGTTAACAGCTGAGAGGATATCCTTGGATGTAGCACTTGAGTCGGATTCCTTGATAGTGGCAATATCACTCTTGATAATGGCAAGGTCGGATGTGATTGTGTTGAATGCTTCCTCGTGTGTAGAGTTCTTGAGAGCAGCCACGTCGGTAGCAATTCCATCCAACTTTGTAGTGTGTGATTCCAAAACCGAAGTATCTTGAGGAGAAGAAGATTTTCCAGACAATCCGTCCAATGAAGAAGTAATCTTAGCAATGGCTTCTTCGATGGCAGCTAACTTGTTTGCGGTCTCGGTCTTGGTAGTTTCGATTCGTTGAGTGAGGTCGGTCGTTGTCGAAGTGAGTTTTGCATCGACCGCATCAACATTGAGGGAGACATTTTGAATGGCAGTAGGAATAGAACTGATGGAAGATTCGAAGGTAGGTTTGATCTGCGAGACCAAAGAAGTAGCAATAGCATTGGTGAAAGCGTCCGAGTTCAAAGCTTTCTTGACAGCTTCCTCGACAGCTTGCTCAACAATTTCCCTATCCCTAGCATCTCGCTCTGCACTTGTTTGTGAATCCTCTCCAGCAGATGTAGTAGTGGTTGTGGGAGAGAGAGGAGCTCCAAGAGCCCTTGGAGGGGAAGCAGTACGACCTAACAAACGACCGAACATGGTTGGATTGAAGATTGCGTATGGTAGGTGAGCAATGTATCGAAAAAGAGACATCCGGGAGAACCTGGATGTTTACTTTCTCTTCTACTCACTTTTCCTTCTTGTGCGATGCCAGGCAACACAAGAAAAAAAAGAGGAGATTGAAGGACTTTTGGGAGGTTTGGGCCCTTGGGTGGAAAAAAATCAACAAGACTTATTTAGACTTGTGATGGGGGTGTCAGGTAAAAAAGGGACTGGTAAGCTGTGCTCTCTTTTTACCTTTTACCCAATGAGGTTATGAAAGGTAGATGGAACAAGTAACAAGCACGAGAATGACCAGGATAAAATTTTTGATGGATTGTTTTGGGTGGGATGAGGGGGGGGATGGATGGATGGTACGATGAAATTGGAAATTGAGGATAAATGAAAATTTTTGTTGAACCTTGAATAACATGTAATGTAAACTTTGATAGGTAAGTTCCCATTTTTATATTCTATCCACTTTAATGCAATTGTAGGTACTGTTGTATTATTATTGAATTGATGATAATTCATTTAATCTACGAGTAATTAGTAAATAACAAGAAAGACCGTGATAGGACAGATGACCTCGCGAAGAGTGAATATCTATCTATATATTCAAGATGGCTGGTATCATCATCAAGGCTCAAAGCGGAAGAGGGGAATATTCACACAATTTCTAGAAAATTCCCAAGGGAGACGATTTCTTTTTTGAAAACAAAATGAGGTTATCCATGAACATGAGGGGAGAAAGAGGGTACCATCAGTCATCCATCTAAACTATATTCGGACTAGTTACACACGGACCAGTCAGTTTTCGGACTTTTGGGCTGCGATGGCTTGTGAGCTACCGAGTACTCCGTTCCGTACATACTTGAGCTACATACCCTTGTAATTGCGAAGAATTTGTTGTCACCGCATCTTTAGGAAATAGAAGTGAGGATAGAAATGAAAAATATTGAATGAAGCATTTTTGTTCATTGCTTAAAATGGTACATAATATGGTTTGTCCGTACTATACAAGTAGGTATTCGCAAGAACATCAATACAACAAGTTGAAGTATCTTCTGAATTCAGAATTCCACCGGCAATTACACTGCCAGCCATTATGATATGAATATCATTACATGTATGTACGCGTTTCCGTGTGTGTGCGTGTGTATCGTGTATCTCGTGAGCCTCACAATGAACCCATTAATAAAACCCTAAAAAGACCCACCCACTACCACCTCAATTCGTCCTATCATCGGTGAACAGTTGTCCAGCCAACTCATGTTCATCATTTCTTCCTTTTGTAAATGCTTATGTGTTTAGCTGCATAGAACCTATCGAAGTTGAGAGAAGCTTAGAAACGTTGCGAGTCATGAAATTGTTGGGTAGAGATGTTACTGTTCTGGAAGTTTGGGAGAATGTTTGGTAGGAATACATAGATTTATCATAATCATAATTAGAACTATCACATCCCAAGCAACTTCTAACTTAGTAGATACGTCCAACGGTACTCGGTACTTCCGGACACTGCCACACTAGGTACACGGACTAAGTTGACATGATGGATGATCTCAAGATACCTATATATATATATAATTATATATAAAAAGAATATGTATGTGTCAACGAATTACCGGTATGAAGATCTCCAGCTGAACAAAAGTTTCCCCATGAGCCGCACTGCTGCACTGCTGCCCTGCTGCAGTCTGCAGGTTGGCTTAAACGCTATTGAAAAACCACCACCGGATGAATTCTCATCATTTACCATTTTTCGTTTTCTTCCCTCTCTCTCTATCTCACTCCTCGCTCTGCCTCTCTCCCTCTCCCTCTCCCCCCCCCCCCCCCCCCCCCCCCTCTCTCTACTTTCCATCCAATTCATTCATATTATCTTTCACCCCACGAGATAATTATTATCTTCTAAGATCTCATATCGATATCCCGAAGATGGCAGCCGAGATGTATACGTATGTATCGTTTCCTCATATGTAAGAGTATACAATAGTGCACAACGTACAGCGTACAGTGTAACCGTCCGAGCGAGAGGGAGGTAAATCCTGTGTTTAGAACATCAGGTGAATCCTAGGATATTGGGTAACTGTGTTTATTTAATATATGTCGAGCGAACCCCATCATGAATCATGATCTTGTTTGATTGTCCTCGATAGACATCACATCACCAAGTTGGATCCTCTTCCGTGTACCGGAACTTTGCTATTTTGCTCTGCAAGTCGGTAGGTAGGGTAATTGAAAGGCCTGAAAAGTCGAGGATAAAACATACATTCTTCTCCAAAAAGCTCATCACTACCCCTGCCTTTGCATCTTCCAAATGCATATATATTCAACAACTATCCTCCGCTTCTCCAATCTCTAAGTCTCTAGGCTCGTCGCATCCATAGCCGCCCATATCATAATTATCTTCCCTCGAAAGTTTTGTATAAAGCATGGTCTCTGCTTGCTTGTCAACCTGTATAATTGCACAAGCTCCGTAAATTGGCTCTGCTGTGCATATCGAATCACCATCAGTATCCAGGTTATTTTGTGCTGTCGCTCGGTGAAAGTTTGCGGTGGCATTGCCCATTTGCGTTTTGTCTAGTTTATCATCAGAGAACGGGTTCGAAGAATAAAAGATACGCAATCGGGAGTTTGATTAGATCTTCGTGGGGAATAAATCATAACTTAACTACCACTGGATATTGTCCTCTACCTGCGAAGTTGCAAGTAGCCATCTAAGGGGATTGGGGATATACGTCGAGCTTTGGGTCATGATATCAATCATACTCAGTAGTTCATAGTGTGACGTTTTGAAGCTGATGAGTACTCACTCTACGTACGAAGAATCATCTGGATTCAAGTGAGAGAAAAGTCTATTTTGATCAATTCGAGAATAAATTGAGTATTATCCTAAGGTGTAGGTAGAATTCATTTATAGAGACGGTGAGGTGAGATTTGATTCTCTAGTTTAGTTACCTACCTATAGTATTCTCACATCCATCTATCCATCCATCCACAATAATCCAACCAACTATGCATCCATCTCCTTAACCACCACTCCAAACACCAGGTGTCCATGAGCCAATCGTGAGAACTCTAGAGAAATTGAAATAAAGTTGAATCATCAGTTTCTGAATTTAAACATATATTTCCAACAAAATTTCCAAAAAGTTCCCCATGACATCAAAAAGGGTTGGAGAAAGAAATCCCCAGCCTGACCTTTCACTGGACGCTGGCTAGAGCGTAGATCAGGAAGTAAATTTTCAATTTTCTAGTTATTTAATTGTTTTTTCCTTCTTATATTTGAACTTGCGTCGAGTCTAGTTATATTTTTAAGTTGTGAATATAATATTACCTTACCTAGGTATATAAAGAGGACCGATCATCATTGTAGTGATTGATAATTATACTTCTTAGCTACATGCAGTGATATTTAACTTAGACACCCCGCTCTCTCTTGCTATCAGACCTCGATCTCATCAGATAGTTATAATATCACTTCTTCATTATAGATCATTTATAATTTGTTGATTAATTAATAAAGAAGAAGTTACTGAATTCTCAATATTACATCTATAGTCTAAATGTAATTAATTATTTATTGCACTTAGAAAGTTAACTAACTAATCCACAAAATAGAAAACCCCACAATTTCCCTCCATCTGTTGATCCCTTCTTCATCTCGACATATATAATCCATCCTCCCAATCTGATTTCCTTTTTTCCTTTCTTTTTCAATTATCCACAAACAACTGTGTCTTAGTGCCTCATATGGCGATCGTGTTATGTTGTCTAAACAAGTATCCTTATAAGCTGATAATGAGGTCCGGTTTTAGAGCAAAAGAGCGAACGATTGCAAGGCTCCCGAGTTCTCGAGTTTCAAAAACAATCTAAAAAAAGCAGTAATTACATTCAATAATCGATAGTAAAGTAAAATATCCATTGCGTTCACGAATTCGGATTTATTGTCATAAATAGCATTTACAATTAAATACTGTCATTGTCGTATCAGCATGAAGTTCATCGCTGCAAACACACGTAAAACTTGATCACTGTCCCCGTCTTTGCTCGAGTATTAGTATAGAACGTGTATTAAAAGCTGTTATATTCAAACACAAATTTCGAAGATAAAAATTACTTAAAAGATGCGCTAGTTTCCATGAAGATCTTCGTATAAGCATGCCAAAGAGTGTACAAGTCGAGAAAGCATCAGAAATGAATGAACTTGGCTCCAAGTAATTATTCGAGTAAGTCAATTTTCAATGTCTTGAAGATGGGAAATCTTCCCACTCGAGTATTATGGATAATATCATATAAATGATTATATGTTGTAATAGTCAACTAGAATTCCAAAAGATCAATAAATAAGTTTACAGGAAGAACTTTATCCTCAATATCAGAAATCAAAAGGAATGCATGGAACCACCTACATTACATCAATCCCTCGTTCATTCAACCATATCACAACTTTTCCTCATCTCTCACCTCTCGCCGTCCCATACACCATCACAACCTCCCCACCGAGCCGCATCCCTAAACAAGCACCGCCTCCCTCCTCAAACACCCACCCTACAACAACCCTCCTCGCTACACCCCTTTTCCAGCTAATCCACATAACAACCCTCATCGTCATCCTCATCCTCATCCCCTTCTTGTTTGGCCCCTCCTTCTCCCTCTCACACCCCTTTATATCTCTTTTATATCCGTCTTACATTTCTCTCATATCCCTTTTATACCCCTTTCATATCCCACTCACACCCCTTCATATCCCTCTCACACCCCTCCTCCAACACCTCCCTAAACCCCTCCGAAAAAGTATTTTTCGCACTATATCTATTAATCCACAATAAATACCTTTCCGACGGGCTCGCCAAATCCATCTCCTCCAAGAAGGGTATAATTCCGCCATTATATATACGTCATCTGAAGTTATATATTGCTATGAGCTGTTGAGAAAGATGTTAATATTCAATTCTCCGCTTATTTTTTGAGATGGAGAGGAGGGAGAGGAAAAGGAGAAGGGATAAATGGATAAGAATCTTAAATCTTTTTATTTTGCTAGTGAGGGTTTTGAAGATTCTTTTAAAAGACAAATGAGAGATTTAACGTGAAAGATCAAGATACTCGGTCCCATGAAATTACTAGATATTAGTTTCCTCGTACTCACACTCGTACTTCTTTCCGACTCAGATCTTCTAAGCTACCAATATGAGAATCGAGATCCTTTTTTTTTCTCAGGAATATAAGAATGAGATAACCACGAAGTCATTTTATGATATGATTGTTCAGGTAAAGTATGAACTTTAATCGTAGGCACCACTTGTTTAAATCTACACCTGTACCCTCTTAAACCCTCCTCCTCCTCCTCCTCATCACTATCACCCACAACAAAATCCCCACTACATAAGCTTCCAAAACAACCCATCTCACCTCAGAAATAATAGCACATTTTTCCGGTCCAGTCCACAAAGAAACGAATACTCAATCAATCCACTCCACGCCGTCCAAGACCAAGGATGGAAATGCAAAGTCTGTCAAGTCTGAAAAATTTTGTCTCTACGAAAGATCCCCATCAGCTTGTAAGGCTAGCGCAAATTCAAAACATAATCAGGGTAATCCGCATACAAACTCGTCTAAACCTTTCAATAAAAGTCCAGTATAAAACCCTCGATATGCATTCAAACAATTGCTTTCAGGAGTAAATAGTCTCGTGGACATTTTCGAAATCATAGACGTATATTTTTCGAACGGGTTTAGTTTGTCCCGAAAGTCAAAACCTGTTTGAGATTTCGTCATAGAATAAATACACGTTTATTTTGATTTTGTTGTTGATTTCATCCTCATCCTCCTCGTCAACTTCCCCAAAAACTCAACATCCTCACTCCAACTCCCGCCTTCACAAGCACAACAAGTGTATCCAGGAGTAAAAAACAACCTTCTCTCCTAAAAACCCAATTCCTAAAATCCCCATCCACAATGCAACCAAGTCGGGAATTCAACCTCTTTCCGCATTTCCACTGAATCAACTATAAATCTACAACCATTCCAGATATATTCTTTCACCCATAAATACCGGATCGATATTGATTAAATCAAGTCGGAATTAACACCATTTCCTGTCACTGTAACGATGGTCATTTCTGCCTGCGCGTATATAATATGCATTCCATCCATCTCGTGCATTTTATTCTCTAGATCTAGATCATCTTGAACGATGCATCTTTAAGAGCATCTACTCAAAAATCAACTATCAAATCGTCGCGCCACTTCCATGACATCCAAGATTGTTCGAGGTACAACCGTGACTTGTTTCCCTAAAAATCCCATTGTAGAAAACCTCGTCTCGTTTTCCTTTTTCCCAAAAGATGAAATGATGAATAAGGGTATCCCATACGTGACTAAGGACAAAATAATCTCCCATCACTAAATAGAAATAATATTAAAAGAAATCCGCAACTTCTAAAAAAAAAAGAATCAATAATCCACCGATTTTCCTTCCCAGCAGCAGAAACTTTCTCTCCAGGATAAACCAATTTAAGAATCTCCCCAAGTATTAAACCATAAAGTCCTAATTTTTTCAACTCTGAATAACTCTCTCTCTCTCACACCCCTTCATCCGCAAAACCCGTCTCTTCCCTTAATTAAACCACAGAAAGAACAACTCTCCTGAGTAAATATCTCTTATAAACCCCCTATATACAAATTACCTAGACATCTTTGACGCTTCCATCTCCACCTCCACCCATGATTAACTACCTTTTAGGTAAAAATATCCATCTTTACAAATAACATACTACTCTACTAGAATAAATACAGAAAATTATATTTATAATAAAAAGACTCTATAATCTTAGTCACTATCTTAGACTTCCAAGTAAGTATTTTCCAGCCATACTTGTAGAAATGAGAAAAATCTGGGAATGTGAAATAAATCAAAGAGTTTGATTTCTAAATGCTACGCTACGCTATGGTATCCCTCTATCTCCGTCCGTTTATAAAGAAATAGAAATGAAATTATCGTCGTAAAACATACAATATCTCCATTGTGACATGCTCCCATGAGTTGCAGTCTGATATATATCGCAAGTTGAGCTGGCTCGCTTGGTTTAGGCAACTTCTCACACACCGTTGACTCCTATCCCAAATGTTCCCTCTCTCAAATGACCTTGACGCATTCAAACCTCCAATCAAATTTCCAGGCCCTTCCAGACACCCACATGGCACCAACTTTAATAGTGCAAAAGTTTGATTCGATCAGCCAACTCCACAGGTAACTCCTCTTTTCCCAAAATCCCCAATGCCACCACATCTCCCCAGAAGAAAAGCGCTCTACTCTGCGCATATCCCAGATAATCGAATTCATCCTCTTCTTCCTCCACTTGTTCTTCCACTTTGATCTCTCTCTCATTTTCCCTCTCCATATTATCATCCATCTTCACATCCCCCAAAATGCCATTTTGAGGCCCATCAATTTCATCCGGTGTTACAACAAAAGGCGGAGCATCATCCAACTCTGGTACCTTGGCTTGTACAATTCCCCACGCAACCCATTGCGCACTATTAGCTAACCTCCAAATCCTAACTTCTTTCAACATTTCCTCGACTTGCTTTTCAGTTTCTTGTTCTCTTCTTGCTTCTTCTTCCGCATAGAGATTTGTACTGCTAGTAGGGGTGTCCCTTTCACTAGCGAGCGTCCGACTATCCAACATAAACTCTTTGATACTACCCGGGGGAGCGTCTCGCCCTTCCAACTTTGGAGTAGAGTAAGCGTGTGAATTGAAATGAGGGCGATGATTTATATATGCTCTGACGAATCTCTTTTGTTCTTCAACGGTTGGATAATTTTTAGTCTCGCAAGTCCAAGTCATTGGAGGAGGTGCATGATAATTGTAACACCATTCAGTAAAATGATTGGCGAATTCCAGACCGCGGGTGTTGGCACTTGCATATTCAAAATCAATGACTACCAGTTGTTTGTGGTGATTCATAGGAAGTAGGAGTGGAGAAGGTGCGGATCCATCGACCGGTGGTTCAGGTACTAAGCGTAAGATGTTGCCATATTGTGTCTATTGAAAATGTGATCAGTTTGGGACCGAGAAAAAAAAGAGGGGAGCGCACATACATCATTATGAGCAAACACTAAGCTACGGCTTAATTCCTCACTTCCACCATAATATTTCTCTAACCACTGTCGGTATCTTTCAACAGCAGCTCTGAAGATGGGCCATTCGACACCACAAACTAATCCTCTATCTCTCCAACTTTCGCCTCTAATACTTCTACTAGAGTCCCCTTCTATAATTTGTCTGTCAAGATAGGTGATAATTCTCTCACATCTATCGACCCATTTGTCCCAATTTCTCCAAACGAATGGTCCTTGCTCTCTTTCTTCTTGCAACAATGCAACACCATCATGCAATTCCCTCATACGTTTCGCAATTTTCTTACTCGTATCAGGAATTCTGAGATCTTGAGCCGTGAGGGTTTGAGCATTGAAGAATTCTTCAAATCGACCATTTCTAAAAGTCCCCAACATTCTAGGTCCAATCTTCTTCCTAGCCAATCTTCTCAAAATGCTCAGCTCCGCTTCTCTATCAATCAGATGCTCAACTTGGGGACCATAAATTCGAAGCAATAACTTTGATGGATATCTTTGACTCTTGGTAGAAAGGTTGGTACTGCTCGCGGAGGGTGGTAGATTTGCTGGAGGAGAAACAACGTAAACCGCGTTTGTAAGAGCACCACTCAACCTTTCCACTTCGATTTCCGCCCCTCGGTCTAATGGAACTCTTCTCCAACCTTTTAATCTTAAGGTGTGCGCCAATCTCACAATTTCATTCTTGAATTGAATCCATGCTTTCCTCTCCTTCTCGGCTCGTTTGGAATTGCTTAATGTAGTTGTTTCCATAGAAGATCCAGCACCACCACTATAGGCAAGTGTTTTTGAATTATCAAGAATTACGTCACACGATGGAACTACAATGTCCTCATCATGGTATTCGGTGTCTGAAGATGGAGTAGGTTTCAAAGAAGGGCGAACGAGAGATCGTTTTCTCGAAACTCGTCTCGGAGGTGTAAGGTGCGGGAGGTGAGTGTGACCAAGATCTAACATGTTATCCTCCAAGATTCTTTGCAATTTTTCCAAGGAAAGAGCGCTTGAGGATGAACTGTTAGACATTGATCTTGGTTTAGAACTTGTTCCTCTACCTGGCAAATCCTCAAGCTCAGCCTCATCCTCCTTGGTGTCCCTCTTGTTTGATTTTCGTGTAGCCCTCTTCGCTTTCTCCGAATGCAGCCATTCTGCGACTTGAGAGAGAAGTTTGTCACGGTGGTGATGGTGCTTTGAATCATCATTTGGCTTCGAAAAATCGGAGGTGCGAGTTTCTCGAACTGGTTCCTCGAAGCTGGTTTGACTTCGGATAGAAAGTTTGGAGGAAGTTGCAGAAGGCATATTTGGTCGACCTGTCATTCTTTTCGCAACACCAGCACTGAAATGTTTTATCTTTGAAGATTCGTCTGAAGGAGGAAGTTCAAATTTTTGTATGTCGTCTGGATCTGGCTCGGCAATTGAAACGACTGAGGGAATGAAAGATAAGAGGTTAGCGTCGGGCATGTCAATATATTAAATTGAGGAATAATTTCAATTGCTAACCTTTGGTTGGCCCACTCTTGGGGCTATTAAGGTCTTCCGAATCCGTCCTTAATGCTGGTCTTCGAGGCACCGTCGCACTGTTTGGGTCTGGTGGTGAATTCATTTTTATGAAAGATGGTGGTGATGATGTTGTTGTTGTTGTTGTTGGGGAATATTGGATAAGACGAGTATGATTCCTATATGAAATATTAGGAACCTCTCACTCTTTTCCCTTCCTTATCTGGGCGCAAGTCATAATCAATGGGTGCATACATACCTAGACCAACTTCTCACAAGTTCCCAGTTCCCTCTCATGTGAGGAGATTATTTTGTTGATGTCCACAATTACCCCACCTTTGCAGGAGCTGAATGCAATTGTGTGGGTTATTTGTAGAAGTTTCTGAATTATTTTTTAGCATTTTTGTACAGTAAATGCTACCTTTGTGGATCATGAATATTCACCTAATAAGTATGGGTTGTTGTGATATTAGATCTATATTATAGATCAATCATAGATGGATACCTACGAATAAGGAAGGTGTAAAGTATAACCGTAAGATGTAAAATATATGTAATTACCTTCGATATTAGTAAAAAGAGATGTTAATACCTAATTAAAGTTATCGATCAAACCAGGAATCGCAGCAAGTTCACTGTTCAGTCCCCGCCACCACATAAACCTTAATCTCACATATGTATTTTGACCAATCAAATGTCAAGCGCATTAAAAATAAGCTGGCTAAGGCCATGCATGTGTTTGCTTAGCTAAGCGACCTTAGCTAAGATCTTACTTATTCGAATCTCGTTCATGCGTCATTGCCCACATATGCATGCCATTTAAGCATTTATTACTCTATCCCTTGCTCACAATCTTATTCATCTATCATCTATCATCCCATATCCATATCCAGAGGTTGATGAATTATCAAAAGCTTCACTCGTGATCATTCCCAAGAGTGGACGTCACATAAGGTCTACAAAAACCACTACCAGACAGGCATTAAACACCTCCGTCTCAACAGATCATTGTCTTTGAGGTCGGGAGTTTGATTTGTGGTATGCTTGCTATATCAGTTCCTTCTGTCAACGGATCGAACCGCTCGAAGAAATGAATGTGCTAGCTATCCTTTATAGGCGTTGCATTGCTCAAAGTAATATTACTTACACCGTTGGTCATAAACTAGCAGGAGTCGGAGGCGGAGGAATACTTTTTGGCTCATTCTGCAATCATTGCAATTATAGATGTTCCAAAGAAAAGAGTTGCATACACTAGCATTTCTGGTGCGGCTTGGAGTATTGCAAGTGTAATTAGACTCTTAGTAGGAAGTCAGTCTACCTCACATTTAGATGGCCATCATATATGTGTTTGTTTTTGTGAACAACAGTAGTCGTTCTACACAAAATGCCAAGGCTTCTACATAAACCTCATCATCGGTGGTTTCTCGGTGGTCATAGTTGTCTTATTCTTCACCAATCCTGATTCAGCAAACCCTGGAGGAGCACAAGTTTGCGGGAAGAGATTCTCAACATAAACATATCTACCATCATTACTATCACGTGCTCTATAAATGCTTTCTTCTTAAGATGCTGGAGTTACATATTCGGGGAAATCGGCCATGGCAATAGTTGTAATTGTGTCTATTCAGTGGATTTTGTCTTGAGTATAATTTTTCTGCAGCTTTGAAGATTTTTTGGACAAGTTCAGGGGTTTTTAATTTGTACCATTTAATCGTCATTGTTTATAATGCTGAGTAGTAGCAGCACCAATCTGATCTCTGCTCGTCACTTTGATCCTCACCTCTGTCACCGTCACGATTATTGAGATTTGACTTAAAAATCTTGCAATACCATCTACCCATTTGTTGAGAGATCATAATGTATACAGCGGAATTCGTGTCATGCTCTTTCTCGGTCTACTACCGGATGTTTTTATGCTGTCTCCGGGTATAGTTCCAGACTATTGACGACTTCTCAGATGGAGAATCGAGGATTCGAACTATGCCTCTCGTTGTCTAGATGACACAACTGGTACTTTATTTAAGATGGGTTATTGGAGCTGTTGACTATCATATTTTTTTTTCAAGTGGCGTCGTCCGTATCAGTAGCAGTTACCATGCATCTTCAGGTCTTCATGGATGCGCCGAAGAAGTCTGCATCATTATAGTTGTAATGACCGGTAATGGTTCGTGCCACTTTTGGAAATAAGCGTTATGATTTGAAGAATATCAACGCTACTAAGTCAGCGAAAGAGAAGCGTGGAGACCAGAGCTAGAATTAACGAAGCTGGATAAGTTTAACATAGTGTAAAGGTTCCAGGTACCACCGGTCGTTGCGTGTTACTTTTTAACTCATACCAAATAGCTCTTTGTGATCAGATTCATCCCGAATAACCGTGGAGTACCCAGCTGACTTACCTTTTGCCGCAGTAGGCATTTTAAATCAAATACGTCGCTTCTTGCATATTTCGTGTAGAAAATACATGTGCCCGAATGCTTATACATTTGTTGTGGAGCCATATTATTTGACTGAAGGGGTCAATTTGGAACGGCTACTACCGCACAAGGTAAACACTCCCAGAACTTCGTCGAAGCTGCTGTAGAAAACCCACATTACAGCTGGCACGTGTTCAACTGAAAGAGGCTGCAGTATCCATCTTTGGAATCCTTTGTCTTATTTTTAAACCATGAACTCAAAAACTGAGGCTAGCAGATCAATTATCTTTGCTTTCTTGGGAAATCTGAGGGAATTGAGAGAATAGAGTCGACAGACAAGAAATCTTCGGGACAAGGTCTCCATTTGGTTAAGTTGCCAAGATTTTCCTGGAGAATGTTGAATGCCATGGGTGCCTATGCGTAAACGAAAGACTCCTCGTTAAATCGCGACTGCGCAAAAACTTAGATCGAATGGATCGAAGATTTAAATGCATTGGTTGATCCTTGAAGATGGATGATGATTAATATCTATGATAAATAAAGCACAGTAATGCGGCTCTATCACAGTTACATTTAATCATAAACCAGCTTAGCTTCACGCAAATAGTCCTAGCTGTCTTTTTTCCATTTCTGCCGAAAACACCGTCTCGGCACTTGGTCCGGATGAGTACTATTTTGGTATTCAACTCGGATCTTCATTTTCTTCACAATAACATGTGCTAGAACTTTTAGTGCTATGAATACGATCCTTATACATGGATATTGTACGTGTGACATGTCTATTGAGAAAAAATTTTCAAACTCGGAGCTCAAGAAAAGTTTCCGTCGTATGTTAAAGCAAGGTTGGGCTGACGCAAAGACATATTAAGTTTACCCGACCCCGCATCCCCGCACCGTCTGAGTTTCCTTCCATTCCCCACTAGTTCCTGTATTGGAAATTTATCCGGTCGTGCATGCAACACCACAACAGGAAACGATCTCTGAAGCATATATTTGGCGCCGCTGAAACTATAAATTTGTGTACCATCAACCGAGGACCGATCCTAGAACCATGTGAATGCCAAATTTGCTGGCGTCAAGCAATGGATGCCAGGAAGGGTCAGATGGTCAATCTTATTCAGCAACCGAGGATTTATCTTTGAGATTTCCCCCTACAAATACGACGAGGGGATACCCCTAATTGCTGTTATAGTTTAAGCAAGCAACGGAAGATTCACTTCCATTTGCGGTAGTGCTCACTCGTCATCCTACTTTCTTTCCAAAAGTCGAAAACCCTCCACATTATTCATGATGAAGTTTTCGCTGGTTTCAATCATTGGCCTTCTGTCAATTGTTTTTGCTCTTCCACTTGAAAATACAGAGCGAGATGTACCAATCGAAGAGAGAGCCACAGCCCCAACTGTTACCATTGCATCCCCAGCAGCGACAATCATCGGAGGTGCCGGTACAACTGTCGAGACCTTTGCTGGTATTCCATTTGCCAAACCTCCCGTTGGTGCACTTCGACTCAAACCACCTCAACCTATCACTTCTGCATTAGGTACCGTCAAAGCAACAGCACAAGCTGCTAGCTGTCCCCAATTCTACTTCAGTAGTGTAGTCAATGATGCAATTCCTACATCAGCACTCGGTGTTCTCCTTAACACACCCATCTTCCAACAAGTTCTCAATTCCGGAGAAGATTGTTTGTACTTGAATATTCAAAGACCCGCTGGTACTACTGCTTCATCGAAATTGCCAGTCTTGTTTTGGATCTTTGGAGGTGGATTTGAGTTAGGGGGGACAGCGATGTATGATGGGTCTTCATGGGTAGCTGAAAGTATTGCTCAGGGCAAACCGATCATTTTTGTGCAAGTGGCTTACCGAGTTGGCGGTTTTGGATTTTTACCTGGTGCTGAGGTTCTGGCTGATGGGAGTGCGAATTTGGGATTGTTAGATCAGAGATTGGGCTTGCAATGGTACGTTTCGCTGTTGTTGGGTTCTTTCCGATACCTTGTCTTTATTACGCTGTTATTGCACACTTCCTCGCCTCATCATACTTGAGGCTTGAAACTCTTACTCTCATTCACTTCCTCATATATTACCCTCACAAGATCAGACTGACACAGTTTCAACAGGGTCGCCGATAACATTGCGGCATTTGGTGGAGATCCATCAAAGGTCACTATTTGGGGCGAGTCGGCTGGAGCAATCTCAGTCTTTGATCAAATGGCTTTGTATGGAGGTGACAACACATACAAAGGTAAAGCATTGTTCCGTGGAGCCATTATGAATTCAGGAAGTATAGTCCCCGCCGATCCTGTCGATTGTCCAAAAGGTCAGAAGATCTACGACACAGTCGTAGCTTCAGCAGGATGTTCAGCGGCAAGCGATACCCTAGCCTGCTTGCGGGGTGTCTCTTACTCCACCCTTCTCAATGCAACAAATTCCGTCTCAAGTCTCCTAAGTTATACATCCGTTGCCCTTAACTATCTCCCTCGTCCAGATGGAACGGCTCTTCCAAAATCACCGGACCTTCTCCTTTCCTCCGGCGCATGGGCAAAAGTCCCCTTCATAATCGGCGACCAAGAAGATGAAGGAACAATCTTCGCTCTCTTCCAATCAAACATCACCACAACAGACCAATTAGCAACCTATTTCTCTAGTATCTTTTTCAACAATGCCCCTGCATCCGTCATAAGCGGCTTACTTGACACATATCCCAACGACCTTATCTCCGGTTCTCCCTTCCGAACCCTCCTATTCAATAACTGGTACCCACAATTCAAACGCCTATCCGCCATTCTCGGCGACCTAACCTTCACCCTCACCCGTCGTGTCTTCCTCCAAACCACACTAAAAGTCGCCCCCACCGTCCCCTCCTGGTCCTACCTCTCATCTTATAACTACGGCACCCCAATCCTAGGCACCTTCCACGGTTCAGACATACTACAAGTCTTCAATGGTATCAAAGCGAACTATGCCGCAGCCGCTAGCAAAGCTTATTATCTCAGTTTTGTCAATACCCTCGATCCGAATAATGGGACTAGTTCATCGTATCCTAATTGGCCGCGCTACAGCAATGGAGCGAAATTGGTCAATTTCTTTGCGGATTTTAGTACGTTTATTAATGATGATTTTAGGGGGAAGAGTTATGATTTTATAGTACAGAATTTGGCGAAATTTTATATTTGAGTCGTGTTTTGATGGGATGGGTGTGGATGTAGCTGCAGATGCAGATGGAGATGGAGAAATTTGATATTGGATATTTGAATTGAACCGAACTGTGCTTGTTGGATTTTGAGAGGTTGTATGGGCACGAATTATGAGGTTATGATGTTAAGGTTATATCTGGCATTGCAGATAAAAAGTTAACGAGCCCATGAAAGAGAGAAAGTAATGAAAAAATACTTCCTAATGTTCAATGTCCCAAAATCTATTATTTATATAATGTTATAATCAATATCTCAGTATTAATTGAAATAAAATCTTATATCTTTGAGAAATATGTATTAGATTTTTCAATTGATATTTTTATAAATTTAATTAAAGAAATTAATTATTATTACTTTTTATATAACTGTCACGAGTTCAACCCGTTCTAGTTAGCCCGTGGAGATGTATACAGCTTTCTCATTTTATATAGGCTATACTCTTTTTAATATCTTTTTTCTTTTTTTGTAGAATATCATTATATTAAACTAAAGATCTATCCGTGTCAAGGTACGGGTAAAGACTTATATTGTACCATAAGGGTAGAAGAGCTATGGAAGAGAGAGGCCCTACTTATAAGAAGTAGGGCACGCTAATGACCAATGCCTGAGGCACGAAGGCAACTACAGAGCATGTAGTTGGTGCCGTGACAATCCGCCACCGTGATAATAATCTATTTAATATTATAATCAAATGTTGATAATAAAAACTAATTAAATATTAACTTTAGTATATATAATGAAATATTAAAATTAAAATTTTTTATCTTTAAATTATTTTTATATAATTTTTTTTGAGGATATTTTTATACAAAAAAAGGAGATAGTATATAAGAAGATAATTAAATTATATATTTTTGCATCAACGGAATAGATAGTCTATTTAGTATTTGTGAACTGCTGGTGCAGTCATTACTGTAGTCTGCGAGCTACGCTGCAGACATCTTGGAGGTATAAGGACTGTTGATTAATAAAGGTAGAAATATTCATTAATCATGATATAATTTTACTCTCGACGAATATAAATTGCTAGATATTATTCCCTAAATAAAGCCGTATACTTTAACTTTTGAATTATTCAAGTATAAATCCACAGAGTAGTATCTTTTCAGAAGACTTACTTACAATGAAAGTTCCTTATCACCAAGGACCAGATGCGTTTGGAAGGAAATAGATTCTAATACAGAACAACAGAGCATAAATCGTTGATCAACTTATTGTATAGGAAGGGCCCGGACATCAGAAATTGGTACTGTCGTCCCCAAAGTTTTACTGTTATTGTTGTATTTTTCTATTCTGGGTATAATATATTGTTATTGTTGATTTTAATAAACTTCATAGTTCCGCAACGTATTTACCGTGACTAGATAACCTACTCACAATATCATTATTAGACCTCATCTGATTCAGTGCTTCTTCCTGGACTTTGCCTCAAAGGGGGCAGATTTTCTCTTGGGACTTGTCATGATAGGCAAACAATGAGGATAATTAGGTCTTTTATAGAAAGATGTGGAGAGGTAGTGAATATAAACCGGATTTGTACTCGTGAAATTCTTTATATCTTTAACTGAACAGTTGATATGCGTTTATTATTCATCACAATACCTTGATGGGATTCACTGGAAGCTAAGAGATGATGTGAATTTCCTCAGTATTCTTATAAAAGAAGAGGTAGGAATGAGTAAATAAGCTTCGTATGACATGATGGTACGATTTACATACCGCAACCGGAGATTACGTGAAAATTTCCTATAATTATGGTTCGGATATCATGACCTCCTCACTCACTTATCATATCTCTAATACAGTAAGTTCATGGTGTCAACTGTAGTGTGTAGCTACTGCCGATATTATATTCTTTTTGAAATCAAATAATAATATCTCACCATCTCCAAAGTATTACTGTCGTTCTAAGTCAGTCTCCAAAAGCGTTTCAAAACCTCTAGTATTTCCAGCACCATACAATAATACTGCTTCAATCCAATCAATGGTCTAATTTCTCTGCTGTATCCTTGAAGAATGATATCAAAGGGGTCTATTCAAGAAGATCAGAACGAAAGGTAAAAATGTTGAAGGTATATATACTAGGAGGTGCAGCTAAGGATGTGGGATCTCTTGTGGGTATAGTTTTACCTTCCGCGCTGTGTGACTGGAAATCGTCCGTTTAAAGGATCTAAAAGGTCTTTTCTAGAATTCTACCCAGAGCCTTTCATATTTATTGAAGAATAGCAGTTAGAGAGGTTTGACTGTCAAACCTCTTATTCATCCTACGTGCAATACTGTTATCATATGCATTTCAGTGACAATAACGCTTCCATCCCCACAACGAAACTATTGAATGCTAAGACTTTCATTATGAACTGCAACAGTACTCCTCAATCTTTAACTTAGATACTTTTGTCTTTATGAATCAGAGCAAACAAAAAAGAAATCCCCACTTATCAGTCATTCCGTATTGTGCATTCTTGTATCCTTTGATGTCTGAAAGTCGGAATATAATGGATAAAATTTATAGATCAAAAATCTCCATCTCCCGAGACTTTTGATAATTCAACACATTGAATCACTTAGAATTCTCTATTCACTATTAGCTGGGATTGTTCCTCTCTAATTTCGTTTATATAAAGTAGACTCAACCACCAGCGTGATAGAGTGTAAAGGTGCGATATCCTCGCCCGATTTGAACTCATACACAAGTCTATAATAGATTTAAGTTAAGAGTCTTACGACGAATAGAATAGGAAGCCTATAGTAATTTTACCTTTTAAAGTATACAGAATCTTGTAGTGTCCATCACTGTTAATTAATTGACCATCATATCGCCTTCATCGATGGATATTTAAGTCACCAAATCCTCGCTAGTCAAAATTATAAATGCTGTCAAGAAAAGCGTCTGCTATTCTATTCCCCATGAGTTTCTGTCATTCAGATTATCTCTTGACATATTTTCTGGTGAATCAAAGACCAAATTCATTAACTCTAGGTTCTTTCAATCTGGGAATTCATAAGTGAATCTTGTTTATCCACCACTTTAATCCGACAGACTTTGAATTTTCAGCATTATAACCAGGATCATAACTTTGGAGTCCTGTTGCGGAGGTATATAATAACTGTATATTAAGCAGTCACCGCGCAAATAATAATTACCACTTCATCACCGTGACAATGCAAAGGGAGTTTCCTAATTAAAGGCTCTAGTATGCTACTTATACTCAAGTTGAAGTTGTTGTGAAAGTTTTCAGGGCAATAGAGTAGGTATTAGATATATAATCTGTTACTATAAATATGCCCGGTTAAAGCTAGAGTTTGCGGTTGTCCGTAGAACAAGATAGTAAAATAACAGCGATCGAGAAAATAAAGAGGTGTCAATTGTGAATAAATTAATACTAAGTAGATAAAAGAAACCTGTTATATACACTAGCAATTAAAACACAACATTGCGAGACGAAGCACAAATCCGGATGGAGAGGCTTTTGAAATCGAACTCTAGAAGTATTTACTGTTCCTCGTCTTTATTGTCTGTGGTTTTTGGCAATTATGAGAGATTTTAAACTGACTCCAAGTTGAGGTTTATATACCTAATTTAGCACAAACTATTTCGCACAACAAAAATGACCTTTCCAAGATCTTTTTATTCGTAACAGACACTACAGATCCAACTACGCCAGAAAATCTCTTATATATCCACTTCTTTTCTCCTCCCGTCAATTTTATTCAAGTAACCCTAATTATAATCCTATCATATAAATACCCCTTTCTTCCTCGTAGAAAGTTCTAACCATACCACAACGCGGAAATCATTCGATATTAACAAAGGATCTATTTCCTCATTTTGAATATCATACCAATGAATAAAGATCTATTTTAAGCATCGAAAGACAAATATTTCACGGTAAGATTGAAGAATTTCTATCATGTTCAAACATTTATTAATGGTGAAGAGACGATCTCCAGGGAATAAGCGAGCGGTGATTAAAGGGGGAATGAATGACAATAATTGTTAATTGATGCCTGCTGTATGTATATATATGCGCTACAACGATTATTGCTACTGAAATAAATAAATAAATTTTCATGAATCCCATTGTGATGAACAAAAATGTAAATATTTAAACCTTATTATTAATATCAATACAACTTCAAATCGGAAAAACTACAGTAAAAAAAAGAAATAATAAATAGAAAATAAAACAAAAGAGTTATTGATAATGAAAAAATGATTGGAATATAAAGTTGAGGAAAGGCTTTATTCTATGTTTTATAATTTATAATTTATATTTTACACTTTATACTTCACACTTCATATTTGACAAAAAGAATAAAGAATTAAAGAGCAAGGTAAAATTAACGTATGAGTTATCTATATATGTATGCATGGTATCAATTATTATCATTTCTTTAATTCATCTCAGCATTCATCTCATATCATGGTATAACCTCCCCATTTCCCCCTCCTCATTTCCCCTCCTCTCCTCCTTTCTCCCTCCTTTCTCCCTCCTTTCTCCCTCCCTCCCCCTCCACCTCCCCATTGAAAACCCACAAACCACATCGGTGCATAAAAAATACATCATTACAATGTTATCAACCCGAACAACCAAAAAAAAATCCCAAAACGCCACGCCATGCTGATGCACCTTCCAACCTTCCCGGTCCAAAGTATACAATTAATTTCTTCCGAATCCAGGCCCAAACCTATTCGTATATGCATAAGCATATAGTGTACATTTTAGTTTTGTCCATTCAACCAGAAAGACATCCCACTTCATTATGCATTTAATCGACCCCTCACTCTTTTCCGTGCACCTAAAATGATGCATCTCTCAAATTCGTCCATTCCTGACCTAAGCAGCCCACTCAACAACCTCCAACGCACACATAACCAATACCAACGTACTTGGTAAAATCCAAATAACATAACTTTGAAAAAGTAATTTACTCATCACTCCTTCGTAAACCCCGTTGATTTGACAAATTTGTGCCAATTGTAATGCACTTGGTGCTCCTGTCAATAAGAAACAGACAATGACAAAGATTGGATCATCCAATATGCTCACAGGAACATATTTTGCGGTAAGTGCTAATATTGGTGCCATGATCAATGTAGGTAATAACATTCTCGATATCAAAGAGGCGATGAGAAGTTTGGTACCAATTTGATTTTCTTCAGAACTTTCATCGAGGACATGTTGTGGGAGAGTATTTCGAGCGAGGTTAGCACCGAGTACGACTAATATGAGAGGAACGGCGACACCTCCTGATTGGGATACGGCGCGTGTGACGGAATTCGCGATAAAGGAACCTTCAGCGAAGAAAAGATGTTGAAGTTTTGGAATAGATGCGACAATGACAGCGAGAAGCATAGCCCACAGAGGAGGATTCATGAATTCCCAAAGACCATTCAAAAATCTGTTGATGGTGTTTGAAACCTTGGTTAAAAGTCTTTGTGCTGGAGTTGGTAGAGAATAATAGATATGATGAGATGCTTTGACGACGCTTTGTTTAGTGTGAAATTTGGCGCGTGGGATCCAACCTCTGATTCCATCTGGAAGTTCCATTTCCTCGTCCGATTGTAGTGTTGGAATACTTGGGAATGAAGTAATATCATGATTGTTTCCTGGTAGATGATTTCCATTGATAGGTGTAGTCATAATACCCGGTAGTTTCACGGGTTCTTCTTCTTCTTCGGAATTGTCGAGTAAAGCATGGTTAACTGGCGTTCTGCCACCGAAATCAGAAGAATTCGTAGATGATTCAGCGTGGTCTTCCGTATCTTCATCACCATCCAGACCAGGAATCAAAACGGGCTCATCTCTATATCGACCCTCTTCTTCATCCTTATATGTTTCCGGTGGTGCAAGTAAAACATGGTAACCCCAACTCCAACGAACGAGTTGACCTAATTGTTGGAAGATGAGAAGGTATAGAATACCTCTTGCAGCTACCTCGTCATCATTATCTCCAGGTATCTTATCCCAATGCAAACCTTTCAATGTTTGCGACAATGAAATGACGAGAGATATGGGTAAAGAGTTCGAGTTTCCGAATACCTGTCAGATCATCACATTAGCATTTTCATCGATTCAGAAGCGAGAATAACATACTCCCATAGCAGTAACAAAGTTTGCGGGTCTCTTTCCGAACCCAAATGCTTTGCCAACTCCTATCGAGACCAAGTATGATACCAGCGTTTGTACAATGAAAATCACCGGTATGACTGCAAGTTCGACCAATTTATCCGCCGTTAATTGGGAAGCCAATTTTGTAAAAACTATTCAAGTAGTTAGCATGCACTCCTTAGGTGAATTAACCAAGGGTACTTACTCAGACAAGGGGTGAATAGAGCAACATTCAAATTTGCTAAGAACTTCTGTTTGTCCGCATCGAACATTCCTTGTTGCGCCACGATATAACCAGGTAAACTGACACACACAACTTCCATCACAGCTTCAAAAACTAAAAGGACAAGATGTCCAAGGGCAGGATGTGAAGAATGATCATTTGCCAAAGATCCGAATGCGACATCTGTGATGGATCGTGTTGAGATGGATGATGCGCCGACATCATTGCCAGTAGCTAAATTAGCAAGCCGAAAGGAAGTGGGCGATGTGAAGAATCCCATGATAAGATTGATGGGAATGATAGATTGACCAAAGTCTGCGATAGAAATTGGTAGAATTTTATGAGGTTGAGGATGGGGGTGTTCGAGGCACTTTCGTCCTCTTTGACAATTGACGTTTCAAACAGTCTCGACAAGGCGGTTTGTTTTGTCTTGATTTCGGAATAAGTTTTGATGGATGTTTTGAATTGAAGGAAATCCGAAAGAACAAATTGTTTTGATGAAGTGCGATCGGTCAGCTTTCTATTCCACGTTCCTTTTCTTTCTTTCTTTCTTTCTTTCAATAGTTCGAGCTATGCGGGCTGTGTAACGGTGTACGGAGTAACGAACGCCTGGGCAAAATTGACGTGGGTTCCGCTGGGTTTAACTTCTTTTGTCGTTTTTGTCTTTGGGACCTGAATAATTTTGATGGAGATAAGGCCAAGGGATGGCGTGGTGTCTTGGTTGGCTCTTGGTTGGTTCTTGATACTTCGGTGGGTTTTGGTTTCTGTTGATCCGTTCTCAGCCATTCAAATTTTTGATAATCTTGCTTTGGATAGCGCGTAGACATAAAACATCACTATCACTGTACACTGTCGAATGAAAGTTGATGATGGTAACATGGAATATGCATAAGATGCTTACTAGTAGGTATGCTTACAGTGTATGATGATGTGAGGTTTTTAGGTACTGTATTCAGAAGTCTAGAGCTCTTGAACTGTAGCACAGGATTTAATCTTGAGGATTTTTGATATCAAGTCGAACCATATCTTGGGTGCTAGAGGCCAAGCAAGGATAGACAAAGAAAGCGAAGATTAGAAGTTTTTGTTTTGTAAAGTTGGTTGGCAAAAAGCTAAAACTAGGAATCGAATTATGAATAAGTTAATGGCTTGAATCTATAATACAAGTGACATAGAATTGACATATCAACCAATTGGTTGGAAAAAAGATTCATTCTATCTTGACTCATAAACAATCTTCAAACCTCAAAGGCACTTTGACTTCTCATATATATATCATTCATTTCCCACCACTCACGATACACAATAAGGCTTCATGCAAACTGCAGTACTCTCTCTGTACATGGTGACAATAATCTGCTTCTCGGTACTCGGCCAAGACGATAACATAGTTCCAATGTCGTGTCCAGAGATCTCTAACTGTCGTATCTATTATATAAAGATCTACCCATTGATGGCATTGAACATATTCTAGTTTTTTGAACTCGATAGATACTTGGTTCCTTTGGCCATTTTGCTCAGGAATTGATATCGCAATGTATGAGATATGTAGGTAGATATCTCCTAGTATGTACTTACTTCCCACCATTCTTATCATTCTTCTTGATATCTATGGCGTGTATGATGTGTAACTTGATGGTTGAGATGATACAATTGTTGCTTAGAATGGTGTCAATTAGTGGAAATACGAAATCATCTTTCACTTCCCTCATAAGTCCAATATTCAACACAATTTTACTCAGCTCAGCTCAAAAGTTCCTTCACCTCTTTTCGCCCCTCCATACCAGGAGAAAACATGCCGAAGTTTTGTTCTTGTCAAATAACCGTGGCTCCGCTCCTCTCACTGATAAGAAGTCGATGGGATGATACCCAGCCACATTAAGCCCCCTTCACCCCAGCTCCACAGCCACATCGATGACGACAATAATTTTCAAGCCTCAACACGCCCAAGTAACAAAATTCTCCACATTTCCTTCCTTTTCTTGTTTGTACTTGTACCTTGATAATCTGAAAACCTGATGTTCCGCCTGCATGAGGAATGGAAAAGAAACGTCAAAGCCATATCCATCCCCGGTATTTAGTATTATCCACTCTGTGATAATAAGTTGGCATGCCTCCAACGAAAATAGGGAAAAAGTGGATTGGTTATGATATTTTCGCAGTGGTAGAGTAGATGATCTACTTGGCAGACATTTGAGTTGGATCGTCATGATGCCTTGAGTAAGTATATAAGAATAGAAACAGCAGTACAGTATAACATTATGAAGAACGTTTTAGGATGCTGTATTACTCACATGAAATCAAGGCGAAATAGAAGATCTTCGCAGAGTCCTTCCTATCAATTGAAATATCAAGTTGAATTCTTCTCAATCGGGAAAGAGTTGTTGATAGCATCTGGGTTCTGCTCATACTCAGAGTGAAGTACATCTCAAGGCTACAAGACAATCCTTTTCCCCTTCATTTGATATGTACTACCTTATAGTCTCAACTATATGATAGGTACATATTTTCCAGAACAGTGAACACAAAAGCCTTGATTCATCGCGAATCGAGATGCATAAATGAATTGATGTATTTGAGTGTTGATGAGAATGAGGCTGACTCGCTTAGCACAATTCAAGAATTAAGCTTTATTACTTGTAGAGCACAACCGGCCGAGGCTATCAAAATAATATCAAGTCAGTGCGATGGCATATTGTATCAATAGTACCAAGATTCGAGTTGAAATTAGCTAGATATTCTTTCTTCATAGGGGAAAGAGAAAAAAAACAAACAAACAATTCGAAATGACTTCCTAAAAAGTCTCTAGAACACGTCACTAAAAGATATCTCACATCCGGATGAGATAGGCCTTCGTGACTTATGATGACCTCAAAGCAGAAGAGAGGATGTCCCGGTACATCTCATCAATGATCATACCTATTGATCACAACACCAAATAATGATTACGGCAGCAGGGACAGAAGTACGTAGACAGTCATCACACTTGAGTCGATCCTTCTTCGATTTTTCATGGTTCGAAGTTCGAAGCATAGCTCCATGGACCATGAGCTCCACGAGCTCCACGAGCTCCACGTTTCAGGGCCTGCAAGTTTTCTTTCGTATGTGGCTTGAATATGAAATTGAATGAATGGATGAACGGAGAAATGCCCCGGTTTTAGATTTTCTGGGACAAAGAAGATGGGAATGGAAGTGGGGATTTTAATATTGAGGTACTTTAATAGAGAACAATGATATTATCAGAGAATGGGAATTTATTAGAGAATATACGTCGAGATTATATTAGAGCTTGGACATTGGGACATTGGATATTGGCAGTAGAGATGTGTGAATGTTATGATCCAATGAAATATCCATCTCGTTCCTCTTAACCAATCAAAATGCAACTTTGAGTGTAATATAATTAATTACAAATGAATTATTAAAGCCACGAACAATGCCACTTTGTCTCTTTTATCAAAGAAAAGAATAAGACGGGCCATCCTACTGCACTACCGGTGCCGGTACATTATTACAGTACGACAGAACTGCAGAACTACAAGCACACTGCACTACCTACCACCACGAATCACCACCACCATCATCACTACGATTCCACCATCCCACTCCCTTCCCCCCCCCAAACTTTACTTTTGGCATAAACCTTTCCCCTCGTTTTTTGACACCCACTCACCCACTCACCCACCACCACCACCACCATTCACTCACCAGTCATCAAGCCCCCTCTATAAATTTATCTTTTTATATATATATATATATATTTATTTATTTTAACCCCCCCCCCGAAAACTTCACTCAAAAACGTCATCGTACTTGAAATTCTTCACCCTTCTCTTTCCTTTTACCCTCCTTTTCATCATCCAACGAATCCCATACCCTTAAATCCTATACCACATCAATATCAGGGTCTTCTTCTTCACACATTTGACCAATATCATACAAACAAAAAAGCCAATGGTTATAAGTTTGGAGAAGATCATCGATATCGACATCTAAAGAGAAAAATACAGATGATCAAGGGACTGGAAAATCCCATTTGTTGGTAATTTATCTTTATTGTTCTACAATACTACCATACCTACCTACATACTAGGTACACAGCTACCCACCTACCTTGCTACTCTTGGTACACTTACGTTGTCAAGTTACTCGAAAAAATATCATAATTAATTTCATCCAGCAACAAACATCAAGATATTTTTTGAAACATCAATCAATTTAATAGCTGGGGGCATTTCCTCACTACTTACCCACCTGTCTACCTTTCATACCTTCATACCTACCTACTACTTGAATACTTCTTCTACAGTATTCTCTTATCAATAAGCCTCAAGATCCTCAATTCGACAACAAGCCTCACCACCACCAGTCTACCTACCTACCTACTACCTATCTAACCACCGACTACTACTCACCCACACACCTACCTACCTACCTACCTACCTACTACTTACCTTTATCAAAGATCATCCCTCTCATTATAAATCAAAAATCCTCAGGAGGAAATCTAATCCAAAAGCTCTCAAGTTTCTGATCCATCCTATTATAAATCAGACACCCGTTCTCAAACCAGCCGATCCGAAATACTTGGGAAGAAAAGCAGAAAAGTCGGACAATAATGGGAAGAAAATAAAAAAAAAAGGCTGCATCTAAGCTTCCAATCGAAACCCACACCCAAATCAGTCAATAGCTTCATAACTCTCCTCCGAAATTGCCCCAAATCTCCTACCCCACCCAGTCTTCACACGAAACTCTGAATCATTTCGCGGGCTGGCAAACGGCACATGTGTGGCTCAACAACTTATTATTCTATCACCCAAGGCCAAGAAGCAGACTAAAGATCACAAGAACCGAACAGAGTTGAGCCGAAAGGGATCTTCGAAGACCTAAGAGCTATTTGGTCTAGGTCTATCCTATAGCTTATGCTCTAGATCGAAGCTCCCCCCTCTCGGTCCATTCCTTTCGAACCAACACGGTAATTCCCGAATCATAACTTTCAACTACGATAACTACAAGGTGACTAAGAATTTCACCGTATTTGGAATTTACTACATCGGGGTGAGTTGTGCAATTCCCATTATGACTTCAATTGATATATCCTTCCACTCAAGAGAGGATTCTCATCAATCGATACATTCTTCTATCTAGGAGGGGATTCAATCAATCGATACATTCTTCCACCCAAGAAAGAAACCCCATCATCTCATTTCCTCACTAACTCTCTCTACCCTAGAACATCCATCAAAACTTACTCCATCTTACCCCGCACAGCATACGATCTCGAGAATGCAAACACAATTTCCTACCAAAATCATGGCAGATCATCCTCAATTAGATTCGATGGCTCCTCCATGCGATTCAATCGATTTCGCCACCAAAGATACCGTTCCTTTGGATGAAAAACTTACAGATGGTCAATCAAATGAAGCTCCCACATCACCTTCCTCTTCAAAACCTCCTTCGCTACCATCTCTTCGAGCTGCATCAGATCCTGAAGGGTTATCGACCATGACAGCATCTTCCACCCCTCTTGGGATGTTGGCAAATGCCAGAAGACCGAGGCCTGGCCCATCGATACCGGGGTCTAGATCTTCACAAGCAGGAAGACAAGCTGGTGGTGCATTGCCTCCTTCGATGGCAGAAAAAATGAAAGCATTCCACTCGTCAAGACAAGGCACACCAAGCCCACGGCCCCAAATGCCTGCTACAGTTTCAACACCTGGGATGTCAGGCTCGCCTGTAGTAGATGGTTTGCCTGGAAAATTACAGTTACCGCCGAATATGCGACCTGCACCACAAACCTTTGCTTCTGCTCCGGCAATTCCGAAGATGAAGATGGGTGGTGGATTAAGTGCAAGAAGAGGAATGAAATTACCTGGTGGTTTACCACCGGCTTCAGCTGCCGCACCAGGTTCGGAATCAAATGGTGCACCAGATACTTCGAATGGAGGTTCTATGTTTAACCAATTTGCAAAATATGTTGATACAAAAAATGGCACATTAAAATTTGCTGGCAAAGCAGTTATTCATGGAAATGGTATTGATTTTGCGAATGGAACCAATTTCAATATATCATTAGATGAGGTTGACACGCTAGAAGAACTGGGTAAAGGTAATTACGGGACCGTTTACAAAGTTCGACACGCAAGACCACGAATGCGCAAACCAGGGCTGGGTTTGGCGGGAAATAAAGCGCCTTCTGCCATGGATATCGATGACAGCGAAGTCAAACCAACTGGGAATACCACGGGCGTGGTAATGGCAATGAAGGAACTTCGTCTAGAACTTGATGAAGCCAAATTCGCCGCCATTATTATGGAATTGGATATTCTTCATAGATGTCTGAGTCCATACATTATCGACTTTTACGGAGCATTTTTCCAGGAAGGTGCGGTTTATATCTGTATAGAATTCATGGATGGTGGATCGATCGATAAACTATATGGAGATGGTATTCCCGAAAACGTCTTACGAAAAATCACGTATGCCACCACTCAAGGTTTAAAGACTCTTAAAGACGAGCATAACATCATTCATCGGGATGTTAAACCAACGAATATTCTTGTAAATACCAAAGGACAGGTCAAAATTTGTGACTTTGGAGTGTCGGGAAATTTGGTTGCTAGTATCGCGAAAACGAATATTGGATGTCAATCATATATGGCACCAGAAAGAATTTCTGGTGGTGGAATCTCGCAAGCTGGAGCAAATCCTGGGGGTGGAACGTATAGTGTACAAAGTGATATTTGGTCATTGGGATTAAGTGTTATTGAATGTGCAATGGGAAGATATCCATATCCACCTGAGACGTACAATAATATCTTCTCACAGTTAAGTGTAAGTCTTGATTATTTACGCGTCATTTTGGGAATCGAAAGCTAACGTGGATAAGGCTATTGTTGACGGTGACCCACCCGACCTTCCAGAAGAAGGATTTACCCCAGTCGCCCGCAACTTCGTTCGCGGTTGTCTTAACAAAATCCCGAAACTGCGTCCTACGTATAGTGATTTACTTCAACATCCATGGCTCGCCGACCTATCAAAACCAAGCACGATTTCGGAAGAGGATGAAGATGAAGCGGATGTTAATATGGAAAGCTTGAACCTGGAGGATGGAGTAGAACAGGATAAATCAAATGGAATCCTGACGGGAACAGAAGATTCAGAAGTTGCAGAGTGGGTGAAAAATGCCATTGAGAGGAAAAAGCTGGGTTTGATGGGTACGCATGCTCAACCGGCATTACATAAGGCCCCGTTGGATACGGTCAGTCCATTACCGAGTCCTAGTTAAGAGATAGCGAAAGGACTTTCGTGGGAGGAAGACGGGAAGTGATGGAGTGATCTGGCATGGAATGGAGTTTGGGATGTCATTGCGATTACGTTTGAAATTTGCAATTTTTGAAAAGGCAAAGATGGCGGCAGGTTCAGCCCAATTGTACATTTGAAATCCTTTTCTTTTTCTTCTCTTTCTGATTCTTCTCTCCTACGAAACAAATGTTGAAATTTACTATTTTTTTTTTTTTTTTTCTTACAAGGCATAGCGTGAGGGCATGGGGATTATAAGCTTGAGGCAACGAATTATAAGATTATTAAAGAATGATATAAAGATATGAAATCAAATGAAAGATATAAATAATTAAAACAACAAAGGATTTTATTAGAAATGAATAAAGCGGAATGGAATTGTTGAAAACTATTTGCAATGCACCTCGTAAGGAAATTGCTATTCGTCCAAGAGACCTTCAATATCCAGCGGTAACATCATCATGTACAGCGAAAATACTCAGATTGTGGGTATCATCAAAATTCCCGCAACTGACCACTCGAAAGAATACTGAAGATCATTTTTATTGCAGGAATTGCATTTATCAAAACGTTCATTCGAACCTGATGCAATTATTGAATGTCTACAGGGTTTCCTTCATGCCGAAAGATGGCGGTCGGGTACTCAACTGTCTGTTTATTTGTATCAAGCCAGAAATGCATAATGGAGAATTTGATAAGGATACATACTGAACTGGGGAGGGAAGGAGCGCGGGGGGGCCGGGGCCGGGGAAAAAAAGGTGGAAGGAAATGAGGGCGAGAGAGACATGACTTTATGTGGTAGAATATATGGACTTACCAGGACTTAGAAAGTGGTACTAGAGAGTGTGAATAAGTGAGATTCACACAGCACCGGGGGTGCATTTTACGATATTTGGATTTTGTTCTTTGATACTGAAGAACAAGGGAAAGAGCATGGAGATTAGGATTCTAGATCTAGATCTAGATGAATTAATTAAGGGTTGGCTTGTACATACATATACGGAGATTGTATCGTATAGGAATGAAATGATGTATGGAAGTGAGAAGTTGTGAAGTATGGTATTGTAGGACTTGATTTGACGGGTTGCCATCGGGGGGTGATGGATATCGAACTTCACTTCAAATAATGAAAAATGAAAAACGAACTCAGCACAGTCTAACTGAAAATCTATCATATCGTAATATCGATGAAAAGGCTATGTTAACTTCAAAAGATGACTGACTATGCATCTAGGTTATTTAACTCAATTCTAGTGGTGCATCATTGGTGATAATATATCCGCATCATGTGTTAAGGTTCAGAGAGGTGCAGTAGCAGTAGAAAGCTGGATTCATGCCATGCAAATATGGTGACAAAGTCGCAGGTAGTTCATATTTATCGATGTCTCTTTTGCGGAAGTTGGCCTTGGTGTGAATTGCACTCGTTGATCGTATCGGATTATCACTCCGTAACCTATTCTTACGCGAATTTTTCTGGATACGGGAACAGGTATTGACACTGGTCTTTCGTTCTTCGTTACCTTCATAAGTGAATGTACTGTCTGTCAAGCTCCTCCTCCCAGAAAATGATTGTAACTTAACGTAGTTAGAATAGTACTTGAAGGTGATCATCGTATTCGGTATCTTGGGAATGATATCGGAAAAGAATAGATATCAACAACTTCGAAATCCAGCCGTCCGCACCTCATGTCGCTTTTAGGTATCAGCTAGGTCCAGTAGTAAAGGAGAAGTTGGAGCCAAAGTTAAGAGCTAAATGCCGCAGCTTGACCACATATTTGATGGCCAGTTCTGAAAATATCATGATCATGTGCGCGGAATGAGAACTGTCAGCTTAAGGGGTGAGTCCTCGAGGAGAGAAAAACATGCCTCAAATCATTGTCAAAGTCTCAGATCTTGGAATGGTATAGAAATTGTCAAAAAAACTGAGACACGACTTACACACCTCGTGGCTTAGCAAAAGGGAACTCTGAACTGGACAGTTTGAGCGGCAATCACAATATACTGCGGATCTTTTTAGATAATTCAGGGTTTATGGTGAAGGAACTCATATGACATTGACTAAATGTCCAGACCCCGCTCAAAGATTAAGATACGTTTTATTTTAGCTAATTCAACACCATACATAATAATACATCAAAAGTCGGAACAATCCACGTTTCAGACACCCTTCATCTCCGTATCCACAATCTCACCAATCTCTATCCCAGGATCATCGATATCCTCAATTATGAAATCGTCCGGCATCGTGAAAACTTCCAACGAATTTTGTGCATTTTCGTCTGTATGCCACTCTGCAGCATGTTGATTATAGTTCTTTTCGTAACATTCCTCCGAACAGAAAAAAGCCTTGTGTCCACTAGCCATGCAGACTTTGCACAAACCCATTCCATCATAAGTTTCATCTCCTTCTGCGCCGAGTTCCGAAAGACAACAATCTTTCCAATGGGCACTCAGGCAATAATGATCAGCTTTATCGTGAATCTCATGATCTAGCAGCGCATGACTGGGACAACAATAATAGGATCTTTTATGATCCCTATCTTCTGGTACCTTTGACGCAACCCAGTCGCATAAAACACATTGTATTGCACCTTCAGGTATGGTTAAGTCCACGTCCTCATCGCAACCATCATATGAGCAAAGGGCCTTGCTCTCTCTTGCCACCTGCTGATGGTGTTGGTATTTAAGGGAATCTTTCTCGGCTTTCTTTGCTTTCGCCTTGAGATGAGCAGATTGCGCGAGAATAAGTTCATTGAGACGGTGTTGGAGCTGCGCTAATTCGAATTCTTTCGTACGGGCATTCTCTTTCTTCATAGCGGCAACAACTTCATCGTGTGGAATCTCATTTTCAAACATGCGCGCATATTTACTTTTGAAGTTTCGTACGCTGGCGGAGTCAGATTCTAGAGGACTGCAGTAATATGTGATGTAAAGTGGGATTCGTTGTTTATTGATAGTAGTGTTGTGAAGATGAAGGATGAAGTCTACCTGGTGCGGATCTCGGCACGTCTTGATGTACTCAGTCAGGTAAGCATTGAGGACTTTCGAGACATCCATCCTTTCATCTAGTTCCATAGAAATACGGTCCTTCAACTCCGCAACATCTTCGGTATCGTCTGATTTGTGCGTACAAAGATCTCTCTTCAAATGTGCCCGAAATTCCTGGTCTACCCTTTTGTGGATATCGTCAAGACTGTAGACTTTAGGTTGTTCAAACATCGACTGTAATTCGGTTTTATAATCGAATAATTTGGAATACCAACGATCCCGATCATCCGAAAGATACCAATCCTGATAGGCTTTGCGGGTTTGACGATCTTTCCCAATACAGCTCTCGCAATCCTGATGGTCACTGGTGTGTGGTGATGCAAAAGGACTCTCGTAGAACTTCCTAATACTTTCAAGGGTCTTTTCTAATGCTTCATGGTCGACACGATAGTTGTCTGCATGGGCAAGACGCTCACCTAATGTGAGAGGATATGTCTGGCCTTGCGGTCTCAGCTCAAATGGGGTGTTACTGTGATAAAGGTTAAAAAACGCGTTGTCACGTGAACCGTCGACTTACTCCATGACCACTTTAATCCTCCGCTCCTCCTTGAAATCAAGTCAACTATGGAGTAAAAATGAGCCAGTCCATCCAGGAAGATAATTTGGATCAAATATGTTGAGAATTAAGTATTTGCAAAATATGAAGGAATCACTTTGTTAGATGCTCAAATGTGATTGCCATCATAGCTGGGGAATGGGTCTCTTTAAAGCTAGCGGCCGCTGGATGAAAGACGGACCGATCAATAACCAGTAGTAAGGTTAACCAGTAACCATTCTCTCGTTGGTGAGAGCTTTCATTCTTGCTCACTAGAAAACCTATCAGCCAAGACACAATGGTAAGCTTTCTACAATCTAGTAGTGTTCCCTTTTTGATGGCAATGGGTTCGCGATCACAAATTTGAGATCAAATTCCCCATCTCATCTGAGTAACTGAGCCAAAGTAAACAACAAATTCACTAACATGTTCTCATGTATAGGCCGACAAACTTCGCGCCCAGCAACAGCTCGAGCAGCTTCAGCAGCGCTATGTTGGAACAGGTCACGCTGATACAACAAGATTTGAATGGACGAGCAACATCCAGAGGGATTCGTATGCATCATACGTGGGACATCCGCCATTGTTGAGTTATATGGCGATTGGATTTGGAAGCCCTAGAGAGATTGTTAGGAAGAATATGATTGAGGTGTGTTTCCTTTTCAAACTCATGTGCTTGCTTGGATAGATGGAGGTAAAGATGAGGAGGAGGCTAATGTGGACAGAAAATGATCCAACCCGTCGGAAAGCCACCTGAGGTGCAGGATTAGGTGAACTTCTTGAGATGGGACCTGTGTGTGGGGATTAAAGAAAGGTATGTTTAGGATTTATACAATACTATACCACTTGGATCTGTTTCTAACTTTTTAATAAGAAATTCTTTGCATCAAAACTAATAGGCTGGATCAAAGTATCAACGAAAGGAAAATGCCAATGAATGGCACGCAAAAGGAATCAGGATACGAGTCGGCGTGAGGAAAGTGGCGGTGGAAATTATGCGCACGCAGGGTCATAATATGGTGTTCATGGCGCAAACATATAATGGTAATCGAGGTTGATTGATATCAGTTATTGTCGGGAAAAACAAGTTTTACGAGGTATCACTTGTAGTCGAGGAAATACCACATGGGACATGACATCGCTTCCCTGAACCGTATTTCTCCCATACTTCTTTTCCCGGATTTGTATCCCAACCGGTGACAGAGGATCGAAGTTTCTTGGACGTCAATGCTATTCAAGATAAATCACATATCGAACTCTTCTGCCAGGCTCGGTACAATCTCATAGGCTTGAATTCAGAGTTGCAGTTCAGCATGGATACCGCACAACTCTTCCCTTGCGCGATATCAATTGTGGCCATGAGACCGACGAAAATTCCTAAAATAAGCATTTTCTCTCCTCACCATCCACCAGTGCAAGATATTTGAAAAAAATTGATATTTGAACCAGATTGCTCTAACCCGAAATCTAACAACGCCTGTTCCGAGATGTGCACTACACTCCGCGGCGCTCCCATGCTCATAAATTCATAAGTGATATCCACAAACTAACGCCGCACAATCATAAATTACATTATAGCGAATACATTGACTGATTATTCGTTATCGTCATCCTCATCATCCTCATCATTTTCGGCATCCGCTCCTCTTCGTGGCCTTCCTCTTTTGGAAACTCTCCGAGAGCTTGAACCCCCATTTGCTTCCGGCGCCGCTGCCACGCCTTCCTGTTGTCCATGGGTTGTCTTCCTCTTCCCTAGTCCTAAACTACGCTCCAATCGCTTATCGAGATCTTCGGGAGCATTTTCACCATACACTTCCTTGACAAGCCCTTGCACACCTTTCGTACCGATCTCTATTTTTCCACGAGGTCCTACTCTCCACTCGATAATCTCGTCTCCGTCATTTTTCTCAACGGTTCTAGTTATGTAGTTTTGTTGCATCATTTTCTTCAAAATTAAAGTGGTCTTCTCCATTGGCATATTAGTTTCCGCATTTAACTTTCTTAGTACGGACATCAGTTTGCTGTCAGTCATTGTAGAGTCCGGACTCAGCATTATTACAGAGACAACTGTTGTGTAGAATCCAATGTATGTAGCTTCATCCCACTGGGTAACCACTTTCGAAGGATGGATGATTGAGGGTGAACGATATTCGGTAGGAAGAACGCTTGTCAGGATATAGGAGGAAGCCGTCGTGGTCTTGGATTTTCTGCTAGCCTCCTCTAAGGGGCAGCTTGGTTAATTAGGAAAGTGAATGGGTTTAGGGTGTACTGACTCAATCGTCCTTTGACGGTTACATTGTCTTTCACGGGTAGCTCCACCATTTCCATGCCAAATACTCTTCTTAACGAATCTTGTGCTGGTTCAAATATAGATTTAAAGGATCTCGACTGTGCGCCGAGAACTTTCTCTTTGATACCGGTCCTGGTAATGGGCAACCGTTGAAACTCACACGCCAAAGCATATCTGACCAGCTTTTTGACAACTTGATCCAAAGACTCCTCTCTAACTAGACCCATACCATCGCCTCTTGTATCATCTTCATCGCCGTCCACATCCTCCTCCTCCTCCTCTTCCTCTTCTTCTTCTTCAGAGTTTGGTGTTACATGTCGCCGCCGCTGAGTGGTTGGAGGCCTATCTTCTTCGAACTCTTCATCTTCCCTAATTTGCTAAGATAATGAGCTTCTAGGAGCGGGGTTGTTGGGGAAAGGAGAGGGGTAGAATGAAAACTTACGACTTGGCGTCCAACTCTTCGAGAACTAGAAGGCATATTAGAAATCCGACGCATAAGTGTTTTATAAAATTAAAATCAACAATGCCTGTGTGCGATGATATAATATTGCTCTTTGTTAGGAAGCCGGCGAAAGCGAACATGATTTTGGGTGGACGCGACGGATCGCGTCGCGTTTGTGCGGAAAAACTGATTGTCGGAAAAACTGATCGGCAAAAGTTGGCCGACTTCCCCGATTCTTCAAAAATTATGAAGATTTCTACGAACAATATGAAGGCAATTATACTATTTCTTCGACGAATTTACAATCGCATACATGATTCGCCGACACATTTCCGTGGCGCATATATGCTTGAGATGCCAAATACGATTGGGCCAAAGACCTCTGCCATTCTCGGCTCGAAGGACGTACTTCGCCGAACTGCCAAAAAATCATGAAGAGAATGGGCTAGGAACGTCAAACAGTCAATTACAGCGCAATGAAAGTCAAGAGAGTGGCAATGAAAGTCAAGAGAGTGGCAGAGACACTGGACCATCCTTCAACGAGAAGGACGAAATAAAGCAGCCCATAGAACGGCCACCAGAACGACAGGACGACATTCCAATCATAAGACACTCCGGACGCAGGGTTCCAAAGTCAAATCATGGCATCAAGCGTCTGAGAGGAATTAGGCCCAGGTTTTATGGCCGTGAGGGAGAACAAAAAGTTGGACATAGGGTGGAATTATCAGGAGTGCATGCGTTGGGGAAACCTGCCGAAGTCCTTGTCTTGCGAGATTCACCGTTCGAGTTGCCCAAAAAGAAAGAGGAAGTGTATATCAGTGAGGACCAGGAACCTGAGAGTTTTGATATCTTGGCCAAAGTTGAAAGCGAAAGAGGGATTGTCTCTCTGAAAGATATCAGAGCGAGTATTGATGAGTTTAGACCCGACCAGGAGAAAATACAGACATGGAATGACTTCAACGACATAGTCCAATCTTTGCAAAACAGTTTTACAATCCCTCAATTGAGAATGTACATCATGTCAATCCCAGCTAAAGAAAGGTTGCGCAAAGTTGCTCCTCTTGGAGTTGGAATTCTAGACTACCCGGACGCGATTTCGCGATCCAGTCCGTGGGTACCAGAAATATCTCCAATCAGCCAGCCAATTGAGAGTAGCGTTATCCGGGGATATTCTGCGTCATCCTACACTGGTAAACAAATTCTTGCCGTCAGAATTCTGAGGGAATGCTGGCAATTAGAGGTTCCGGAAATTCTTGACGGGATAGGTGAAGCAGAAGTGCAGTTTCCAATAGATGACCTGGACTTCCTAACAAGTGCGTAAAGGGTGACTTTCGTTCCTTTCTGTGATGAAGCTGATGTAGTGTGATTTTAGCTCAAGGATACATGGAAGCTTTGATCAAACGATATTATCTCAATGAGCCCGAAAAGATCGAAATCTATCGACCCCGCCAAGTTTTACGTATCACCTCGACCCGAGAAAAATCTGCCCTTATTTTTCGCGAGATCCATGACGGAATTCAAAGCATTAGTCGTGACGAAATTCATCTGAAGGAATTATGCTCCCCTCATCTACTCAGAGGCTGGGAGACCAGGATACTCACTCCAGAAGTGTTAACTAAGCTTGCCGAATTGACGAAAGCGGTTATTAGAAGGCTGCCACTCCAAGAACCTATTGTTAGTGCTCTTAAACTTGCCCCTTTATGCCTTTTACTGATGATGTTCAGCTATCCATTTCGTCCATGACAACCGACAGAAAATCTAAATTGTCAAGACGGGCTGATGTAGTGAGACGCTTATTGCTGAATTTAGCTCGGTTCGATAAAAACAATCAGCATGCAAGGAAAGTGGGATTGCGAGACTTTGAAGAGTCTTCTCACAAGGTCGACCTACCAGGGGGTTTTGTACGATTTCCAGGGTCGCGCGAGCTTTCTTGGCACGAAAAGTTACGTACATGGAGTCGATGGACGTCAGCCACTCGTAAGTCTACAGAGGAGGATCACCTGCCTGGAAAGGATCAATACACATTTCCTTTTCCAACTGTTGGTGTAAAACTGTCTGGGGAACGGCAGCCAGATCCCGACCCCCAAGGAGCCGAATTTTTTTGGTCCCACGAGTATTCGCCCACCACCTCGATTAAAGTCGGCACCATTCTACACAATATAACTAGCCACCGAATTGGCAAGTATATTGACGATGAAACAAAACCTTTAAGGGGTCAGCCCACAATATCTTCCGACACAGCATTGAACATGAACAGCCTAAAAGCAGAAATGGACAGTGGATCACTACGAATATTTTCTCCTCAAGCTCCAAATCTCTCAGGACTTTTTCAATCGGATCGTATCGAAAAGGGACCGTCTGAACACGCAGTGCAGGAAATTTTTATGCAATTCAAACCTAATCCCTGGGCTCTTTGTCCAAATGGCGAACCACTTGGACCCTCCGCTTTCGATGACTTACCTCCATTAGAGATGTCTTTCAGTCTCAATCGAGAATCGTATGAAGTCAAGTTTCGGGAACTTCATGCTATTCTTTCTACCGAGATCGCAGACCTGATGCTCCCTGAATTCAAAGCAGACCTTCAATTTGAGAGGAAAATTCGTTCAAGGATGTTATTTGAGAACTCTGATCCAGGAAATTTGCTGGATATGTCAAAATCCGCAGCAGCAGCTGTGGAGAGATTCATTAAGGATTCTCAGCTAGACCTAACAAGTGATCAGCAATTGGAAACACCACCAAAGCTAGTTCTTCCTTTCCCTAGACATCTATGCACTGAAAAGATTTGGAATCGTATGGGAGGTAACCCACAAATGGGCGTGGATGTTGAATACTTGTTCGCCAAGCTCGAATATAGAAAGACTGCACCTTACACTTTCGACAATCATGAAATACGCTGCACTAGTATTGAGGCTGGAAAAGCTGGTGGTTCACATCTGGAATTGAGCCTCGCATCTCCATCGATGCCTAGTCAAGAAGAATTCAACCTCACCATGAAGAAGGCGCTGGAGATCGTACGATTGATGGATATGAAGAATATAACGAGCGTTTATGGACAAATGAGAGAAGTATTCGCGGAACGTAAAGAGCCAGTCTTGGGGCCTGATGACTTTAAATACGTGCCCAAGAGGCCGAGCGACTTTTTGGAGGTGAAAAGACATTATGAGGATGGAGAAGAGAAAAAATCTAGATTCGATAAGAGACCAGGGGAAGGGGACGGTAACCAATGGGACATTTTGCCAGATACGGCACGGGAATAAGGTAGAGGATGATCATGATCCAAGGAGATCTTCGACTTTATGAGCTACCAACATTGTAAACTCTATAATATATGGCATCTGTTGCATCATGAAAAGGAAGGGGCCCGGAGTCATCCGGAATACAGCGGGCACTGCTGAAAGTCACTTTTTAATAACTGTTCATGGGATTGCCTTACTGGATAGTAAAATACTACTCATCAGCACTCATACTCATATTATACACCTGCCCATGCCAAATGTCTAAATTCTTAGTCCCAACACGCCTTGATCTGGATCAATCGATGTTGTATATTACCAATGATGTCTAAAATTTGTCTATTTCTATAGCTAAACCATGGAGCTTGTACAACTTATCCCACAATCTATTGGAGCTCGGAGATTCCGGAGACTCTACCACTTTCTCTCCCGTAAGTTACGCAAGGCAAGAATTCGCCTTTGTCACACTTCTTCCTCCGGACAATTATAATAGCACCAGCTCTATAACCACCCTTCTCTTGGCTCATGGTTAAATGCGTAGAATCTGTTACCACCAAGGTCATGAATTCCGTTCTCTTGGAATCCTACTGTTCAGTTGAAATCTTGCGCTATAAAAGGGTAGCAACCACATTGGTAGTCAGTCAGTCAGTCAGTTCTGGCATTGGCACCCGAATCATGATAAATGCATTGACTGGAAGATTGCCATTCACGTCCTTCAAAAATTCATCGCCCAATTTCTACCATTCATATATGGTAGCTTCACAGGCGTAAGTATATGCTTCATGTAAAACAAATTCGAGCCTTCATCGCCGTTCTTAAAAGTACCTAGTTAAATTTTGAAATAGCCACGTCACTCAGAACCACTAAGCCACGCTGGTCGATTCAGATGAAACCGGTGCACAAACCAAGCAGGAAGCACATGGTATAGGTCCCGGTGGGTCCATCATCGTGAGCATGGGAAGTGGTGATTAGGGCGTGGATCCTTGGAGAATGTGAGATACATCAACGGGGCATATGATTTCCAACTCAATTGTATCTGAGTGAAAAATGATGATTACTGTGGGATCGCGTCATGCTCTGAAACAGGTGCATCTCAATACCATGAAGACCCGTTATGGCGAAAAGGCTGGAGCCTGCCAATATGAGGTGACCTAGATTTCTCGTTGAGGAATAGAAACCCTCCCACAACAAACAACGTCCTCTCCCAGGGGAATCCACTTCACTTCTTTCATTCTAAGTGCCTCCTTCTCCGGGTTTTCTCTCTCAGGAGTAACGACAACTCCCCCCTTTCCAAGCCATACTGGCGCAATAGTTACTATGATGGAACTTATTAGATTCTGACACCTAGCCAGCATATCGTTAATAATTCCAGCACCGCCCTCAATCATCAGGCTTTCAATACCTTCTTCGCGGAGACCTCGTAAAATATCAACCCAAGAGAACTTTCCCGTTTCGTCCGGTAACAAGAATAAGAATTTCCCGCCTGCCGCATCCAGGAAATTTCTTTTTTGAGATGGAATCTTATTTTCCTGCAGCGCCGTAATAATCCAAGGTGCTTTGCCTTTGCCCTCTTTCACCAACCCAAAAATCTTACTGTCTTCTCCGAATTCCCATCTACCTTTTGGATCAATTATGACTGGTCTCGGCTGCCCCTCCAAAGTATCCCCTCCTCCATAGCCTCCTACACCTTCTAGCCTACAGTTTAAACTCGGATTATCCGCAATTGCGGTGTTAACGCCAATTAATATAGCATCATGTTTAGACCTCAGATAATGCGTCATGGCCTTTGAGTCCGGTCCGGATATCGGTGAGCCAATTCCCGGGAGAATAGTAATTTGAGAGTCCATAGAAGTGGCGTATGTGAGTGTTGTATAGGGAATTGACTGCGAGCGTGCAGATGCAATGGAACTCTTAGTCGGTAGGTATTCATCTAATTTGGGGCGCTCAGCTGCCGAAAAATGGAGAGCACCCCTGGTGGAAGACATCATACAGCTTTCGCAACTTGAAGATATGAAAATGAGAGTCTTAATCGATGGTCATGCTAGTAGATTGTGCTGAGTCTTTTGATAGGTTGCGTTGAAGTTTGCGCACGTGAAATTCTATGTCATTGTTCACCTAGCCAGTTTGGTCATGTGACACCGCGTAAGGTTAGGGATTAGAAGTTTGAGACTTAAATCGAGGAAACCTCTAAGCGCACAACAACCTACTCGTATACGAAGGACTCATATCCGATGCAACTTATGGTCAGCGAATAGTTTAGTCTGTCCTTCGTTTGTACTTTCCAACGTCTTTTGGCTGCGTGTACTATCATGGAAAGCGCAGCCGGAGCGATGTTACTGTTTCATCATCACATTCTAGCTCAATATTCTAATACTCCGTTGACGAACACATGGTTTATTATTGCGTTGTTTCATCAGCTGATCGCATTCAACTAAATCGAATCAGTACTTCTCCCATGGTTTGTGCTTTTCACATGGACATGTATTGCATTCCATGGCGGCAACGTCAATCCTTTTACATCGTGCTGTATCATAGGACGCAAACGTGAAGGTTATTACTTACCATCGTGTAGGAGTCGTATTCATGATTTGCTATCACAAATTCCGCACGTTTACTTACTGCCTATTCCCATAATTCTTGGACTAAACTGACCCACGAGGAAGTTCGTTTTTCCATTCGCCAAGCTACGAGCTTTACGCCCGAAATAGCCGTTTTTGTACTACGCAGCGAAGGTATATATCACTTAAAATACCTCATTTTCAGTGAATCTAACGTTACCTGCACGTCGACAAATTAGATGCACAGCATGCACCAAAGTATTTACCGGATGAATGCGGTGCCATTCATAAGCTGAACACGGGATTCATAAACTGCTACATCGTATCACAATCTTTAGTTTCGGCACTTCACCCACATTTCATCGGACATTCCTTCTGCCCCAAGTGGGTTTAAACAGACTTCTGCGGGGTCCTGCTCTTGGGCCCGCATAATATTATCCTGCTGGCGTCTTTATCAGCAAATATACTGCACCAAAAGATTCAAACGGGAGTTCTTGCTTCCTTCTGCTTCGTTGTGAATCTGGAGGGGTTATCGATCTTCGAATCATTAATCAGATCTTCGACTATGGCTGTGCTTATGGGCGTACATCTTATTCCCTGGCATTCCTATGTAAAGGCACGAGTTGTCACTACCAATATTTGATTTGTCTCCAGCCTCAATGGCCTCGTGCCTTTTCAGCCTAAATTTCAACCTCGTATTACCTTTACTGTCAATCAGGATGTTTGCAGGCACGTCATGTCCCTTAGTGATTCTCCGAGTGCAACGCTATTCAGCCATATTCAGAGAACGGAAAACTTTTCAATATTGACCTTGAAGTGGCTACTCATCATCCTGAAAAGATTTTGAAGATCTACTCGTGCATCTAGAAAGGATAGCACAGTCCCCTTTAAGTATATACCACAAGATGTTAAACTACAAAGTGAATAGTAACTTCTTATACATTCTGGCCTCGGGAGTACGATGCTGGAAAGCTTGTAGGATCTTTGATGGTGCACCTTTAGTAAGGCCGCTTTTGGGTAGAGTCCAGACAATACATTCCCTGCACGGGGAAGCATTTTCGTTTACCCAACTTGTTTCAATATTTGCCGTAGGCACCCAAGTCTTAAGCATACTTATTTTGTGAACCCTCGATGCATGCAGGGCAAAGTTGTGTTTCTGCACACATGAGCTACGGCATGCGGTGGTGCAAATAAGTGAGCGGGGTAGAATAACCATAATTTGACTTCATCGCTTGTCATAATCGGAGCTTCACTGTCGGCATAATCCATTTCAATTGCATTATTTTTGATACACATATCCCCTTAGGGTACCATGGCGCAATAAGTAGAAAAATAGAACAAAGTCACACCATATGTACATACACCCACTTGTGCAATGTTGGTTTGGCAGACCGTCGTTATTACTCCTCCTTGGACAGTGCTAAAAGCTCAGTTGGTAGTATCCGTTCCATCATCTTTTCCATGTGGATAGTGGCCAGTCTTCAGCTTGATACTTTCAAGCCTCCTGTCATGGGGCCGTATACGTCGTATGTTTTCATCCGTCGTCAAAATGTAGTGACACCTGTAAGACACATGCGGAGTAATGAGGGGGTTGATGAACATAAAAAGGCATAAATATCGCTGGTTTGAACTCTCACTTCATCCTCACTCTTCATCTTTGCATTTACCAGCGCCTCACAAACGATTCTTCCTTCATCATGTTGCTCAAACCACTTGCACTGTTTTCATCACTTGCTCTGGGTTCTGCCATCCCAAATCTCGAGAAACGCGCTCCATATCAGACACGAATCTTAGATACCGGAACAACCTTTGTAGAAGAGAATAATGGGTGGTGGCAATTGATTGAGTAAGCTGTCCTCCATCTTAAATCTCTCTTATCTCTCGTTTCTATATCATACAGACCGGGGACTTTCTCTCTACTCTCGTACCAAAGATTATTTCTTGATCAGCCTTACTAACAGAGAGACAGCGCCACGGGTGATGGAAGACCAGACTTAGCTTACATCAAGAATAAGAACACAGGGACTGGATCTGTCGAAGTTCATATTGCCTCTTCATCTTCTAATTTCCAGACTCGAATTCTTGAAGTCGGCACCACATTTGCCGAGGAAGATAACGGAACATGGCGTCTATTCAAGTCATCCTCTTCTGTTCTCCCTGATTTGGTTTACATCAAGACACAAAATACCCCATCAGGATATGTAGAGGTTCACATCGCTAGTGGAGCATCAACTTACAAAACACGTACTCTTGAAGTTGTTACCTCATTCGGCAACGAGCAAGATGGTCAATGGAATGTGTATGATTATGATGGTGATGGAAAACCAGATTTAGTCTTCATCAAAACTAGCAATACTGGTACAGGAACAACCGAAGTATTCGTCGCATCTGCTGCTTCCAATTATCAAACAAGACTCATCAGCACCGGAACTACTTTTGTGGTGGAAAACAACGGTTTCTGGCAGCTTGGACCATATAGCGCTAACGGCGATTTAATCTATATCAAGGACGTCAATACCGGTACCGGAACAACAGAGGTTCACGTTGCATCGAGAGCATCGGGTTACAAGACTAGATTGTTGGATGTCGGCTCTACTTTCGGTCAAGAACAAAACGGGGTTTGGCAATTGATTGATTTTAATCTTGATGGCAATCTTGATCTTACTTATATTAAGAATCAAAACACTGGAACGGGTACCGTTGAAGTACATGTTGCTAGTGGTTAATTTGGAGTAGTTGGGATTATATTGGTGGTGGTGGTGGTATGGATTGTGGAGTTAGACTATGGCTGGTGTGGAAAACATTCTTTTAGTTTGATTAAATGTGGTAGACAAGTATATACGGGATTGTTGGCTCGCTTTATACAATCTTGTGTCATCTTTATGATAGCTTCCGTGGTACCTATGATGGCTTTTTAAGTAATGTCACATTTTCCCTCACATTTCCGCATTTATTTGCTTTTGTGTCCTATACACTTCTCAGGCACCTAGAATTCACTTCCCATCCAGTCTTTCCTTACTGGCAATAACCAAACGCCCTTAAACTCTCTACTGCTCAAACACAGCAGTCCAATCTTCTTTCCTCATCCACTCCTCCAAACTCGTCATAGGACATTCAACCCCAGCCTACCGAATTCCAAATCAGCTCCATATTTCTATTTCCACCAACACAAAAAGTTTAACATACCTTCTCAATATCCTCCCTCATCCACAAACTCTTATCACCTCCATCATATCCCGGATCATTAGAATAGGCAAACATAGCATTCAACTCCTCTCCGAAAGCCCTATCTTCCTCCCTACCAATAAAATCTTCTTCCGTACACTGCTTATATGTAGCAGGTTTTCCAGTGGTTTTGCTCCATAAACGTATATATTCGCTCCAGGAACAATTGCTACCGCATGCCATGTAACTCTTACCAGGCGGAAGCTGAGAGACGGCGTAGATGAAGGAGCCGAGGTCGGCGTTTACGAAAAGATGAGGAACTGCTTTATCCGGGTTCGTGGGGAAACTCATTTGAAAGCTTCCATCGCGTTGCTTCATATCATTCAGATTAGCTGGTGATTTTTTTCTCCTCGTTACCTGATATGGAGATTAAAATATCAAAACGAAGTAATCTTTAATATCCCATAACCTTAATATCTAAATGTATGAATGAACGAAAGAAGAAAAGCAAACAAACCTTCCCCAAATAACTTTTCATAGCCAATTTATAACTACTAGTAAAATACCCCGTCAAAACACAACTCATCTTCCCCGCCAATCCGCCCTCCCCTCCATACCTCTCTCTCACATAATAAGGAAACACATCCGCCTTCGCATCATGATGATACACCCCCTTAAACTTCCCTCCACTACTTTTCCCCGCATGACTCAACGTACTCGCAATAAATCCATTGGCATCAAGTCCCGAAATCACACTCGGATGAGCAGCTGCATCGGCTATATTCTTCCCCTGTCGATACTCAACTTCATATGCATATTCCCGACACGAGATTCCACGCTCCTGAGCCTCTTGTCGACTGTCCGGTCGGAAAAAGGGTTCCCAGTAATTCGTCACGCTGAATATGAGGTTTGCGCCTTGGAATGCGGAGATTAGTGATGTTGTGTCGTCTAGATCTGCTTTGACGATTTCAACACCTTGTGCCGAGAGTGATTGTGCGGTGGCGGAAGAAGGGTTTCGTGTTAGGCCGCGGACTTTGTAGTTGGTGTCTTGGAGGAATTTTTGGGCGACGGAATTTCCTTGGTTGCCGGTGACTCCGATGATTACTATTAGTTTAGTCATGGTGATGGTGATGGTGATGGTGATTTTGTTTGTTTTGCCGTCATCAATTTATCTACTCTATAGCTACTCGAGCACTCCGTGGATTATTTTGAAAATACCGCGGTGAAAATATAAAGTGGGGTGGGTTCCATGACCTTGATTTACCCCACAGTCATCCAATTTATCAACATCAGCATCATCGTCAATGTCTGCCTGTGTCAGATGAGCACCGTGAGCAATTTTTTATTCGCGAATCTGCTGAGTAATCTACATCTCCGCAGCATAATCCTACTAGACAAGTCTTGCTTCAATAACTCTTCTTGGGGATCCCTACCGCTTCATACCTGGAAAGTTCCTAACGGGTAGTAAATTTCATTCCCTTTCCAACTTTAAATGATACCAGAATAGTATCAAGTGTGTTTGATCATGAATCCCTTCTTGTTCTGAATCTAAATGAGAGCCCGAATGGAGTCTGAGAATGGTCTGCCACCAGAGATTTTACTGACTACACTTTTCTAAGGTGTAACTGATGCGTCAACTGGGTCTGTCCATCACTGCTAATGATTGTGAGATATCTCACCATGAACATCGCAACTTTCCGGCGAGTTAAATGTCTCTCTTGGGTCACAAAGCTGGTATATTAGCCTCCGAGAAACATTTCATTGGCGACGCGCAAGAATACGGCCGGAATCCTTTGATTCCACTGAGCAACCGAGCGTTATCATTTCGCAGCTTCATCCAACGTCGGCGATAAATTCATTCAGGAATTCTAGCTTTGGCCTTTTGCCACTGAGGTTCATACTGGAACTGGCTCCATCATGTGTTCATTGAATTAATTGAATAAATGGGATGCCTGCCGAAGTAGTAAAGCAGAAACGGGATTTTGAAGACAGAATTAAATAGCATTGCACACTTAGTATGCAGCTGAAAGGGAGGAGTGTGCGTCCCATAACAGAATCCGAGGCATTAGGAGCAGATGGTCAAAACAACTTTACAGCAGCCGTTACCAATAGCTCGCTTTTCGAGTTGTGCTAGACGGATATGGTGAAGAGAATTGTGGCTAGTTGCTATCAAACCGCCGACATAAAAAAAGTTATGGGCAATGGATAGTAATGATGATGATAATATTGCGAACACCGGACTTCAATTAAACATGAATACAAGATACTGCTTGTTTCGCGACCTCGTACTGAGGTATTGTGTGCATGCCATTTCACTTTGAGATTTCAAGAAGCTCTAACTAGACGCTTCCAACACAATCTTGGAAGATGCGATGGGTTGCGATCATGAAATAGTATGGTTTCCTATATGAGGGAATAGCAGATCTCGTTAATCCCGTGAGCTCCGGATAAGATGCTCGACGATGGTGTAAGCCGTAGAAAATGTGCGTACAGGGCTTCCTATTGTTCACACAGAATCTCAGACATTCATCCCATCGTAGGGACCAACCAAAGTCAGAGCACGAAAGTAGACAACATCTTTTGAAAAATGGGACGATTGAAATCTGTACAGAATCAATGGATATCCTACGACAAGTCTGATGCGTTGCTCTCTCCATCAGAAGTACGTGTTCTTGACGTGTCATTTAACTTCAACACTAAACACACTAGATTGGGTCACCAATCTTCTTATCCTTGAGCTTTCCCTCTCCCCACTTGAAGCATTATTCAGGGTAGACACCGAATGTACTGCGTATTATGTTGCAAGTCAGGCTGAGCCACCGTCAACCCAGGACACAATGTTGAATTGCTCGACATTGATGATAGGAATGGGCACATCCATTTCATCGATAACTCAGGACTAACGTGCTTCCGCACATCCATCTTGGGGATAAGGCTGTGTTGCTTGGCGATGGTGATGATTTGTGAATTAGGTTACGAGGGTTACGACAAGATGACGAACTCAAGCAGTATTTGCTTGCCACATGATGAGTTTGAATGTACAGACTGGTAGGTATCGGTAATTCTTTCTGATGATATGAAAGTATAGGTTAGTCGACGAGAAAGCCATTGACGATTAAAGGTAGGTGTTGATATCAGATGTAGCTTACAGTTAAAATCTACATACATATATTGGTTATTCATAGCACAAATAAAGAATAACTTTATCATTACCTTCACTACCTACAATCATTACCGGTATCATTATCATTATCGCCGTCTCCATTGAGTAGTGGATATTCAAAGAGTCCCCTCCCTCACCTGCCAATTACAGCAATCAATCAAACTACGCCGCATTTCATTTACCATCAGCCTTTCTCCTTCTATCAATCAATCAATCAATCAACCCAACCGCCTTCGCAGAATTAACCGCCCACTAAAATAAAATCATTTCTCTTTCCTCTAAATATAATACGACTTCCCGATAAGACGAGTACGCAGTAAACGATAAACCGAATAAGAATCGAAAACAAACGGTGTACCAGAAAGATACAACCTTATCAGTTGAAACTTCATGCAGAACATCCATCTTTGAACCTCGATACCTCACCCACTCCTCGCACAGTTACAAAAGGATAAAACGCCTTTCGTTATCGTACTTCACAAGACCCCTCGTTATCGCATTTTCCCAATAAGATAGTGGTTTAGGAGGAAATAAAAACATACTGCAAGTTGTTCAGGACGGTTATTGCTTAGCGCAATCATGAAGGCAATGAAGAATATGGGCATGAATCGCATGCTAGGTTCACTGAAGCGCTGTAGGTAGATATTCAAAAGAGATCCCATTCCTCTTCCTACATGCGCCATGAAATAAGGAGGTTGATCTGTATTTAACTGACTATGGACATTCTATGTTACAGCCAAAGATTCTAACGAGGAAACTGGAGATCCTCAGCTCGATACGCCCGAAGTAAATGCAGCAAGGAATATTGTATGTTTTTATCGCAGACGGACGGATCGACCGAAAGCCTGGTGCTGATCGTAAATATAGCGTTCATTTTGCGAATCTGGAGGCCCAAATGGCTCAGTATGTATAATTTGTTGATTGTCCTAGTTAGAAAGTATCATATAAAGTATGATATATCTAACATCTCCTAGGGTGAAGAAGTTCTTTACCTTCCTGCCATTGTCGAAGCAGCGGAATCCTCCCCAGGTGCCGCCAAAGAATGCGCCTACCATATTAGAAAATACCTTTCCAAGGACTATTTTAGCAAGCCTTACGTACAGTACAATGCAATAATGCTGATTCGGATTTTGACGGACAACCCGGGGAGGACCTTTACCAGGAACGTGGACGTGAAATTTATCCAAACTGTGAAGGAGCTTTTGAGAACTGGGAGGGATCCAAGTGTCAAGCAGTTGTTGATGGAAACTTTGATGACATTTACGAGAGACAAGGCAGATGATGAGACCCTAGCTCCTTTGATTGAAATGTGGAAGAAAGAGCAAGAGAAGATGGTCAAGTTAGCAGCAAGTTTCCCCAAGCATTACCCACCGATGAATTCCCCGATCTAATACATCCTAGGGTCCTGCAGGTCCACGAACTCTCATCGCTCCTCCCTTTGACCCCAACTCGCAAAACTACTTTGGACGTAACCACCACACACATCGTCTTCCTCCTCCTCATGAACTCTCTTCCCGCATCGAAGAGGCCCGCACTTCCGCAAAACTTCTCTCCCAAGTTGTGCAATCCACGCCTCCTTCCGAACTCCTCGCCAATGAACTCATCCGCGAATTTGCCGATCGTTGTCAGTCTGCAAGCAGGAGTGTGCAAGCGTATATGATTGCGGAAAATCCAAGCCCTGACAATGATACCATGGAGACTTTGATCGAAACCAACGAACAGTTGAGCAAAGCTATGAATCAACATCAAAGGGCCGTGCTACATGCACGGAAAGTGATGGGGCTCGGGAACGGAGAAAGTACTACTCCTCCGTCTAGAACAAGCTCCGGATTTACACCACCGCCCGGTCCACCACCGAATCAAATTACCAAACCTACCGCGAGCAATAGTAAGAGACCTGCGCCACCAATCCCGCCACCGGGAGATATAGCACCTATGGATGATGAAGAGGATGAACGAAACCCTTTCAGTGACCCGGAACCAAGCTCAACGAGGAGGCCACCGTTTCCATCGGATGCGCCACCAAGAGCAACTGGTCAATTCAATGATACCCATGGTGTTGAACCCTATCACCCTGGTTTCAAGGAAACGAAAAGCTATGTGGGAAGGCAGGATAGTAGCATAGGCAATGTCACCATGCATGCCGCTGTTCCTGAGAGGGATGAAGAAGACGAGGACGACGAGCCGAGGTACTCTGTCCCTGTTGGCAAACAGCCAGTCTATAGATACTAGGAGGCTTCTGAGAATATAAGATAAAGTTAGAAAGGCATGAAAGTTTCGGGGGGAACTCGGTTGAGTGAGGCATTTAGCATTTGGTGGATACATATTGGAGCAATTTTCCGGGGTCGAGAGCGAAGCGGCATTTTTGATACCTTGAGGATGTAAGGTTTATGGAGAGGAGTGTGTAATGGATAGTAGTTGTCATTTAAGGTGGATATTGCATTAGTTCGATACCGTCTCCTCTCGTACCTGGAAACAATGGAGTCGTGAGAGGCAACGATGAGAAATCAGTCAATGCACTACGCCATTCCCACTCCCATACTTTTTGAATGTTCCCATGGTAAAGATTGTTACTCCACCGACCGTGGAAATTTATTTCGCGGAGGTTGCAACACGTTGCGCCTAGAGTGAGGGATCATGCCCCAGACGTCTACATAGTAAACTAATTTGATTCTGGCTAAGATTCTTGGCGATATTCTGTTGTCCAAAGACTTCCCGAGTCGCCCTTCGACATAGTGTCGTCACTACCGCATAAACTCGGTGAACTGAGATGGCTTGAGTAGAATAAAGTTTTGTAGGATGAACATCTCACCAAGAGTAAGATGAGATGGTTTATTGAAAAAGCTTCTTCCAATCAGACATTCTGTATCTCAGCTCAAGATGGCTTTTTAACTAGTGATAATGAATATCACTGCATTGACTCTACACGGCAATTCAGCCTATTTGTGGAATACAGCAGAGCACAGTGCATTTTGTTGAGAGGGAGGCTGCCATATAAACTTATCAGATACGACAGATACGATGTGCACTTTCTATATTGTGGAATAAGTTGTGGGAGTACGATTGGATAAAGTACGAAACCGAATTAACCAAAACTCCAGTTTATTTCCAATGCATACACTTTGTCACCTTGGAAATAATAGGAAATGGTGAATAACCTTTTATTTCAAGCGGGCGAGTGTGATTTAAGTTTGTACTGATCTGCTGAAAGTGGAGTGTGCCATGTACTACTCCGTATTCTGTATACTTTCTAGATGCATATGGGTACATATGCATATGTACGTACAACTACCGGACGGACTCTGGCACAGCGTCGTGTACTTTGATGATTTTGAACTGTAAGTAAGTACGTGTAAGTTATGTACTTTGAGAATATGCTTACAGTCAAAACTCGGTGAAAATGAGGTAAGATCTTACGTTAGCACTAATTAGGAGTAACTCTTTGGATGAGCCACCGCACGTCGAGTCTTGCCTTCGATCGCGCTCTGGTTTTGCTGAGTTATATTCCATTAGATAGACACTTTGAATAATTTCTATCCCGCAAACTCTATTTTGTGTTTGTGATAATTTAGCTAATCCACTTCACCGAGTTTTGACGGTTTTAACACAATTATTATTTTAAAATCTAATCTAATCTAATTTTTTGTTATATGTACTACTCTTTAGAAATCTTTTTATACCAGATAGAAGTTGATTAAATAATCGAAGTTCTAGATCCAGTATAATTATAACGTTAAGATCGCAATCAAGTTCTATGACTCCATACTGTTATCCACAGCCCCGAATTTTGAGATTCTTATTATGCAGGTACATGTATTAACTTTCGGATTATACGGAGGAGAAAAGATAGGAAACTTTGAAAGGCTTCTTATCAAATCCACAATAATAGCCTATCAGCAACTATCAATACGTTCTGCCAATAAAACAACTAATATCTACCGATTTCATTTCACTCTAAAGCTTGGAACTTCCCAATCCAGTTAACGTTCCCCGCCTTTGCGGGAAAACCCCTCGTCTAATAACAACGTGGCTGCGGTCAGTCAGTTAGATCTTCAAGCAAGTCCCTCGTACCCAATTCAATTAAACATTTTCTGTAATCACTACCTAATCACGGTAACTAATAGCTATAGATTGGGAGCATACGCGGCCGATGAATGAATATCATCGTTTTTATGACGGATCAACTTTTTGGCTTTGATAATATATTTTTTTTTGGTAAAGTATTTCTTGGTATGCAGTGTCATGTCTTCCTGCAGGTACCAGGGTCGATAAAAGCTAATCGATAACCAATTCCGATGTTCATCACTTGTCATGATTTCTTATAAGTACTTCGTCCTCCTCTTCCTTTTCAATCCCTCATCCATCACTTTCTAACTCATTTCTCCCGTGTTGAAATCTCATGATGCCATCTTTTCACCTCCCTCAAGCCCTTTGCTTCGCCTTGGCACTTTTGCCCGCCGCGAATGCTGTCTCAATCCCATCGTACTCGAACCCAGCTAACGATGCGAAGAATGGAGCTGTTGCTAGTGAAAGCTCGATTTGCTCGCAAATCGGTATTGATATTATGAAAGAGGGAGGAAATGCCGCTGATTCTGTAAGTCCACCAATTCAAAAGTCTGAAGTTTCTTGTTTAGTTTTTCTAACACCTTCACTAGATTGTCGCAGTCCAACTATGTGTGGGAGTAGTTGCAATGTATCATTCTGGTATTGGAGGCGGCGGTTTCGCGACTGTGAGATCAGCAAATGGGACTTATGAGTTTGTTGATTTCCGCGAGATGGCTCCCGCTGCTGCTTTCGAAACTATGTACAATCCTCCTCTTTCCAACACAGCTGCTTCCCTCTATGGAGGTTTGGCAAGTGGTGTACCAGGAGAGCTACGTGGTCTTGAACACATTCACACAAAGTACGGAGTCTTGCCATGGAAACAGCTAGTGCTTCCCTCTGTCAAACTCGCCCGCTACGGATTCAATGTTACCGCCGATTTAGTGCGCTACATGGCCTCCTCCACAACTCCCTATGACTTTTTGACTTATGACGAAACTTGGGCGATTGACTTTGCGCCAAATGGAACTCGAGTCAAGTTGGGCGACTTGATAACCAGAAAACGTTATGCCGACACTCTTGAAGTCATTGCCGAATATGGCCCAGATGCATTCTACACAGGTGCCATTGCAAATGCCACAATCACCGCACTCCAGAGAGCAAATGGAACCATGACCCTTTCGGATTTGAAGAATTACACCATCGAGTCCCGAGCTACTTCGAACACCACCTATCGAGGCTTCAAAATTTTTAGTGGAAGTGCACCATCCAGTGGTGCTGTCGTTTGCAGTGTAATGAACATTGTTGAGGGCTATGATATGTCGACCCCAAGTCAGCTGAACTTCTCGACACATTACTTGGACGAGGCAATGCGCTTCGGTTACGGACAAAGGACCTTGTTGGGAGATCCAAAATTCCTCTCAAACCTTACAAGTTACCAAGATAAGATGCTATTAAAAGCCACAGCTGCTGAGGTTCGATCGAAGATTGAGGAATTTAAAACTTTGAATGTATCTTCTTACGATCCTTCAAATTTCGACATTCTTTCCGACAGTGGAACATCTGCCAGTGTTACTGCTGACAAGAGCGGTCTTACCATCGCCTTGACATCTACAATCAATACTATATTTGGTAGCAGAGTCATGATCCCAGAGACCGGTGTCGTCATGAATAATGAGATGAATGGTAAGAGTTCCACTCCACCGTGAAATCCGCACGTCATATTAACAATTTCATAGACTTCTCCATCCCCGGTGCAGTCAACGCATTCGGCTACTCCCCATCCCCAGCCAACTTTATCCGACCATTCAAGAGACCTCTCTCTTCCATCTCCCCCACCATCGTCGAATTTCCCAACGGCACCGTCTACATTTCTCATGCCTCCGCCGGTGGTTCCCGCATCATCACAGAAGTAATCCAGCATCTCTGGCACGTACTCGACCAAAACATGACATCAGCAGAAAGTGCGCGTCAACCAAGATTCCACGATCAATTATCCCCCAACACCGCCGTCTTTGAATATGGAGACCCAACTTTCGGAGTCGAAGGTTACAGTAATGAAACCACGGCCTTCTTCAGACAAATCGGAGCCAATGTCACATTTATGGCTTTGGGAACTTCGACGGCTCAATCTCTGAGAAGATTAGGAAATGGAACGTTTGAGGCCGCTGGTGAACCCAGACAACTTAATAGTGCTGGTTATGCGATTTAGGGGGGGGGGGTTTAATCTAAGGATACAGTGTCCATGAGACATGATAATGAGTAATTTGTCAATGAATAATTTATCTATCAATTAACTATTGATCAAACTGTTTCTGTCCCCAGTGATTTACCAGAATACTTGAATACTTTTGTTGATTGAGAATTTGAATGTCTGACCTTTGACCTTAAAAGAGCTCAGTCTCTTCGCTAATATAAGACGTACATTGAATTGTATCTACCTGCAGATACAAAGGGTTCCTACTTATTCTTAAATTATAAACTATTCCCATCCAACCCATCACGCCACAATTCCTATCCACTTCACACCAGACTCCCCCTCTCAAGTCTATATCCATTTCCATTTCCATTTCCATTTCCATTTCCATTTCCATTTCCATTTCCATTTCCATTTCCATTTCCATTTCCATTTCCATTTCCATTTCCATATCCGTATTTATATCCATATCCATATCCATATCTATATCTATATCCGTAAATCCCCTTGAGCTCCTCACCCCGCTTCTCCAGTCTCCAGTCTCCAGCAGTGCAGTCACGTCGAAGTGAGACCACTTTGGGTCCCAAGTTCCAACTTTGAACTTCCAGGATGTGTGATAGTACTTCAGTACCCAGAGTAGAGTAGGATAGGGTAGGGTAGAGTAAAGTAGAATAGGGTAGTTTAGAGTAGATAGATAAGATACATATTAGAAAGACTAATAAATACTATAATAAGACTGTACGGAGTAATAATAACAATTATTAACTTCAAACATATACAAGTACAAGTGGCTGGCAGCTACGCCAAGCAAGCAAGATAAGTTATTAAGTGGGGAAATTGAAGGGAGAGATTAGGTATTTCTATTGATATTACTACGACTAGGTATGGAAGCAATTTTTTTTAATAATTTGTTAATGACTTTTTTTTATATATATTATTATTAATTTATTATTTTATATTTAATATTGAACAGCAACTTCATAAAATCCCCAAATCCAACGCGAGTATATTATTCCGAACCTACCTACCTAAACAATCAACATTGCAACTCTTACTAGGGATCTGATTAAGGCGATGCTCCACTCACTCACTCACTGCCCAGACTGTAAATGTTGATGACGCAAATATTAAACCTGTTAGTTAATTTTTGGGGCGTTATCTTTAAAATTGGCAGATAAGAAAAAGTACCGTGTTAAACATAATATTAATGGCCGTTGAATCTTGAGCGATAAATAGGGCTGGACGATAGAATTCCAAATCATGAGGTAAAGACCCATCAAATCCCAACAAGAAAGGAATGCATATCAATAGTGGATGGAGACTGGAGCAGGGTGATTGATATATCTAATGGAAACTTGAAAGGAATAAATTATCTTGCAGAATCGAGAAGCCATGCATTAGACAAAAAAACAAGCTTTATTTGCCGAGAACGTGATAAGCGTTATCAAATAATAGACCAACAAGACATAACACAAACATTAAATACCTAATGAGATTTGACCCCTCATAAAAGGACCCAAGAAGTGAACTGGTATACTAAACACCTCGATGAAACTTCGAAACATCCGCAGTAATTGACAAAGCCTTCAAATCTTCAGTATTTCATCATCAATGTACCTTAAAGATGTCTATTCTTTCCATTTCATACCATGACCCCAATCCGCCTCATAACCAGCCAACAGTAAAAACCATAGGGGCATTTTATCCAGAGAATGATCTCCAAGTACTCAAAATCCATCAGATCCGGCGACATCGAGAATATTAGACGAGATTCATGATGAATGTGGATTTTAAGACGAGACAACCTTCAGCCAGTCACCCTATCTTGGTACTATCTCTGTGACATCCCATGTTTATATATTGCTCGCTGCAGCAGCAGCTGAAGCCATCTGTGCCAGCAATGTATGTTCAGCAGATATTCTTCTTTCTTGCTCCGGTTTTGGTTGTGGTGATTTGACTTGCAAGGTGGCGGCGATAGTGGGAGACTGATGGTTAGTGTTCAATATATTTTGAGGACGTAGCTCAGCTTCCAGACCAGAAAGCATCGACATGTGTTGTGTATGAACCTAAAACATTAAAACTTAGCAATTGTCAAATGAACAGTATGATAGAACCAAATTGACCATGGATGGGTACGAGAAACTTACTGGAACCTGTCTACTCGATCCACTTGCTGCAATAGTAGTAACACCACCACTAGTACTTGCTAGATTTAATCTTTCCGGGGTATGTTTCTTATCAACAATTAACAGTCCATCTTCCGATGCGGCTGGAGAGTCTCGCTGCGTTAGAGCAGATGCTGTGGCTTCAAGTTCTCCATCTTTGACATCTTTCCAAGAACACTTAGCATGCTTCTTTGTGCATGCAGCACAAGCAGTCATGTGCTTAATACACGTGAATCGTAACCGTCTGCATCGATCGCATGGTGGGTTAATGGGATCCCCTTTGTGTAGTTTCTCAATCCTGGCAGCCATCAAAACCCGATATTGCCCTTCAATACCATCATCAGAATTAGATGGTGGCTGCGATACTCGTTGGTGATCAGAGCTTTGAGGTGCACCATTGAAAGAATGAAAATTTGTATGTTCAGAGGTGTGAAGTCGAGGTTGTTTCGATCTTGGCTGAGATGGTAGGGATTGACGACGATTTGGGCTGTGAAATTGCTCTAATAGATCTTGCTGCAACTTTGCTGTCTCACCATTAAGGGAAGCGGGTGATCGGCTTCTATTGATCGCAGAAAATGGCTGAGATGCAAAGGGGAGGGGAGATTCAGAAGGTTGTTCGGGAGACTTTTTCGCCACGATAGCATTCTTTCTTCCTTTCAAATGGTAGTTGAGTTGTCTCGCTCGACTTGCGACGGCATCAGCCTTCTTGATTAACATAGTAAGACGGTTCTCGAGAATGAGTAGGGTGCCGAGCTCGGAGGTCTCATCCTCGGGCATAGGTTGACTAGGTATCATCCTTTCCGGAGCACCTGACATGATCAAACGATAATCGTCTTCGGATATTTCGACCTGTCCTCCATTGATCCAGAATCGACAAACTTTCATTCCATGCAATGACTCGGTTAGGACGAAGTCTGCTGGATTAGTGCGGGCGAAAGAGACAATCTCTAACCAGGTGATGGGCGTTTGTTCAAGAGCATAGGAACTTTGAATGACTTTGATTGGGCCGTCAAAAAGCTTCTCAAATGACTTTAAAAGTAGAGGACCAACTAGTTTGGCGCCGAGATTGGATGCTAGACTTTCACGACGTTGAAGGACGCCTACCTCAGTCAGCAAAGCTCTTCCGTATATGCTCACAGACAACTATAATTCCCTCCCTTGCTCCCCACCGAGCGGGAATAAAATCACGTGATAAATACACACCTTCGTATTCGTCCAACATGCCCAAAACATCTCCGAAAGTTTCGGAATCTCCCTCGACCAATTTGAGTCTATCGCTCCTAGCTTTTACCAAATAGTTGATTTGTGCGGCAGCCGTTGGAGTTGCATTCTCGCCCAGTCGAGGAGCTTGAGTTATTCGTCCATGGCCCTGACTTCCAGAACTTTCCGGACTACGTTTTCGCTTTTCGCCATGAGTCTCCGTTGTATGTTCCATGACTATGATTTGAAGATAATTGTACGAGGTGGTAGACTTCCAATTGGAAAGTATATGAAGTGAGAAAGTGAGTAAGTGAGTATGTGTATGTGTACGTGAAGGAAGACAGATGAGCGGAGGAGAAAGGTGGAGAAATGGGAGAGGCGCGGAGAGCTGACAATAAGTTGTCGAGAACAAAGGAAGGGATGAGCAGAGCAGAGGGGTTAGTTTTAATGTTTCAAGCCGGTTGTGGCATTTAAAATACACACGGGTCCAAAACAGGATGCGATGCGATTATTGGTAAAGTAAAATTTCGATTGGAGGGGGAGAGAGCGATGGGGGCGATGGGGGCGATGGGGAACAATGCGGATTTGTGAAGGAAACTCTTTGCACAAAGCGGAAGATGGACCTCCGCTGAGTCGCGCTTTCGTTTTCATAGGATTACTCATACACGTGACGATAACCTTTTCTGTCGCGTTTCCTGCCCTTTCGTACCTTTCCTTGCCTTCCCTGCCTGCCTTCCCTTCCTTCCCTACCCTTCCTTCCCTTCCTTCCCTTCCCTTTCTTCCTCCCACTCTCATCGATGTGAGTCCCCTTTTTCCAAGCTTATTCGTCAGGTCATTTATCATCCTACCCCGATTGAAAATTCAAACTTTCTTCCAGCCTCAAAACATGCTTTCTCCATTAAAACTAGTAGACATGGACTTATTACTACTTGTTAACTCCGTATGTTTTTCGATATTTTGCTTCGTTTTTTCATTGTGCCTCCGACATTCCGCTCCCCTCTCCACTGGAGAATTAGAGAAAGGAAGCACTTGTCCGCAAGTGAACTGCCGATAACCCGTGTAGCTATAGATAGCTAGGCAGCAGTACCTAGTATACTGCAATACCGTAGGTACATCTGATCTATAATATCCATGAGTGTATTTATTATTTATCTATACCTTTTCGTTCTTCAACACTACTAGCTAAGGTATTTAAACATTCAAACCTCAAACCTCAAACCTCTCCCATTCTCAAGAACTTACAATTCTTTTATCTCTCGGTGTTTGTGCATCTGGTGAAAGAGATTACTAAACATAGAACACGGAAATCCGTTCATTTCCCCATTTTTAATCTGTAAAATATTCACCCCCCCCCAGCATTCGCTCATCAGTCCTGCATGAGTCCTGCACCATTCCTGCATCATTCCTGCATCATTCCTGCATCATCCTGCATCATTTCTGCGATTATCAGAACTTCAATAAATCATTCAATGGATTACTAATTTACTGAGCACATCAGATAGCGTATAATTCCGAGGGAACTCGCCGTCTTGGCATTCGGTTGAGCTTCGGTCGGATCATCCACCCCGACCTCTGCCTGATATTCAGCTTTTATCAGGCAGAAATCTGTAGCCATGAGATGTGGAGACGGGTCGATATTCATCCGACGGAACAACATCCGCGGAATAAATAAATGCCTGGTTTATATGGCATTAACATGTAAAGTCTCCGCTAGACAATTTGGACATGGAGAAAGAAAAAAATGGTGATTATGTATGTTATCGGTATCTGTATCGACGAGGCTGAAGTTATCCAAGCTCTAAATATCTACTTACCTAGATATACACACATACACAACTTCAGCTGCATCCAAAACAGTCAGAATACTTCTCCTCCAACCAAATTCCCACACTCTTTTACTACTGGCACTGTAATCAACCCTCAACTTCCATAAATATATCATTTTTTTACTGCACTGCCACTAACAAATACGAGGGATTCCTGTAGATCGCATTAATACGAAAAGGGGCAGCCGCGCGCCTCATTCTTCTCTACCTACAATAGATATCTCAATCCATTGAAACCAAATACCTACTGTCAGCACTTTCACTCTTTCACCACTTTCGTTACTGTAACCACCTTAACTACACTATTAATTTACTTGTCGCTTCCAGCTGTCTTACTCTCGCTTTCACAAAAAGAAACAAAAAATGGCTTTCACCAATGGAATTACAAAAGGTCTCTTTGGTCCTGAACTTGTCTCCCCTGACGTTGCCAAATCCCTTCCCGAATCATATACCCTTCGCGCATTACAAAAGTCCGATTACGCCCTCGGTTTCTTAGATGTTTTACGAGTCTTGACCGTCGTTGGGGATATCACCGAAGAGCAATGGAATGAGCGGTATGATTGGTACAGCAATCAAGGAAAGGGTGGTTATTATCTGTTGGTTATCGAAGACCAGGGGAAGATTGTCGCTACTGGTGCTCTGATTGTAGAAAGAAAGTTGTGAGTACATCTAGACGTACTAAGGTTTCACTCGTGGAGCGATGAATACTGACGCATCTAATAGCATTCACAACCTCGGTCTCGTGGGTCATATCGAAGACATTGCTGTTGCCAAAGATCAACAAGGAAAGAAGCTTGGATTGAAGATGATTCAAGCTCTTGACTTTATCGCGGAGAAGATTGGTTGTTATAAAAGCATATTGGACTGTAGCGAAGCCAACGAGGGATTTTATGTTAAATGTGGTTTCAGAAGGGCTGGATTGGAAATGGCGCATTACTACGAGCATTGAGACGAGCACTCAGACGAGCATTGAGACGAGCATTGAAAACGAGCGTTGAGAATAAGCATTGAGAATCAGCATTGAGATTATTGGATTGGATATACAGGTACAATTTTGCACTGGTAAGGTTGGGATTGGGATTAAACATAGAGCTTCATAGATGGAAGGTTAAAAAGGTACCATATGCAGGTTTGATTTTGGTCAAGAATAGGCCAAACACTTCCTGAAAATTCAAAATAATGCATTTACATTACTGCAATTTATTTTGCTCATCATCTCTAAATTTCATTATGCCTCCTCAAGGCCTCAAACCCACCTTGGCTTCCTAACCACTTTTTTTTTCCTGGCAGAGCCCAAGCCAGTTCTCAATCCAATTGGGCTTGACTTGATAACAATTTTAGGCTCCTTCTTGACCGGTATTCTGGTAACGCCAGGAGGGCTCATGAAACCCAGACCAGAGTCTCTGAATCTTATATCCAGACCATTCCTCCTCGGAGGTCGTGAAATAATGGTTTCTTTGATCACTCCCTTCCTGTAGTTTGTGATGGGCACAGAAATACCTGCCCCAATAATCACCTCAGACGACTCGTCAAACCCATAATTGTCAGAGTCTACAGACATTTGCCTCACTCTCCATCTCAAAACATCCTCCTCAGCCTTCTCCAATAATGCGCCCAAACTTATACATCTCTCGCCATTATCGTTCAATCCAATCTTATTACACTCTTTGCCATCCTCAAACAGTGTATCACTTAAGCCTCTTTTCCATTCATTCACTGCATTAATTTGAGACTCCGAATGACCGTCTCTTGCTTTAGTACCATCATTGCACCCCGAGACGGGTGGGTCGGCCTTCCACTCATCTACCCTTGCCATGTTTAATTCTTCCACATATTCTTCCACCACATCAGCCAACTCGATCATCTGCTCAACTTCCTCTTCCATGATCAATACCATTTCCGTCAATCCACCAAGTACATCCCCCTCCAAACCATCCAGCTCCTCACCACACATCATTTTTTCCCCGGTAATTGTTTCCATTATGGAAGCAATCTCTTGGAGCAAAGATGCGAGCTTGTGGGCGGTAGTCCGATGACTTGGGACAGGAGTCTTTGGAGTTTCCGGGAGAAGCTGGGGCGAGGGTAAAATTTCGGATTGCGTTAGGATATTTGGATGTCTCTTCGTGGTTACCACGCCATTGTTATTCTGAACTGTATGCTTTGACATTTGATATTGTTGTAAATTGATGTCTAAACGGTAGTGAGGATATGCCGCTTCTAGACTCTGTTTGGACAAGGAGTGAGGGCTTGAACAAGAGGATAACTGACTATAGGCTAGGGGATTCAATTATCGACGAAGGATTTATTTTCTTTTGGACTACAGAATCTTTGACACGGTTCTATGGCTATATGAATTGTAAATAATCAGTCCTAAAAATAATATTTCCCACATTCCAAGATGGGAAATAATAGAATGCCGTTGGCATGGGAATCTCCTCCATGCCACCGAAATTTTTGAGGACCTCCCGCATCATCAATCGGGATTGGCATGATGGTATTGAATTTTAAGATATAGAAATCATGCAAAGAATTGCGCCCGCCTGTGCTTATCAACGGATTGGACAAATTATTAACCAGGGCTCGTATAACAAAGGAGAAAGAGCCTGGCCAATCATGACCAGCTCGCACGGTACATCATGCAGTTGTTATCGCATTTAACCTCGAGCTGAAAAAAGATTGAATAATATTTGTTTCGTGTGAGCGGGACTTGATTGTCGTCCGATACTCCGAATGGACTGGTTGAATGCGGTCATTTAGTGATATCTCAAAGTTGTAAATTTTTGAATCGAAATAACCTGAATCTTTGAAATGGATGAAGGGTCAAAAAGGGAAAAGTCCTTGATGACTTGACCATAATTTCAACTATTGGAAACCCTCAAGCCATGGGAACGGATTCAATGGTGCAAAAAATGTTGAAATAAATGTTGAAATACTTCTTGTACAGTGCTGTTTCCTGGCACTGATAAAAACCTACAGAAGCATTGGAGAAGCTTTAACCATAGCTTCGAATAAATCATTCGTACAGTCGAAAAATTAATGAAACCGATTTTTTTTGGTCGAGACACCGCCTCATAGAGAAATTGCATTTCACACCAGGCTTCATCCTACGTATGTTCAAAGAGGATGAGCCTAAGAGCAGCCGCTGGGGTTTACTACACTTGCGTAAAGTATCTCTGAAAATTAAAGGACCGCTAGTCCCTTGGACATGTACCTCCACGGTCTTTCGATCCTTGCCCCAGCCCTCGAAATCACATCAACTGATTTGTAAAAGCCCAAATATTCAACATCATGATATATTCATTTCGGTTGTATTCTTCGCTGAAATACTTTCACTTCAGCGTCTTCTGATATCATGCCTGCATCCATTTAAAGGGATGCGTTGTAAACATGTTGAAGGCGTGTCCGGTTTTCCCTGTGAGCGTCTCGAGATGGCCATGTAGATTTTATTCCCCTTCTCCAGGAATGGACCCTTAACCTTTTATTCCATTTCTCATTCTTCTTGTTGTACGAAAGGATTCGCTATTTCTTCGCTGCCATCGACTGGGCTTATTCCAATGAGTAAGGTTCCTCTTGCGACCACTAAGCCCAATGCTCTCCATGCTTCATTTCCTTCATCGTCTAGGAAAGAATCAACATCAGGATGAAATTTGTAAAATACGAGGAGTGTTTACCAGTCAACTTTTCCTCCACATCATCCAAAACCAGATTCATCAGGGCATCATAACCCTTCAAAGTGCCTTTCACTATGAGGATGCATCTTAGTGACCTCTCTGATTTTACCACGATACCAGTAACATACCATGTCTGCCACCATTGAACTTAACCGTGACCTGCTTATCCATGTACTTTCCCAAATCCAAGATGTTTTCCTTCTTTGGTTTCTCGAAATTCCCCCCGCCATGTCCACCCCTCTCCCCACCATGACCTCCTCTACCACCTCCCCTACCACCTCTATGTTCACCATGACCTCTACCACCTCCACGACCGCCACCTCTGTGTTGACCCCTTTCAGACATCCTGTCGCATGTATGGAAAAAGGCTGCCGGTTATGTGTTGGGAAGAGTATGTGAAGAGTATTGACGGTACCAAGGAATTCTAGAACTTTTTGTTTTGAGTAACTCCAGCAAATGATCCAAGCCGCTAGAACACAGCGATCTTAGTGGTTGAGATGGGAAGGCTGTTGAGGCAAGGCTGAAATGTGGCTAAAACTTACATGTGGCGGGGTAATTTTGGCTCTCTGCCGATTTCCTTCCTTTCTAATTTATTAATAATTCCAGCTTGAAGGGGAAAATTATCACGAATTTGATCTGACTTCAACCATACAATAACCAGGTATCAGCAAAAGCTATGCTTGGCGTGCGCCATTCAAAACCCTATCTCTAAATTGAGAAGAAATCATATTCTCAAACAACCAATATGAGACTTGTCTTGAACACAGGGCCGCCGGTCACTTTAGGAGATTCCTTTTGAACTACATTCCAATCAAAAAATACCGTTACTATAGCAATTGACTCCATGTTTGCGGCAGTGAGTGTTCTTTCATAGGTAGGTACAATTTCTCAAAATCTTCACATTCTTGACCCGTCATGTTTTGTTACTACCAAATAGCACATTCCGTGGCCAGCACATTATCACATGTCAAATGATCTTCAAGTCTATTATCACGCCCACCACCATTCAGAAAACATCATGGCGCATCACAGGAGGACTATACAACAAATATTTCAGACCTACCAAACTCGACACCCCATCTTGCGCGCTTCGAGCATGAAATCTGTAAGTTTGTTGTCGAGAAATCTTTAGTTTTCGAACCCTACTCGAAACCCTCATTCACAAAGCACAACACGATGGATTTGCAGGAATTAGAACCTCGACCTCTGGAGGCGCTAGGTGAAGAGGAACATTGTCAAGTAGAGTTGACAAGGGAAAATGCAGTAACACACTTGGGACATCTGTCACAGATTACTCGAGAATCAACGCTCCTCCCAGCGCCAATTGCCAATGCTGTCAGCTTGCTAACAAGGTCGTCCTCTCTGTATATTCGGCTTGGCACATTCATAGGAGGTCTTGCTATAGATGGTGCACGAGTAACAACACTTACTGGGTTAGAAGTCAGTCGAGCTTTCATTGAGGGGATAATACATCGTGCTGGGAAAGATGTAGCAAATCGTAGTACCGGGGAATTGGGAAAGTTGGAAGCAGAAGGATTGTTAGAACGAAGTATTGCAAATTTACACGCTACCATCACTGGAATATCATTCGCTGCTTCTACCGGGTTTCACTTCTCTTCTGTTGCTTTGTCTTCAGCTACGGACATTTCACAACAGTTACTTGGTACCCTAGATTCAATTCTTGGTTCAACCGATTCTTCAAGGGCCATAGCAAGCATCATCACCTTAATTCGACGGGAATTTCAGAACCCCGCCACGGGAGTGGAAGGAGAGAGAGTCAGTGTAGGTGATCTATTGTTGGGTATATGCGGGTTAGCATTGTTGCAAAGATGGTGTCGCAGGTTGATCGATGTCGAGTGTCGAGAAAACAAATATGAGGAGGTCCTTTGGGATGTTGTTGTCCTTGATGATGGTCGACGAGCGGATGTGGTTGGTATGACCAAAAGCGATTCATACAATAATCAGGAAGACCGCAGTAGATTATCTTTCATGAATACAAGAGGCGATGAGCTGTTGGAGACGATTGAAAGAGAAGAGTCAAGCCAGACCGACTCAGGGGATGAAAAGGCAGAGAGTGTATTGAGGCAAAGGTTAATCCAATCTCTACCCTCCGATGCTTCTATTTTTATCAAAACCTCCACAATAACGACTACTACAAAGACAATCACCGTTGAAGTTTCGGGATTTGAACCTCCCGTTTTTTTACCACCTCCCGGAGTAGAAATATTGGAAGAGCATGCTTTTCACGTTGAAGCAGACTCAAATGCTGGGAGTGAACATCCAAAAACGCCGTTGCTACCGAGGTATAGAGTTGTATACGGCATTGTCGGAAATAGGTTACAAAGTACAAGTGTTGCGGAAGAAGATTTACATCCGAATATAGAGGAGGATACGGATATTGATAACGATTCCGCTGATGATTACTACCACGAAGCTCTCAACAACGCAAGCCCGCCCAAGACACCCACAACAACTCTTGTAGACGATCCTTTGCCTATGGAAGACGATAATCCTCCCATTCTTGTTCGCAAAAAAAGTTCCAGTGGAAAATCCAAAATACCTAGGCTCTACTTACCCAGCACTCCCGACGAGAAATTTGAAGGAAATATGGAGATTTCGCAGTCAGCCTCAGACGACTCGGCAAAAGCAAACCAAAAGAGGTCAAGGAAGCCCATTAGCCCAATTTCACCGGATGATACTCCTAAACCGGCTTTCCTCAAGCCCATTTCGAACAACCGTATGTCGAAGAGATCGAAATTCGAGGAACCAACCACAGAGGAACCGGATAAAAAATCTTCTTTCCGCCAGGCCTTGAAGCGGCGTTCTAATACGAAATTATCGAGTTTGTTCATTAAAGATGGAAATAAAGAAGGCAACAAACCCAAACTTCCACCTCGCCCTCGATCAACCTGGGGCGACCCAACTCATGCTTCTAAAGTTAGATCTAACTCGTCCCACCTGTCAGCCCCTCAAAAGCAATCGAGAAATGTTGTGGGTTCCCCAATAATTCTACGTGGAAATCAGATCCCGTTGACATCCGAAAATCTTGACAAGATTCAGCCTGATTTACCTCGCACTCCTTCGAGAACTAATTGTTACACGATTCACGAGCAACGTAAAGACTCGATGGTTACTCAAACTGGTACCTATTCAATCCACTCTTTTGACCAAACACGTTCTCATTCTCCAACCACGCCGAGGAATCGAGTCATGGGGCAAAATAATACTATGAGGTTGAGATCAGAGAGGAGTTTGACCCTCGAACAGTCGTTTTCGGCCCCCAAGAGCCATCGCCGCACACGTTCAAATGAGGAGAGTATATTCACGTTGCACACAAATAATTCCGAGATTTGTTTGATTCCGGATTCTGCAACCGAGGAAGGAAGCTTTGAAAGTAGAGAAGCATTTGATTCTCTGATACGTACGGGTACAATCGATGGCACCTTTCCAAAACGACATATCGTACAAAATATAACTCGTTTTGTCAGGTTCGCATCAGCTTCTTACGGTTCTAACTTTCTTCGAGTAATGGGAATCTCGGATCCTGATACAAGGAAGGAGCTTGATGCAATACATCATCTCGAACATCAATCATTCTCTTCTCATACACAACTGCCGGCTGAAACTATTCTCCTCTCTTCATTTGTTGATCCTCAAGGTGGGACTGACTCTAGTGGACTGACAAATACGGGTGTCCCTATGGTTCATTATGTGTCGCTCGACCATCAATCGCAGGCTGTAGTCCTCACATGTCGTGGTACCCTTGGCTTTGAAGATGTTCTGGCTGATATGACCTGTGATTACGATGAGCTTGTCTGGCGCGGTAAAGGATACAAAGTTCACAAGGGAATTCATGCCTCTGCTCGTAGACTTCTTCAAGGTGGTGGAGGTCGTGTTATGGCGACAATTAAAGCAGCACTAGAAGAATTTCCTGACTACGGGTTGGTTATGTGTGGGCATTCTTTGGGTGGTGGCGTAAGTACTTTGCTGGCTATCATGGTTTCCGAACCTGCTAGCTTTGGTACATCTTTCGTTACTTCTTACGACCGCGAACACTCACCCACCTCCGAGAACGCTACAGACAGTTATTTTCATATGTTGCACCTCCCACCAGGTCGACCAATTCATGTCTATGCCTATGGTCCGCCCGCCACCCTTTCTCCGTCCCTTCGATCTGCCACTAGAGGCCTTATAACAACAGTAGTCAATGGGAATGATCTTGTCCCTCGCCTCTCCCTTGGGCTGCTTCACGACCTTCAAGCTGTAGCACTCGCATTTAAGAGCGATAATTCTGGTGCGAAAGGTGAGGTAAAGAGAAGAGTCTGGGCAGGGATGAGTAATTCATTTTCAGAAAGATGGTATGGACGATCTGATCATGGGAATGATGAAGAGGAGGAAGATAAATGGGCATATGCTGCACTCAAAGCGCTCAGAGCTTGTATGTTGAGTAGTAAGCTGGTGCCACCTGGTGAAGTTTTCGTGGTTGAGAGCATGGCTGTATTGAAACGAGATGCTTTCACGAGGAAGAGTGACATGGGCAGTGGGCAAAATCATAAAGGCGAAGGTGGGCTAGGCAAACCAGCAACTAGAAGCGTGTTGAAGTACGTGAGAGATGTTGAAAAGAGATTCGGTGAAGTGAGGTTTGGTGGTAATATGCTATTGGATCATAGTCCAGGTAGATATGAAAATAGTTTGAGGGCTTTGGGAAAGGGTGTTTTGGGGAATCAATGATTTTCTAAATCAGGATGTTGTATGTCATGTTTCTTTTTCCAATATTAGATTTGATAATTGAAGGGCTAATTTGGTCAAGCAAGGCATAACGATAAATCAAGATCAACTTTGCTCTGCGATTCTTGCGAGATTTTCGGGAAGTTCACGTAGATAGACACGCCATGCATAGTTATGCGGATGTGTAGAATTTTCCTAGGAAATTCATTTTATTGTTATTTTTCCATGCCGAACAGCATTCTTCACCCACTTTCTATCCTGATAACTATGCCTATTTATGTTCTAAAGTGATTAGTGTCTTATAGTTTATTTTATATTATCAAATGACTAGCTTCTACCAAATTCACCATCACTTCTATTGAAGTGTATTACAAATGCTTCCACAGTACGTTCTTAAAACTAACATCACGACTACTGAAAGTGGAAGATATTAAAACTTCTCAAATGTTCGATACGCAGAAGCTTTTGTTGGCCCCTTTACAATTTTCCTGACCTATTTCATCGGAAACTATCAATCGAACTATCAATACCATTATCCTATTAGTTTGAATTGTAGATGACTAATAATAACAATCATTCGGATCGCTAGGAAGGGATCGAGGAATCCCAGAAAAGACCGAAGCGGAAGTATACATCTATTACGAATAAAACAATGCCCTCCAGGTGTTACGAGGTTTGCCGTCTAGATCACGTGGAAGTGCTCTAGGCTCTCGAGGTGGTTTATAACTAGGCGTCAAGCAGGGACTTAAAGTAATGACAATAATATGATGCAATTCGTAACTAATAGTATGATATACTAAATGATTGATCTTGAGCACGAAGCTCTACAATAAGGGAATCCTTCCTAGCTATATAGACCTTCATGCTAATCGTCCCTTCGGTTCCTTCGGTCCCTTCGGTCTCTTGACCGAAGGGATCGAAGGGATCGAAGGGATCGAAGGGATCGAAGGGATCGAAGGGATCGAAGGGATCGAAGGGATCGAAGGGATCGAAGGGACCACGTGACCTCGTAAGTGGTCACATGATACGAGGCCCGAAGCCGTCGTAACAATTGGTCCCCTCCGAGAGCAGTAAGAGAGGATCAAGATGATCTACACACGTAGTAATATAGTCAATATAGAGGCCACTTCCACCCAATCTTTGAATAATTATTTAAAATTTTATAAAGTTTATAGATTTATTTTTTATATTTCAGAAATTTAAATATTTTATATTTAAAAAGTTTAATAGAAAATGAAATATTCAAAGGGTTTAATAATTAAAGGGTTTAATATTTAGAGGTTTAAATATTTTATATTTAAAGGGTTTAATATTCAAAGGGTTAAATATTTTATATTTAGAGGATTTAATATTCTTTATTTAAAAGGTTCAATATTCAAAAGTGTTAAAGTGAATGGTTCCTGCGTAGCACGTGCACAGGGCACTAGTCCTATTAGGACTAGATTGAGAAGCTCTCTGTAAGAGAGCTTCGCACTTCCGTAGAACTTAACAGAGTGATTAATATACTAGACCAATATTACCTCAGTTCTGCCCTATCAGCTTCCCACTATTCCCTGTGTAAGGTCATTCCTTTTAACAGGTTATGAGCCCGGGTTCGCACGATAGAAAAGACTGAGGTTTGAGGCGACTGCGAAAGAGGGTTTGTAGCAAGGTGCTCACCCGGCCCAGGAGAAGGTCTCCGACTGCGAAAGAAAACCAGCGAAAGAGGGTTGTAGCAAGGTGCTCCCCGCCCCCAGGAGAAGGTCTCCGACTGCGAAAGAAAAACCATACGATACCGGCTTAGGAAGCTGAAGAGCACGTAGTGCTATATACGGAATACCAACTTGCGAAGTTGAAGAGTGCGCGGGCACTATACTACACATTACAAAACAATCAAACTGCGAATACGATACGTTCGACCAATTCGCATTATAGTACTGATTTGATCGATTTGGTCGATTTCGAATATTCGACCAATTCACACATCAATAAAACAGTGCAACCTATCACCACCTCTCGAAATAAATATCTTCTGCACTGAAGAAAACTTTGGAGAAATTTCTGAGCACGCACAAATATCACGTCTTTCCCGCGGATACAAATCTCCGCACAATCTTTTCAATACAACAATCAACATGGAAGACCACGAAAAGATCAAGAAACCAGCGATCGCACAGCTTAACCGTGAGAACTGGCGAAAGTGGTTCAAAGTATCCGAGCTTTACATCAAGGAAAAAGGTTGGGGATATGCGTTAGATCATACTATGGCGGAGGCTAAGGCAACGGTTCAAGGTTTGGATACGAGTATTCAAGACGATGCGGAATTCAAGATGGTGAAGGCTCAATCAGGAGCTGAGCGCTTTGTAATACAAAACATTGGTGATATGGATAACGACTTAATCGAAGAAATCCCGGAGTTCAGCGACAAGTGGAAGAAACTCAAGAATAAGTATACACGTACCACGCCTCAAGACATTAGGAACAAAATGGGTCGACTTACTACATTTAAATTGCAACCAGGTACATCAATCGAGGATGGATGGATTGAGATTTATACACTCAGAAAGCAAGTTGTCGAAGGCGATGAAAAACAAAAGGATCTTCTTACAAAGGATGTGGTGTTAGGATACTTTATTGCAGGACTGCCCGATCGATTTGATGTCACTATTGAAGCTATTGATGCGCAGGTCCTCACCTTCGAGCAGAAATTCGATAGATTACGAGCTGTGGATGAAAATGCGACGTTACGCAAGGCTGCCAAAACACGTGAAGTAGATCAGGATGGCGATACCACTATGGCTATGGCTGCATATCAAGGAAGAGATCGTGGACGCGACCGTCGCTATGGCAACGACAGACAGAGACCTCGCAGTACTAGCTCTAGCAGAGGCCTTAAATGCTACACATGTGATATAAATGGCCACATTGCGAGAGACTGCCCACTTCGTGGAGAGGTCGCGGAGTTCCTGGCCAAGAAGAAAGGATTACCCCCACCAACATCTGGTCGGAAATCACCAAACTGGAGAAGCAGTGATTCCCCAAGCCCTCCACGCGAGACCGCTCCACCAAAATCATCATTTCGCCCAGGACGCGATCGTGCTTATGTTGCTGGCACTGGATCACCTGAGGAAAGCATCGGAGATCTCACAAGTGAGTTCGCGCATATTTCATTCCATGGCACCGCTAGCACATGGCTTGCCGATACTGGAGCATCCGCACACATGACTGACCAATTACAACTTCTCTCTAGACTGAAACCTCTTCGAGAGCCCCGCTCGATCAAAGTTGGGGGAGGTAGATTGGTTGCGAAGGAATATGGTGTGGCAGAGATCAAATGGAAGAACAAGATATACAAACTAAACGTTCTATATGTTCCGAAGTTAGGAGTTAGTCTGTTATCGGCAAGGAAATTTTGCAAGGACCACAGTGCGGCTGGAGCATTCGATGATGGGAGGATGTATTTCCATAAAGACAAGAAGATTATACTTTCTGCAGACAACCACCATGGCATTTATGTGATATCCGATACAGATGAGGATATACCGGATACAGCATTCCCGGCAACTGAAGAGGAGCTTCCAGCTGACGTCAATGATATTGTGTATGATGAAGTGAAACCTGATCAAGCGGAAGTTCAACGAAAGAACAGAGCAAACCGATACTGGCTTTGGCATCGACGCTTCGGTCATATGGGCAGTGGCGTGCTAGGCAAGTTACATTTGGTGACTACCCTTGAGAAAGAAATTCGATTGCCCACAGAACTAGAACCTTGTGAAGTATGTGCAGTAACGAAGATGAAGAAGCACTACAGTAGCGTTCTGGGGGAGCATAAGAAACAGCCACTAGCCTTAATCTCACTTGATATTACAGGTCCCTTTCCAGCATCATTCAAGAGAAAGCGATACCTTGCGGAAATCATCGACAGCTGGACTAGGAAGGTATGGGTGATACCCTTAGAGAGAAGGAACGATATTATCGATGAATTGGAGAAATGGAGACTTCGTATGGAAAAGAATCTGGTTACAATATATTGGCTACTCGCACTGATAATGCCCCTGAAATTGAAAAGATACTACAGCAGTGGCAAGATACCATCGGCACCCAGCGTCAATCGACATGTACATACTCCTCGAATCAGAATGGAACTGCGGAACGAGCAATTCTTACCACCCAAATGAATGTTCGTGCTATGCTGAAGGACTCAGCTATGCCGGTGGAATTCTGGAGCTATGCGGCTCAGGCTGATGCGTATATGAGGAACAGAACATGTATTGGCCCGTGGATTGACGAATTCGAGGTACGACAAGGGCGAGGAGAGTTTCCATTGGATGAGCAACGTATTATCAGTAACAAGGCGACCAAGAAACAGATTTCTCCATATGAAGCATGGACTGGAACTATTCCATCGATAGACCACCTTAAGATGTGGGGATCAAAATGTTATTCACATATCGATCCAAAGTCGCACCCAAATGGTGAACGACGCGATAAACTAGTTGATAGAGCAAGGATTGCCGTATTCGTAGGATATGATGAGTATACGGCGAAGCAATTGTATGTGTATGCACCTGATATGCATGCAGTAATCAAGACAAGTAATTGCACTTTCTTCGAAGGATCACCAGGAGGAAAGATCGATTTGAAACTACGAACTCGTGTTTCTGGGGGAGATTTTATTGAAGGGCAGGGAACGTCAAATGAGCTACCAGACAGACGCCCAGTTGGAAGGCCAAAGGGATCAAACTTATGGCCTACACCATTGAATATAGCAACGGGCAATAGCAACCCAGGATCCAAAGGGTACACCGAATCAGAAAACCCATGCTCTGCAACTATACCACAAGTGATTATTCCTCAGATGGAAATCCCACCGAATGTCACCTCGGTACCTCCGGAACCCGAGGACGATACTATGGCAATGGATACATATATTGTACCAATGACAAGGAAAAGAGCTAGAGAACAAGATAATGAAGCAGATTTTTCTGAAGCAAAGAGACTTCGGGCTTTTCTAGCTGTGATCAGCGAGTTGGAAGCTGGCGAGGAATTTTTCACCAAGGAGCAAGCTGACGATTATGCTTTTGTGTCAAGTACAATCATCTCACACACAATGGCAAAGGATATTCCCATTCCTCGGACCTACGAGGAGGCAATCAACGATCCGATATATGGGGACGAATGGAAAGAGGCCATTGATGCAGAGATCCAGGAACTTGAAAAGAATCAAACTTGGCGTCAAGTTTTCAATGATGGCACAAATAACCTAGTCACGACGAAGTGGGTATTTACAACTAAGATCAAACTTGATGGCACTTTGGAACGCTTTAAGGCACGATTGGTTGCACGGGGATTTACTCAGAGATTCGGAATCGACTATTTCGATACTTTCGCCCCTACTGTACAATCAGCAACCGTTCGCTCCTTCCTATCATTAGTAGCTTCTCAGAACCTCGAAGCCTACTATTTTGATATAAAGAATGCGTTCACCGAATCCAAGCTAAAGGAAAAGATACTCTTAGCCCCGCCAAAGGGGGTTCATGTGAAACCACAACACGTCCTGGAAGTGTTGCGGAGCCTATATGGATTAAAACAAGCGGCCCGAGATTGGAACGATCTTATCAAGTCTCGACTCCTCGTATGGGGATTTGTACAAAGCCTTGCCGATCCATGTTTATTCACACACCCTGACAAAGGTATGATGGTATTACTTTATGTGGATGATTTACCTGTTGCGGCACGAAATACAGAGGATATTCTTTGGTTTGATACTCAGATTAAAAGCGACTTCAAAGCCAAGAACCTGGGGGAGATAGAGAATTCTAAGCTTCTAGGTATGAGGATCGTTCGGGACAGAAAGAATCGCACTCTGTATATCGATCAATCACAGTACATTGACAAGGTCTTAAACAAATATGGATTTAAGAAAGAATCATCCAGATTAATCAGTACACCAATCGAAGGATATGAAGCATTGAGACCAGCCAAGGAGGGTGATAGGCGAGCCGACCCAGCCCAATACTGCTGTATGATTGGAGAGTTAATGTACACCATGGTGTATTCAAGACCCGATATTGCATTCAGTTTGGGAAAACTCAGTCAGTATATAAAGGACCCAGCGGAATTCCATATGAATCAACTTCGTAGAGTCATGCGATATCTGAGAACTACAATCAATTATAGATTACGTTTCGGACCAGGGGGAGTGCGAAACCTTGTGGTGTATTCAGACGCAGATTACGCAAGTAGTATTGTGGACAGGAAAAGCACCTCTGGAGTAGTAGCGCTTTTGGGAGGAGGACCAGTATTCTGGATGAGTCGAAAACAAAAGGCAGTTTCAACATCTACGACCGGATCAGAATACGTCGCACAATCCATCGCTGCGAAACAAGGCCAATGGTTAGCACAAGTACTTCGTGATATGGGATATAGGCATTACATTTCAGAAAACGGGACTAAAGTCGATATGAAGGGTGACAACCAAGGGGCTATTGCTCTAGTCAAGAATGCACAATTAACAGATCGATCTAAGCATATCGATGTTGCTTACCATCATGTACGGGACTTAGCTGAAAAGGGAATGCTCGAGGTTAGCTATATTCCCACTGACAAAATGGTGGCGGACGGTTTGACGAAGCCATTGGGAAAGGATGCATTCAGGAAGTTTGTTGAAATGCTAGGGATGGGGGATCACTGATCTACAGTTGTAAGGGCCACGTGCAACTGCAGGACCCATGGGGGAGTGTTAAAGTGAATGGTTCCTGCGTAGCACGTGCACAGGGCACTAGTCCTATTAGGACTAGATTGAGAAGCTCTCTGTAAGAGAGCTTCGCACTTCCGTAGAACTTAACAGAGTGATTAAAATACTAGACCAATATTACCTCAGTTCTGCCCTATCAGCTTCCCACTATTCCCTGTGTAAGGTCATTCCTTTTAACAAATACTCTAGTTTTTATCAGGATTTTGTTACAAAACATCATAGTATATAATTTAGAACTTTTATATAAATCTTATATAAATTGAAAATCATAATTCTAATTATTTAAATTTCAATCAATGAAATCGTAAAAAACTTAAAATTTTCAGAATTGAATTATAATTATAATACAAATTTATAATTTAAATTTCATTAAAATTTATTAATTAATTGTAAAGTTATTAAATACTGGTAATTATAGTTTTTGATTATAAAAGTCATTTATAATTAAAAATAGTTTAATAATAAAATATTAGATTTATATTTTATTTTCTATTTTATTAGAATTATTTATGAAATCAAAACTTTTTATTATTAAATTTTTTTTTAAAAAAATATTTCAAAGTTATTTCTATTTGAAATTGAAAAAACAAAAAAAATTCAAAAAATCGTTTATTTTATAAAGTGTTGAAAATGAGTTGTTTGGAAGTAAGTAGTATTATTAGATGTAGGTTGAACTAAGGATCTAAGTTATAGTAATGGTAGAATTGAAGATATTCCCAATTATGGTCCGTGCACCATAATGGTCATATGACCTCAATTCTAGGCCTATAATGACCTTAATTTCAACATATATTTCAAATAATAATGAATTTGGAAATTTAGTCTATTGATTTGATAGTAAAAGGAAATACAAAACTTTTGATGAAATTCATTTAATTATAACTTGTCTCACTTCTATAATAATTTAAAATATTCTTTTATAATTATAAATTTCTAATTATTGTTTATATTTCTACAAAGGAAACTTAGTTGAATTTAGTATTAAATAGATTATTTGGTTTATATTTCTTGGTTAAAGTATAATTACTTTGTATATTAATTCAATCGTTGAGATATTGAAAGTGTTAAGCTAAGGAAATTGTAACGCTAATTGCCTTTAACTGCTGGTAAACCAGGGTTCAATTATTCCTTAGAATCTACAACTGAGCGATCGAAAGATCGGGCTCAGGAAGAGCTATATATATACTAATTATAGGCACGTGAGTCGGCCTCGAGCGCTAGCCGCTCGGGGCCGATCAAAATAATTGTACTACATAACCTTTTGAACCGTGACAGAAATGATCAAATATCATAGTATTTCTATAATCAACATCTATAGATTAGTTATAGACAAATAGTAACCACTAATAGATAAATTATGTTCTATTTTCTGATTAGAATATAACTTTTTTGATCGATTAATGTCCCTGGAAGATAGTATAGTATTGAGTCGAAGGAAAGAGATTGTTATAACAAATACAATTAATAATATTTTTAATTAAGATACTAGTATATTTATATCTTCCTTTGTATTCAGATATCTATATTTCACAATAAAAGTATATTTATTTTAATCGAAATATTAAGTCTAGTAATCTACTTTTGAATCACTTTTTTTTCGGATCATCTTTTCCTATCGAAAATCATCATTTTCAACTATTAATAACTGTACGATCAATCAATAAAATTCAGTAAAATTTGAATTAACGTAACTTGACTAGAAGTGGGTCATGTCATGATATGGGTCACAAAAATCATATTTTCCTATTTGACCTTGTCCTATATGCTACAGGGTGATCTACAACTATCACTGATCCAACTGAACTATCACTATTCTCTTCTTCTTCCATCTCCTCTTCTACCTGATCAATTTGACGCTTGGATGGTCTACCACGTCGTCGTTTTAGTAAAGGTGTCTGTTCAGCCTCCTCGATAATTTTCAATACTTCCTCAGTACTAAATACAAATTCACCTTTTAATTTTATTCTCTTTCCATTTTTTCGTTTCTTTCGTGTCTGCAAGTAACTCTTTATGTTCTTGAAGTTCCCTTTCGAAGAATAGCATTTTCAGCATTTAAGCTTTCAATCTGATGAGTAATTCGCTTTGCATATCTGTACGGGAGAAGTAGGCAGATTATTAGCAGATAAAGCTGAATTGAATATCTGATTTGCTTGTCGTAGCTCAATATCATTTGGGGGAGAGCTATTAAGTAAAGAAAGACCTAGATCTTCTGGATTTGATGGTGTATTTGGAGTGGAAGGTAGTGGTAAAAGCGGGGCTGGAAGATTATTCAGAACTTGACGAGGACTAAATGGATTCAAACCTGCCCCTTTCCATCCGCTTTTGATATTTTGATAAGTAAGACCTTTTTCTCTTATCTTCTGAAAAAGCTGTACCCAATCAGATCGTTGTATTCGTTGTATTCCTGCTCGAGAGTATCGATTAACCTCTTGGGCATGATATCGCTTCATTGGCCTATACACTCTAACATCTAATGGCTGAAGTAGATGCGAGCAATGAGGTGGTAGAATAAGAAGATCAATCTGCTTTTCAATACAGAAAGCAATCAAACTTCCTGTAATATGACTGGAATGACCATCCATAATCAATAATCGAGGCTGATCACCTGATATTTTTTGAGATTCTGGCTCAAAAACCTTACGTATCCATTCCAAGCCATGACTATTGGAAGTCCATCCACTATTGCTTGTTGAGAAATACCAATTTTATTCTGAGCCTTGAAAATGATCATGGGAGGTAAAGAGCCTCCATCTGCATTAACACATTCCAATACAGTTATCCATTCTTGCTTTCCTGCTGTAACCTTCCAATTCGATTTGAGAGTAGAATCTACGATTATACGTGTTGATTCTGTTTCCAACTGCATATCCTGTCTCATCCATATTATATAACGTAAGTCATGGCGTAATGCGTCTAATGGCGTAATGCGTCTAATTGCGGGGAACCACTCTATTAAAATCTCAATTACTCAACAATCAACTATAATACAATCTCCAATATCACTTTCAGATTCATCTTCAACTTCTTCTCCAATATCCTCTTCAGTCTCAGTCTCATATTCAATTACTTTCCCTTTCCCTTTTCCTTTTTTCATTGTCTGTACTTTAGTAGCTTTTTCGGCTTCCACTACTGCATCACATAATTCTTGCGTAGAAATATGAAAATGACCCTTCAAAACTAGTCTCTTTCCTTTCTTACGTATCGTACGTTTCTTCATAATAGCTCGTAAATTATTCGCATCGTGTTGGTGAACAATACTTTGAGCTCGAAGTTGCTCACTCCCAATCGTCAATTTTCGAATGTATTGACGAACCGGGGTTGAAAGAGTCGTATCATTTTCAATTGTTGAATTTAAAAGGTTATTTGCTGTTTGTAAGATTGCTACACCCGGGGGTGAGCTATTGACGAAGACTTGATTAAAAATATCAAATTGGGTTGGTTCTTTGGATATTTCGACTTCGAGGGTAAACTCTCGACCCAGTGTACGGAATACTCTCTGTGGATTAAATGGATGTAACCCAGCTCCCCGCCATGCCGATTCGATATTTTGATGATGGCATACATCGGCTCGAGCTTTAATATATGCCTCCATCCATTCAATCTTTTGTATTCGTACAAGTTGAGCTTGATTCAAATCAGAAAGTGCTGCGGTGAGCCGTTTTTTCAATGGACCGAAAACCGCAACATCAAGTGGCTGAAGCAAATGCGAGGTATGAGGAGGAAGTATAAGAAGTACAATTCGATTTTGAAGGCAGTGAGCTATAAAGCTTCCACTAATATGAGAATCGTGGCCATCGCAGATGAGAAGCCGATATTTGCCACCTGCTTTTGCACGAGTTGCAGGTTCGAAAACGCGTTTTAGCCATTCTAATCCATGAAGATTGCTTGTCCAGCCCTTTTTATTTGCTGAAAGAACCAGCTACCAAGAACTTCCTTCGGAATCCAATTTTGAAGGACATTTTTACCTTTAAAAAATCCCGAGTGGTGGAAGAATGGATCCATCCGCACAAATACACTCTACCATTGAAATCCACTCTTGACGGCCTGGATGTGCTTGATGTTTTGTACGAAGTGTAGAATCGATAATAATTCGAGTTGATTCCATTGTCCCAATTGAATGTCCAGACTCATCCATATTATATTCGTCTTTCTTCTCAATTCCATAATCCTGAATCGCTTTTTGATACGCGTCAAACCAAGTACTACATGTTTCCCTGGTTGCACCATCCATTCTTACAGATTCAATTCGACGGCCAATAACAACTGTAAGATGAGGGTGTCGTTTGATAAATCGTGGAACCCATTCATGACCAAGAAGGTGTTGTGGTGGGAGTTCAAGGGGAGTCAAATGAGGGGCAATCCAAATTATAAGTCCGTTTTGAACGTAACTCCTCAGCCAATTCTTTTAACAACTGATGGCCTGGTGAATAGCCGCTAATTGTCAATTGCTTTATCCACTTAAGAAGTACATTCTCTTGTACAGCAGAAAGTTTCTGTTGCGATTGACGTGCTTCAGAACGCGATGAACCCCCTTTGACGCGTCGCGTCACAGTATCTTTAGAAAGCCCCAGTTCTTTTGCAGCTTCATATGAAGACTTATACTTTCCATTTTGAACTCCTAATACTGCTTCAGCAAGTCGAGATTCCATTTCCTGCGCTTTTAAACTTTTTCGACGGACCATTATTGAATTGTTGCTTTTTTTGATGGGGTGGTCCCCCACAATTAGACGCATTACGCCATTAGACGCATTACGCCATGACTTACGTTATATAATCAAGACGGATTCCCTTTGTATAGAGCTTCGTGCTCAAGATCAATCATTTAGTATACCATACTATTAGTTACGAATTGCATCATATTATTGTCATTACTTTAAGTCCCTGCTTGACGCCTAGTTATAAACCACCTCGAGAGCCTAGAGCACTTCCACGTGATCTAGACGGCAAACCTCGTAACATTTAGCTTTCTAGAAAATTCTGTAATATATTTAACAATTCAAAAATTAATATAATAATTCCCTTGATAATTTTGATATAATTTATAAAAAAACTATAAAATCTAACGTGGTTTATCAGTGGGTCGGCCACTTTTACCTCGAATTATTGATTTAAAGCTATATTATTCAACGAAAACTAAATCAATTGATTGAAACTATTAAGAATCTAATAATCTAGGATCAATTATACTATTTTGACAAGTTCTTGAATTATGACCAGTCTTTCTGTGTGAACGAAGTGAATGATTTCAATTCAATTACCACTGTAATATAGCTACTGTAATAAAGCCCTAAGCGAATGCGAAAGAGACTAGCTCTTTCAGTAAGTCTATATAAGACTTACTACTTTCAATATGTAGCTAGCTCTTTAGACAGAATACAATTAGACATACAGGACCTACGCAATCCGTGGGTGCTACGTCTTCCGTATCCTTCTCGTACCAACAAATCCACTTTTTACTGCAGAGATTCGTACACTTCGGAAGGCAAATGAAGCATTAAGCAAGCGTCGACGCGCGAAAAAAACCCATTACGTCAAGGAGGAGTACTCACCGGACAAGAGGCTCTTGATATATTATCTCAGCAAGAGGTTGATATTCAGATTCAACGCGACGAGCGTCAAAAGGGGGGAATTCTAATGGGAAGCATCTTCTAATAGATGTTGTAGTAAGTGTGGAAAACCGGGTCATAATTCAAGAACTTGTCAAAACAATGTAATAGATCCTAGATTATTAGATTCGTAATAGTTTTAATCAATTGATTTAATGATTGTTGAATAATATAGGTTTGAAGGTGTGAATTGAGGGAAAAGAGGGAAAAGTGGCCCACTCGATGATATGGTGTTACGAGGTTTGCCGTCTAGATCACGTGGAAGTGCTCTAGGCTCTCGAGGTAGGTTTATAACTAGGCGTCAAGCAGGGACTTAAAGTAATGACAATAATATGATGCAATTCGTAACTAATAGTATGGTATACTAAATGATTGTGTGTGAACGAAGTGAATGACTTCAATTCAATTACCACCGTAATATAGCTACTGTAATAAAGCCCTAAGCAGATGCGAAAGAGACTAGCTCTTTCAGTAAGTCTATATAAGACTTACTACTTTCAATATGTAGCTAGCCCTTTAGACAGAATACAATTAGACATACAGGGCCTACGCAATCCGTGGGTGGTACGTCTTCCGTATCCTTCTCGTACCAACAATATCGTAACTCTATATAGAACTTAATAATAATAAGGCTTTTCCACCAACTCATTATGATCTTTTAGCCCTTTTACTATAAGAGGAGGATCATACACGCAAAGGAGCGAACAGCCCCTGGCATTGAAGTTAAACTGTTAAATTTGGCTGCGACGATCACGCCGCTTAAAAGCTCCTTATCTTAGCACGTCTCAATACCCCAAGGGAGGTTCGAAGTAGACGTTAATCAATATAAATAAATAAATAAATATATACTAAACGTTTCTCTGAATGCTAGCTCTGCTAGCTGGCTATAGAGCTATCACATGACGTGATCTACTATTGGCCTCAGGACACTAATCCTGGGACGATTCTTATCCTAGGATAATATTAGACGTGGTTCGTCACAAGGATTTATAATTTACATAATACTCTTGATGATTTTTTGTTATATATATATAAATAAAATTGTCGGAAATTAATTTTTTGATAAAATCAATTGTATAAATAAAATCTAAAAGAAGAAATTGGTAAATATATAAATAAAAAGACTTTTAATTATTTACATTAGATAGTTTTAACATTTAAGATTTTTAGATTCTTTATAGATTTTTAAAAATTTATTATTCATTATTCAATTCCAAATATTTATTTATAAATGATTCTTTATTAAATATTTGAAATATTTAAAGCTAAAAACATTTTTAATTATTTCATAATTTATTTTTATATGAATAAATATATAAAAATAAAATATTTAAAATATTAAAAGATTTATAAACTTATTTTTTAACATATAAAAGATTTAATATTTGAATTTCAAAAGTTTAATAAATAAAATCAATTTAAAAGGTTGATAAAATAAAATTAGAAAGCTTTATATTTGAATTTCAAAAATTTTAATAAATAAAATCAATTTAAAAAATTTGATAAAATAAAATTAGAAAGGTTTATATTTAAAAATTAAAAAATTTAATATTTGAAATTTAAAAAATTTAATAGAATTAATTTAAAGGGTTTAATATTTGAATTTCAAAGGGTTTAATAAAATTAGGTTAAAAAATTTAATATTTGAATTTCAAAAGGGTTAATAAAATTAATTTAAGAGGTTTTATATTTAAAAATTAAAGAAGTTATTAATTAAAATGAATTTAGAAAAATTTATATTTAAAATTTAAAGGATTTAATAAAATTAATTTAGAGGGTTTTATATTTAAATTTTAAAGGATTTAATATTTGAAATTTAAAAGGTTGTATATTTGAAATTTAAAGGATTTAATAAGATTAATTTAGAAGATTTGATAAAAACAATTTAGGAGGGTTGATAAGAACAATTTAAAGGGTTGATAAGAACAATTTAAAGGGTTGATAAGAACAATTTAAAGGGTTGATAAGAACAATTTAAAGGGTTGATAAGAACAATTTAGAAGGTTTAATATTTGAATTTGAAAGGGTTTAATTAAATTAATTTAAAGGATTTGATAGAATTAATTTAAAGAGTTTAATATTAGAAAATTTCAAATTTAAAATTTCAAATTAAAAGATGTATATGTATTAAAGGGTTAGGGTTAGGGTTAGGGTTAGGGGTTAGGGTTAGGGTTAGGGTTAGGGTTAGGGTTAGGGTTAGGGTTAGGGTTAGGGTTAGGGTTAGGGTTAGGGTTAGGGTTAGGGGTTAGGGTTAGGGTTAGGGTTAGGAGTTAGGGTTAGGAG